>JAZGTH010000122.1:602500-1052500 GCA_036877525.1 Chromobotia macracanthus
TATTCCAACTTTGCACAGAAGTTTTTGGAAAGTCCTATTCTCCATGGCATCCTCGTTTTCCTCCGTCAGAGGAACCAGTGCCACAGGATGAGAAACACCTGAAGAAAGAGGATCTATATTTTAAATTCATCTTGTGAAAGACATGCAAGTGTGTTTGTTTGGGAATGGCTCAAATGATCTGTGTGTTTTTTATCGGTTTTTTTACTGGCTCAAGTAATAAAAGACTGTTTTGGATTCTAGACCTTTTCTTCCTTCAAATGTGTACTGAAGAAAGTACATCCGGCACAATTTAATATTTGTTGGAACCTATATGGCCATTTTCCCTCTCACTTCTCCTTCCTGCAGTTCTGAGGTACAGAGGTTGGATTCCACAACAATTTCTCCAATCACCTCTTCAGTGAGGAACATTTTAAAACACCTCATTTCACCTCATTACGGAATTCAATTTTGCATCTTCAGTGCCTTGGTATAATATTAGCAAAATTTTGACATTTTGACAATGCCATAAATCCCCTAGAGAAGTATTTAAAAATTCAAAGCCTGGAACTGTAAGAAAATCCACATACAATCCAAAACGGCTGACATCCTGTTGGGCAGAGCTAATGAATGTAATTTTAAAAGCTGATGAGAACAATACAAGTACCAAGTCTGTCGTGGATCAGCTACGCAATGCAAATGCAGCCGGTGTGAAAGCACAACAGATATGCGTGCATACGCACCCGATAAGCACCGTATACGCATGCAGTGTGAAACAGGCGTAAGATATCAAAAATCCTTTTAAAAGTTCACATGAGCTATGTCTCTACATTATTATGATACATAGTAAGTTTTGTACATGTATGTGCATGTATGATACATGCATCATCTTTTTTTTGCCCCGTAGCACCCCCTGCCCAGCCCATGGGCCACCCAAAACCTTGAACAAAAATTATTAAATAAAAAACCTTCACACTTTCAGTGCTTGGGCCCTAATAGTTAGGTTAAAACAATTGGGGTCCTTTGCACTTTCAATGCACTTTCAGTAGTTTAAGTTCATTTTAAATAATCCAGAAATAAAATAGTAGTTTGAAGACAGAAATTCAAAGGCATTGAAACATCAGAATAAAAACATTCGACATGGTTTGCTGAAAATGTCTGTGAAAGGAAAACACTTTTTCATCTCCGGCAGAGAGAGACTCTGCTCAGCACAAGCTAAGTGTCAAGACTCTTTATTGCCATTAAAGAAATGTTCAAAAGTTCTCACCGTCCTCCTCACGGTCATCAGCAGTTCTGTTGAGTGAATTCTGTAGCCACAGGACAGGTTCTGAAAGGCCTGTTAACACACAAACATTAGTGACCACCTCAAACGAAAACCATGACCTACTGCTAAACCCGGTCTGCTGAAGTACCTTGTTGTTGTAAAGTCTGAGCGATGCTTCTTAGATTCTGTTCTTTCTTTAGGGTGTCTTTAGACCTGCTCTTCTGTCCTACACTAGTCGAGATGTCTTCATGCTCCTCATCATTCTGTTCATCCTCATCTTCCTCAGATGCATTATCCTCTGCTTCCTTCTCCTGTTCATGTTGTGACGCTGCAGTTAAACCAAAGAACTCCTCTGTCTGTCAGAAGAAATGTAAACTCATGTTACATGTTGTCATATTACTATTGTCCTGGAGCCGCTTGCACCCGTTGTGTTTAAGTTACAACTTAGTTTTGACTAAAGTTATGAACTACTAAATATTTTTGTGTTGCACCATTAAACTTAGTTGATGCATAAATACACATCTAAATATTTATGGAAGCCTTCTATAAGAACAAATGGTGCAACTGAATAAGGTACAGAGCTAGCTTAGTTACAAACTAGCTAGTAATTACTAAGCTCCTAGTGTTCTCTTCAAGTTCCAATTCAAGTATGAACTTATAAACAGTTGGGGCAACCCTACCCTGAAGAGGGCAGAAAGTTAATCATGTCCTGCATTTATTGATTAACAAACCATTTCTGCACTCTTCTCAGGAGAACTGTGTCGTCGTTTCTTGTAAAGGTCCTGGCGGTCAGACACCAGACCAATGCTGAGGATTTTGTCTACCACACGAGCTCTGGAGCGTTTGGCTGTGAGCCGTTTTAGGATGTTCCCCAAAACATCTGTGGACAGAACAGAAAATCTTGTTAGAAAAATTACTTGCACACCAATCAAATATCAGACAGAACCATGGTAAATTCTTAATTTAATTAATAAATTAATTTAATCTCTATTCTTATTATAGCTTTACAGCTGTACTAGCTTGTTAGCTTTTGACCAATAATATTTTATGTTTACATGATTCTTCAAGTTGAGGAGGATTTAACAGAAATGGTTCAGGGCTGATCATACCTATAAAAATATATTTCTCAGGAAATCTGTGATGTCAACCCTGTTACCAGTGCTGGCAGGTAGCAACTGAAGTGCCCCTGAGCAAAGCACCTAACCGCCAGTTGCTCCCCAGGCACAGTAGTGTTCTGCCCACTGCTCCGGGTGTTTGTGTTCACCACTTGCAGTGTATATTCACTCCTTACCAGTGATGGGTTAAATGCAGAGGTCACATTTCGGGTATGGGTTACCATATCTGACAAATATGTCACTTTCACTTAACCTGGTAACAATCTTGTAAGAACTAAACTGACACAAACCATCAGAGTCTTTGTACTCCTCAAAGAGTGTCCGGAGTTCCTCCTCTTGTTCCTCAGTCCAGAGGACAATACGAGTCCCTTTCCTGAGAAAATAAAAGACAGACATCACAATATCTCACAACAGCAGCAATCAGACTCGGTCTCTGCTTTCAAACTGATATTACAATCAACAAATTTATAGTAGTACCAATGTACCTCTCTTTCTTCAAATCCTTTACACTGTCCACCAAACCTAAAAGCACCATGTGAGTGGCAACCTCACGTCGCGTATGGCTGCTGCTCAGAGAATGGATTAACACCTCAACAATATCAGGCACTGACAAAGAAATAATCCACAACATTTTAGAGAATTGTTCAACAAAAACAAATAAATAGGAGCTTCTGTGGGTGAAGTCTCACCTCCAGAATCCTTGTGTTTTTCATACGACTGCTTAAGATGTTCTTCTTCCTCAGGTGTCCACTTGGCTTTCTTCTTGGAGCCCTCACTAATCAAACATCAGCATGTGAATAAAAAAAACCCCTAGATCCTGAACACTGTCAAAGACCTGTCAGAAGTATGGTGAGTAAGTCTTACCCATCTTTGCTATAGCCCTCAGTCATCTCTCTCACAGTGCCTACGTTCTTCCAGAACAGCAGCTCCACAAATGCTTTGCTGTTTGTGGCAGCCAACGCGAAGAATCGGTTAAGAACATACTTTGCAAATGTAACAAGCTCCTGTCAGAAATAAAGTAAAAGAGAAAAAAATTTATTATCATCAATATTTTTAATAAAGTAACACATAACACAGAAATCTGAGTTGTTACCTGATAGGCAGCCACTGCTGGGTCCTCAATGATTTTTTTAAACAGACAGAAAACAGACAACTGGTAGAGTAATGCGTCCATCTTTAGGTCAACAGCAAGTCTGTGCAGCATGCGTGTGATGCAGTGGTTGGTATGAGGGGAGTTCTGCGAGTATGAGCGCAACAGGGTGATGTACGGACGCACCGTGCTTGGACTGGCAAATCTGTCAATCACAATTCTGAATTATAATACTGCAACATAAAACCAAAGAAACAATTTACACAAATGAGGCTGACCCTTCGGTTAAATCTACCTCTGTATAAACTCTGATAAAGCTGCAGATGCACTTTATAAACAAAAACAAGACTAGAAACTCTTCTCCTAAACAATATCTGGCCTTGAAATTGGACTCTTTCTGGTCCGCTTTGTTTTATTATCCACAATGCTGTTTTCTGATAATAACATGTAATATTAATAATAATCTGATATTAATATGTCAATATGCAATGCCAATATGCAATGCCAATATGCAATGCCAATATGCAATGCCAATATGCAATGCCAATATGCAATGCCAATATGCAATGCCAATATGCAATGCCAATATGCAATGCCAATATGCAATGCCAATATGCAATGCCATGTTTTGGTTATTTTGTCAGACAGTGTTGCGATTATAAATCAGAACTTTAAAATCACATCAATCATTTCCACAGAACTTCTAATGTCATTTTAATGGTTTGAATTCTGTGACTACATAATGCTTATTTCATGTTTGTCAACATTAACATAATAAATAACTAAGAACAGCTTATTGGGCATACAGTTGTATGAAAATACAGTGTGACCATTCAGAGAGCAGAAGTGAAACAGATCTGAAGGACAAACACCAGTCAGACCACAAATACTACACAATAACATTACTAATATGATAATTCACACGTGGCGTCATCAAGTGTGGCACTTTTAGAAAATGCTGTGGGAAACATTGCATCTATTATACAGTAATATACGTCTGTCCTGATGTCTTCACTGTCACACAGCTCTGTTCAGGTAAACCATTATTAGACAGGAGATCTGAGAGCTCATCACACATCAGTCACATGATATTTACACAACAATTCAATGAACACACTGAACCTGCCACATTAAATTGTTTTTGGTTTGTACAGTTTCTGAAAGAAAAAAGGGAATAACTATGCAAAAGTTTGATATTCTCCTGTCTTCTATTTTACAACCTACATTAGACTTGTACCTATTTTTAAAATATTCAAGAATTTTTACATCCTTAGATTGTTTAAAAGTTTAATCAATTTTAGGACATTTTAATAGTTAATTACACACAGGTACCATGACTATGGTACCTCATGACATGAGTTCTGTCGTCTTTAAGTGTATGTAATTGTCCATTGGCACCTTTTAATGTAGTCTAAGAAGTTGAACTCAGTCTCAGATACAGTGACAGACTCCAGCTCTTCTTCCTCCTCTAACTCAACTCCATCCTCCTCCAGAGCTGAATCTCCAGGGGCTTGTCCTACACAACACAAAGCCAAACAAACTCCTCCTTATTGCAGATGCTATTGGGTACAGACTCAGTATTTCCAAAAATACTGCTGGTATAGCAGAATAGTCCCATATTGTTGGTGGTATTTATGAATATAGCCTAGTATTGCTACTGATGATATTATTTGTCATCTGGTTGTCCTTTAGACAAGTACATTTGTCATTAATTTGTCCGAGTAAGAAAGTTACTTGTCCTGAGGAAAAAAAACTGAAATGAAATATGCATTAGCATCATGCAAAGTTGTCATTACTCATGACTATTATCAATTATGTGAATGAATTTCTTAACCTGCAAAGGGCAGATTGATGTTGTTACAATATACATATACTAATTTAATCTTGCCCAAATTAAATTAAAGTCCGGAGGTCTTAATAAATTACATCGAACATAATTTCTTAAACATCAAGCATGTAGACATCAAAAGATGCAAACTTAAAGCGGGGGCTTGGACATCAATTCTGAAACTGCTATGAACAATTTGCTAAATTACAAACTATATTCACATTTACCTAAAAAGGGGAACAATTTTCTAACCTTAATGGATGCTGTCAGTTAGGCAATGTGATCACAAACAGGAGCAGACATGATGCGTGTCATTGTGAATACTGGTTTTTTACTTTTTGCCTGACTCATGTGTATGGCACATTGTCACAGCATACGTTTATATCATGAACAGTGGTTGGATATTGACGTTAAAGTGCTAAATCCTTCTAAAGAATAACTTTAACTGCGTAAGCTTGAGAAATATCAGTTCAGGAAATTAAAAATACATGCTGTTGCCTTGGATAAAGCTGGATCAGATTCTGATTGGCCACAATTGTTTCTAAGCAGCTGCTACTTAATTAAATTTGCACTTTCCTTTTTTCTGCTGTATGTGGCAGCATAGATTTTTAGTAGCCTGTTTCACTTGCCCATCTGAAATATACATTTCTCTTGGACAAGCATTAATGTCCTGACACTTGTCCTGAGCCCTGAGTAGTATACTGAATAATACTAGACAACAGAAGTGATTATGGCTCTGGGCACAATACAGGTACAGTAGTATACTACTGCTGATAATGGTACTAATCAGGGTTAGGTGCAAAAACATGTCAACATTAAATAAATAATAATAAATAAATTAACTAAAATATAAAAATGAATATCTGAAAGATAAGAGCAAACATTACACCAACAGACAATGATCTAACTTGCATCACAATGTTTTCCTCCGTTCTCAGTCTTCTGAGAAAAGTACACCGGACATTCTGAAGCACTTAACATGCAATTTAATAACCAATACAGAATTACAAATGCAGTGCTGATTATGGTACCAGTAAGTTACTACAGTGTAGTACTGCTGATAATGGTATTGAGGTACAGCAGTAGAGTGTGCTTACTGGGGAGTTTAGTGAACAGTATCTGTTTCAGAAGTTCTAGTTCCTCCTCTGGGCTGACCTCCACAAAACCAAATGTCTCCCCTTCAGGCCACACCAACCTAATTGAACAAAACACAACAGATTGAGTAGTTACAAAACAATTCATACATTTAAAAGAAAATCAAACAGCTGAATCATTTCAAATGTTACTCTATGAACTGTACACCAGAACGCACCTACAAACATCCAACCCAGGGCACTGACGTGCATATGAAATGCTCCTTGCACATCCGGATTTATAAAAATGGATTTATAAATATGCACACATCGTATGGACGGTCTTGATGAGCAAAAGACATGTTGCCATTTCAAACAGTCAAAAAAAAAAAAAAAGGATTCAAGCAAATGATCCATAAACTGGGCACATGATATAACATGCCTTCGAGGAAGTATTTCACAAAAACAACCCTGCAAGCAATGTATGAAGAGTTATGTGGTAGGTTACAAAATGCATTTTAACAATATAGAGATTAAAGTAATATATCTAAACATTTAAAACTGAAGAGGGGATTTCCTGTAAAATGTAATTCCACAAAATGCAAATTCTAACTGAGGCAAAAGTTAGGACACCCTCACATGTATTCCCTCTTAAAATTGCTCAGATCACACACAGGTGTATCACACCAAGTGCACATAATTAGTAGATCGTTACTCAGCATTTTGAATGAGGCTTGCCCTATCTAAACCTCAGACATTTAGTCTGGTGTGCTCCTGACTGCTGAAGGGAGAGTCAGAGGAAAAATTGTCAAAAAAAAAGTCATATCGGGACCTACAGTAGGCTCTGGCGACTGTTGATGTAAAAGTGCATGCCTCTACAATCAGAAAGAGACTGCACAAGTTTAACTTCAAGTCAAGTCAAGTTGAGCTTTATTGTCATTCCGCTATATGTGGGGACATACAGTGGAACGAAATGTCGTGCCTCACAGGACCACAGTGCTACATAAATACAGACATACAACAATGACGTGAAACAGTATAAATCTAAACACAAATACTAACAGAATTAGATTATAAATATACTAAAGTTGCCTATACATAAACTAATAAACTATACAAATGTTCCACATAAATATTGCACGAGGAAAAAGAAAGTCAAGCACTGTTCCTGGCTGGAGAACAGTACAAGATGATCTGTAGTGCATGGGCTTGTAAACACACATGAGTCTTTTGTGGGATTATGTACCCCCAGTTGTAAAGTGACTAGTACACATAGAGGAGAGTGTGCTACTGCAGGTGGTCTGTGCGGCCTACTCACCTGTGTGTAGCACACTCAGAATTGCACAAGGGAGAAATAAAAAAAAAAATTATATATATATATATATATATTTAAGAGGTATGAGGTTTTTTTCAGAGGGGGGCCGTGCTTGAGTTCAGACTCTCACAGCCTGGGGGAAAGCTGTTGAGCAGTCTGGCAGTGCGGGCTCTGATGCTCCGGTACCGTTTTCCTGACGGCAGGAGCTGGAAGAGACTGTGTGAGGGATGGGTGGGGTCCTTTACGATGCTGGTGGCTTTGTTGGAGCATTGTGAAAGGAAAATGTCCAGGATGGAGGGGAGAGGGGCACCGATGATCTTTGCAGCTGTGTTCACTGTCCGCTGGAGGGTCTTGCGGTCTGCGGCGCTGCAGTTCCCATACCAGACAGTGATGCAGCTGGTCAGCACACTCTCAATGGTTCCCCTGTAGAACATGGTGAGGATTGGTGGAGGGAGACTTGCTCTTTTCAGCCGGCGGAAGTGTAGGCGCTGTTGTGCCTTTTTGGAGAGTGACGTGGTGTTGGTGGTCCAGGTGAGATCCTCTGTGATGTGCACCCCCAGGAATTTAGTGCTGCTGACTCTCTCCACAGTCGAGCTGTCGATGGTCAGTGGGGGGTGGTCAGTGGAGTTTCTCCTGAGGTCCATCAAAACCTCCTTTGTCTTCTCCACAATGAGGGACAGGTTGTTCGCGCCACACCATGCCGCTAGCTGTGCCACTTCCTCTCTGTAGTGCGTTTCATCGTTGTTGCTGATGAGACCTACCACCGTTGTGTCATCAGCGAACTTGATGATGTGGTTGGAGCTGAACTTGGCAGTGCAGTCGTGGGTCAGCAGTGTGAAGAGCAGCGGGCTGAGCACACACAGCCTTGTGGGGCACCTGTGCTCAGTGTGGTAGTGCTCGAGGTGTTGTGGCCGACAAGGACTGACTGGGGTATTTCAGTTAAAAAGTCCAGAATCCAGTTACAGAGAGAGTTGTTAAGGCCCAGCAGGTGTAATTTATTAATGAGCTGTTGTGGGATTATTGTGTTGAATGCTGAGCTGAAGTCAATGAACAGCATTCTTACATAAGTGTTCTTTTGGTCTAAGTGGGTAAGAGCCAGGTGGAGGGTGGAGGAAATTGCATCATCCGTAGAGTGGTTTGGACGGTATGCAAACTGGAGCGGGTCGAGTGTGTTGGGGAGGCTGGTTTTTATGTGATTCATGACTAATCTCTCAAAGCACTTCATCATGATTGGAGTCAGTGCTATGGGATGATAGTCATTCAGACAGGACACAGGTGATTTCTTAGGTACCGGTATGATGGTTGTGGACGACTTGCATGGGAGGTGTGCAAGGAGGAAACCTTTGCTCTCTGAGAGAAACATCAAGGCCAGACTGACATTTACCAGAGAGAATGTTGACAAAGACCAGGACTTCTGGAATAATGTTCTTTGGACAGATGAGTCCAAAACTGAATTATTTGGACACCAGAGCAGAGGACATGTTTGGCGTAAACCAAAGACAGCATTCCAGGAAAAGAACCTCATACCAACTGTGAAGCATGGAGATGGAAGTGTCATGGTTTGGGGCTGCTTTGCTGCAGCAGGACCTGGTCAGCTCACCATCATAGAATCCACCTACTGTGTATCAGAAGGTGCTTGAAGAACATGTGAGACCATCTGTTAGAAAATTAAAGCTGAAGCGGAACTGGACCATGCAACATGACAATGACCCAAAACATACTAGTAAATCAACCAAAGACTGGCTGAAAAGGCAGAAATGGAGAGTCCTGGAATGGCCGAGTCAAAGTCCAGATCTGAATCCCATTGAGATGCTGTGGGGTGACTTGAAAAGGGCTGTACATGCAAGAAATCCCTCAAACATCTCACAGCTGAAAAAATTCTGCATTAAGGAGTGGGGTAAAAGAAGCTACAAGAAGCGTCTCACTGCAGTTATTTCAGCCAGAGGAGGTAACACTAGCTATTAGGGGCTAGGGTGTCCTATCTTTTTCCTCAGTTAAAACAGGCATTTTTGTAGAAATACATTGAAGAAAAGTCTTTAAGATCTTCTGTAAGTTTTAATTGTTTAGTTATATTACTTTAATCTCTCTGTATTGCTAAAATTGAGACTAAATAACAATACAAATACAACAATACAAAATACACATGCTTTCACAGGGTGTCCTAATTTTTTTTCACATAACTGTACGACAGGTGACTGAAGTCTGAACAGCTGTTGCGCCCATTTTTTTTCCAAATGAACAAACCGGTGAAAACATTGCTAGTGGCTTGAAGCAGTTTCTTCAAGAATGAAACTGCTTTAAGCCCAACAAAGACAATGCCCGACAAAGACAATGGAACTAATGTAGTAAAAGCCGTCACTCTGAACGTGTGGACAAGACTTGCCTATCTTGCTTTGGCCATTGTCTACATATTGCTATTGGTAAGCTTACTCTCCTTACACTTTCTGTCTTCATGTCAATGCATGCACATTGAGCAAACATGAGCTTTAATAAACTTAATCTTTAATGCAGTTGTTGCCCAGTCTACATATTTTGGACAGTAATGCATTACATTAAGAGGTAATATTACCTCTTTGCTCAATGTGCATTGCGGCGGGGAGCAGCAGTTAGGTGCCTCGCTCAAGGGCACTTCAGTTGCTACCTGCCAGTGCTGGAATCCAACCAGCAATCTTCTGATTACAAACCTGACACACCAACCAGTAGACCACAACTGCCCCCTAAAAAGAAGGCCCCCATGCAAGCCCTGGCTTCTGACAGGTCAAAGCATCTGGTGCTTATGTGGCAGAATTTTAATATGCTGGACTCTGTCAGCAAAGCACTTGGGTCTCTTCATGATTTCAAAGATGCCCTCTAAAACTGTTACAGTGTCATGCTTGTAGCCTATTCTTCACCTATTCAACAGTGAGCTGCTGCAGGGTAAAAGACACAGATCCCACCAAGACAATTAAAAGATCAATACTTTGCTACACGGGACACCAAATACAGTGACCCAGAGGCTCACGAACTGATCACCATCGCAACAGTTCTTGATCCACGCTTGTACGCTTAGTATATGAATCAAGAGGAGATCCTAGTAAACAAAGCCAGAGTAGTCAGAGGTGGAATCCCTTTCTGTTACGACAAGTGATGCTGGCTCTGCTACCCCTGAAACAATCAGCTGAATATACAAAAGAAGCTTGGAAGTCTTATTTCAACAAACCAGCTGCTGAGAGGACCAGTCTTTCTGGCACAGATAAAAATTGGACCATGCATCACTTGCATGGTCCACTGGCAGATGGTGAGAGCAATCCCCTCAGATGGAAGGTACACAAGGTGACGTTCCCCAACATCAGTCATTTAGCAAAAAATAGAATTGCATTTACCAAAGGTCTCTTCTAAAACCAGCTATAGTGATAATGTTAGTTTTTGTGACCACAAAACATAAGGTGTGAGCCTTGCTATGTTTTTGAAAGCTAATTCTTCCTGAATCACATGCTTTACTAGTATGTGTGTAATAACTTGCAACCAACATTTTCATGTCAGCCTTATTTCAACAAACATTTTGTTTACAAATTAGGAGTATCAGTGTTTACATTTTAGTTAAACAAACTGAATTTTTATTTGTTAAATCTCTTTTAAATTTATGTTTTGCATTTTGTAACCTAACTGAAGACATAGCCGGGACTGTTACTTTCATACAATGTTTGCACTATTTTTACAATTTAATTCATGTTCCACATACATTTTATTTACATTCGAAGAGTGTGCCATTGACTGTTTTGCACTGAACTTTATTCATCTTTATTCATTTATTTATCAGGTTACTTTAACGTTTATTTCATCAGGTTTTATTTGCACTCTTTTTTGTAACCTACAAAAGTCTTAAAATACATCTCAAATTATTTGCAATAATACCATGTACTCTTTGTTGAACATGTCTGACATTTGTTCTGTTCTTTATTATAATTCTTTTTATTATATGCAAAATTGCTTTAACATTGTAAAAAGCACTATATAAATAAAACTGAATTGAACCTACCTGAAGACATGATTGGGAATCTTTACATTTCAAAAGTCGTAACTGATTTGAATTATTAAATCAGTTAACTACTATCATGTGATTTTTTTTTAAGCAGAGTTGCACTATATAAACATTATCTGCAGTTTTACAGAAGTGTACACACACACACACACACACACACACACACACACACACACACACACACACACACACACACACACACACACACACACACACACACACACACACACACACACACACACACACACACACACACACACACACACACACACACACACACACACACACACGAAAGTATATACCAGCACAGGTGTTTCAGCCACAAACACCAAGCTCAACTGTTTTACCCGTAAATAATGTTAAGGACACTGAACAGTCTGAACAAGTTTCAAAAATGCTTCAAAAATTCTGGGCCGAAACGGATACGACTACATAAAAATGTGATGTTGTTTATACTAATATACATTTATTCATTTATTCGTTATGATGGGCTGACATGGTCATCCTTCAATAACAAGAGTGAGAGTGCAAGTACTGACAGGAAAGACAGTGCCAGATATTTTCGGCTTATATTTTCAGCCTTTTCTTTCAGCTAGAAAAACAAAAAAATGCCATTTTCAGCAAAAAATGTTTAGCAGTTGAAATTTTGATGCATCCCTACATATGATTCTTTTAAACAGATTTATCATTTAGTAGTTTTACCGTGCAGCACGCAGTAAACTCAAAGCTTCAGGTCCAGCCCGAGACATCAGACAGTCCTGAATCCTGATCAAAGCTTCAGTCCTCTGCTCATTTATTGGAGTCTCAGCCGCAGCATCAAAGGGCACAGCATCCTCCAACAGGCTCTCTGACAACTGCAACAGGAATCATCACATTCTTATTTGTATGCATTTATATTTATGGCATTACATTAGCCTTATAGGGGATGCTTTATATATATATATATATATATGGCAGATGCTTTAAAACAAAAACTAGCAGAAACAGGGTATGCATTCATGTATAGTTAACCCACGTTTTGTGCAGTGGTGCAATGTCAACTCCACTTAATTTCTGGAGTCAACTGTACAGGAATCGACAATGCAAGACTTTTACTCACATTTATGATTAATAATAGATACATGTGAATTAAAATACTTTTGGGGCACGTGCGAATGCAAAAAAAAATAATTTCATTTACTGTAAATAATTATATAAATAGTTTTGAATCTTAATATATAAATGTAATCCAAATATATAGTTATAAATCCTGGATATATAAACGTGAATCCGAATATATAGTATATACCAGACCCCTGACAGAGATTCAATTGCAGGCTGATACAGTTCCCATTTGAGGGAACTTGACACTGCGTCTGGTTTGACGCTCTGGTGTCTGAATGTCATGTTTAATCACGCCAACGTATTTGACCCATGGCAGTGCCTGATGCACATCAGGTGCGTCTGCGAGTATATTAGGCCACCTGTAGAGCATGTCATCAGCTTTTTTTGTCTTCAGGAGCCGTTTGTCTGTTGTTCTCATGTCGAAGCGCCAAGGGACGCAGCTGCAAATAATTTCAGAAAGTGTGTGCCTTCGTGTCAGAGGTTTCTAACACCAGATGCGCAAATTCTGAGTTGTTTGCCAGGGTCAAAAACAAGTGCGCTCAGTTCTCGGGGGAGCCGAGAACTGCAAGGCATACATCGCTCTCATCAGGCTGTCTGTCTGTGTGAGTCTGGGCGGACGTCCCACAAATCGGTCTCACCGTTGCCAAGCTGGGGGAGCAAGAGTGTGGGTGAGCTTTCCTGTGGGCAGGGCTATGTCCCTGAAGGTTCTGAGTTTGTCAATCGGATCATTTCGGGTCTCATCAAATCTGTATGGCAGAGCATGTGACAACAGATCAGGCTGGTGCTGCATAGCATGCAACCGGCATATTACAGGCGTATTAAGCAGACCTGCTTAAGAACCTAGATCGGGAAAAGGGCTTTCCCCAGACACGGTGGCCAAGCTGCGCAGCTCCACAGATCTAGCTCTCAGGGCCACCAACCAAACAGCTATTGCCATAGGCTGTTCTATGGGCATGGAAAGGCATCTGTGGATGAGTCTGGCCGATGTCTGGGCCAGATAATGGCAGCTAGCGATCAGCTGGCTCCTGTCTGACTGCTATCTTCTGGGTAGTGTTGGAGTTCTACCTTTCCTATAGGAGGTCCTCCACACCACAAGAGCTTTGCCTTCCTGAGGTGTGGGTCGAGCACAGAGCAAGGGGCTTTACGCTAGGAGTTCCCTCCCACTCCCCCAGAACTCCATTAAGCACCAGTAGTTGCATACAGCCGTGGCTAGTTTCCTGCTGGCTCCCCATGGAAGCCAACCCTCTCAGATGCCCAATGGTGGGTGGCCAATGGTGTGTGTGTGTATACTTATATAATAATATATATATAAAACCCATATATTTGATACATAACTATAAATTAGGATTTACATTTATATATTCAGATTCATAACTACATTTTCAGATTTTATATAATTTCCTGTTTGGTCCTCCCACATATATGCATATGTGTAACTTTTGCATATGTGCAAAAGTTGCTCTGTTTTATCCTTAGGGGCAGGGTGCCATATAGTTGCAATCCAGGCAAGGCCTCAAAATCCTGGTAAGCCAGTACTTCAGAGACAACACCTACTCTGGCTTGTGGGAGATGCTGCTGCCAAAAGGCCCCTACAAGCAAGACTACAAAATAAGAACAGTCCCAATTAGTCCAGACATAGCCATATCTGTTGGTTTCTTTTTTTTTATTTGATCCCAGTCCTGCTGTGGACCACCAGCTAACCTTGAAGTGATCAAGACAGCCTGCCTACAAAAGCTGCTTTACCAATGCTTTGAATCGAAACAAACAGCAGAATTATTTTAGTATTTAGAACAAAGAAATTTTATTATAGAGGTGTTCTTACAGTTTATACACTGTGAAGTATTAATTACATAAATTACTAATGAATGCAAAAAGTACACTGCTGTAGCTATTTATTTATCCCTTGCTTCAGATTGTAAAGGTTAACTGAATCATTTTGCTTGTAATTGTGTCTTTGTATTTCTTTATCAGGAAAAAAGACATTACTTGGTTAATTTTCATCGTTTCCCTAAAGTTTAACATGCTCCTAAATGTAACTTAAGTAAACATGCTCCATGGGAAAAAGCACTTAGCCCTCCTGTAGATTTAAAAGAGTGCACTGTGTTTGATGCCTTGGGTAGCCTGAGTGCCTCATGGAATGCCCTTTCATTAACATGTATCTGGTTTCTGGGTTTACTGTGAATGAACTGAAAGGTGTGAACAAACAACAGCACATTCTGATAACACAAGCTGACAGTATATTTTGTTGTCTGTTTTTCATTTACATTATTTTGGTATTCTGGTTAAGATGACAAATGATTAGTAAGATCAGTCTTAACGGCTGAAGTCCGGGAAATAAACACACTGAACTGACCACAACAATTTACTCAAAGATCTTTGTATCCAGATTCCAGACCTTTGACTTCATAATGACCACATATCGGTCCATCACAGACTACATGACTTGACAGTTTTAAATTTTTTTTCTGTGACTACTAGACTAATTAAAATTTGTTCAACTAAGGCTTCTCTCTACAACTAACGATTTGTCAAAATACTGATTATTGTTAGGGACATGGTTAGCCATGGGATCTATTTATTATTTACCATAGTAATCCGTTTTTTTTCATCAATCCCATAATATCACCCACAGAAAGTATACAAAGCATGTCTGTGTACATGCTCAAAATTTAAGATGTTTTGCAAGGCTCTAGGAATACTGACTTAGATTTTACAAATGTTATTTTTGTAAAATTAGATTTTACAAAAAAACTAACAAGATAGATGTTACCATGGTATGGTTTTGTTATTGTGGATCTCATGTAAAGACAAAACGTCTTGGGTTTAAGAAGCCCTGCTTTAGCATGGTTACAGAGGTTACAGAGGACACAAAACACTTGAAGCATGTCATGCATAAACATTAAAAAGAATATCTATCACCTTTTAAAGTGTATGTGATGTCTTGATAGTACAAAACAGTTTTTTTGTGTCACCTGAAAGCAAGAAGCTCTGAGCTCTTCAGACACTATCTGCCATGTTTGCTCTAGGTCTTCAGTGGTTGTCTCAGGCTGAAGGATCTTCTGACTGGATTTTCTTCGTTTAACTCGCTTTTTCTGTGGGTCAAACAAATATAGTTATTTGCTCAGTCATTGCCAAAGAATTACTACACCATCAGGGCAGCATTTTAGGCACAAACCATGCTCCTAAACCCTTTGGTATCTTTAAGACACAAGTCCAATCAAATGTTAGAATAAAGCATACAAACAAAAGATACAGAAAAAAGGTAGTAGAGAAAAATGCTTTTGTTTGTGAAATCTACTTTGTGCCAAAAGCTCCAGGGCAGCCCTAAAAAAAACTGGACTCAATGTCACATCTCACAAAGTTGTTTTTAATCTTAAAGTTGCAATCCATTCCTTTGCCTCTCTTTCACCATCAAACAGCAAGTTAACATGCTATTATTTTCTTAACGTGGATCACAAGTTTAATTCTAAACAACTGCTTTAACAAGCTACAAAGGCTCCACTATTCCAGCACCCAAACACACAAATTAGTAGCCGGATCGTCTTTCTGTTTACAGACTTGATATAACCAGAAGTCAAACTCAAACCTGGGGAAATCAGACTTAATAATGACAATTTACAATTCATTATTATAAACATACCATTGTGGATCAGGATAAGTTAAAGAAAATGTTTTGAATGCTGATATTTTACATACGTATTGACGTTTTGTGTTTTAGTTAACTTGTGCTGTTAATTGATTTTAAAAAATGCAGATTTTTCTGTAATTAATCGGATCTAATGTTAAATTTGGTAATCAAACATACATTTTCACTGTAATGAATAGGTATAATTAGGCTACTCATTTTATCCCCTCCAAAAAAATCCCTAATTCATTGTATGTAGTAAAAAGATGCCATTAAACAATTATTTAAGAAACTAATATTTTTGACACAACTGGTGTTCACACTGAATCATGAGCTCTGAACAGTGTCTTTAATTTAAATCTCTTAGCACATACAGATTACGCACTAATTTAATTTAGACAGCCTTTGCACATCGTCCTGTCATGCAATGCTCTCCATATTAGGGAGCAACAGAAACTCCATTTCACATGATAGGCATAACAGTTATGTTGATTTTAATTAAAAAAAAAAAAAAATCTGAAAAACATTTATATGTTAATTTGAAGTGGTTTAGCTTGACCAGTGATTCAGGTCTCAGTTCTCACCTGCACAATCAGATTGTTTCGCCCCTTACAGAATCGCTCCAGCATCTTCAGAAACAGATGTGTGGACTCTACCAGATCTTTCAGAAATGACCGTGGCTGTGTCCGTTCATCAAACTTACGTAACAGAGTCAGAAAAATCTCTCTGAACTCCATCAGATAGAAGATATTACCTGGAAAAAACCACAAGAAATCAAGTCTCTTGATTTTGTCACAAGAAGTGACAAAATGGACATCCTTTCTTAGGAGGATGGTGTGATAGTTTTGTTTTGTTTTAAAGTCCATACTCTTTTAAAGAGCACATACTCTTGATGACAGTGGCACTGTGGCAGATGTTTTTATCTTCTGAGCGATCCATCTCATTCACTGTCAGCAGTAGCTCCTGATACGCCTTCAGAGCAAAGTGCATCCTGAGAAACAAGCAGATCAAACAAGCAAATTTCTCAACTTATTTTATATGCTTTGCTATACGTTTAATTTTAGTTTGTGTTTTCTTAGAGTTAAGAGTGAGATCAGGGAAGGTCTCCACCCCACAATAATGTCAGAAAGTCAAGCAAAGATATAATCTCCCAAACGATCACTGCTGCTAAATACCAGTATGCCAGCTCCATATAAAAGGTTCCTTTCTACTCCATTGTGCAATCCGTATGTGACACAAAAATCAGAAGCATTAATCTCTTTTTACAATTTGTTAATTTACAGAATTGAGGAATTCTGATGGCCAAAACTGATTTTTTGCACTTTTTTTAATGAAAAAAATTTAAAACACTGAAACAGAAATGGAAGTAGTTATGGTTAAGCAAGGAATAATCCACTTATGAGAAAATCAAATTTAATCAAGAAAAATAACTGTTAGATTAAAAACTATTGATAGCTTAACTGATTGTGAAAGTCATAAGTTGCAGCTTTAGTGTAAAGAAAATGTCCTGCTCATATTTCTGAACTTGGTTCAGAAGTTGTACACTTAAAGCACTAATCTGACACAGCATGGCATCATATCACACATGCACTAAGCGAGCTGTGACAAAATCGCTTATTTAAAATTATCTGCTGTGCATTTCCACTGCAGTGAAGAGGGGAAATCCCCCCCTCATCTCCTGCCTGCTGTTCTTCCCTTCTATGACTGTATAGGTTTATTTTGCTGGTGTAAGTGTTAACTTACAACAGTTGACTAACAGACAAAATCTGACATTTCCTGACAGAGAGACTAGTGAGAAGTGGACAGGATCTGCTGGATCTTGCATTATATAACCAAATTATGGATAACAAATTGGGTCATGCAGTTTTTCTGCTGCAACTCACCCTACAGCCTTTTTAATTTCATTGTATTGTTTTGACTGTTGTAAAGTGATGTCAAAGATAAAGATTCAGCATGCATATTGCATTTCTTAAAAAATGATTTAGAAATTTGTCTAACTTCATTTTGTCAATCAATTTTGATTAGTCTAACAAATTTTAATTCTCGAATTATAAGAATCTAGCTGTTCAATTTACCCTATTTAGACAATTACATAGCACATGCAATTTAAAGGACATTGTGGACTGACCTGCGAGACCAGGATGTGGCCTCTTTCTTGTCTGTGAGGATCATCTCATAGTAGTTAGTGATGTTCTTCTCAATGAAATGAAAGGTGCGAATGGACATGGTCTCAGACACCAAGTGCGGTCTGAAGTTATGACTGCGGTTAAAAGCCATGAAGAAGGTTAAAGCCCACAGGTAATAAGTCTCATCATGCTGCTGTGCCCGTTCACGGATCAAATCCTCCTGCTCAGACAACGACACACACACACACACCACACACACACACCACACACACACACACCACACACACACACACCACACACACACACACACACACACACACACACACACACACACACACACACACACACACACACACACACACACACACACACACACACACCACACACACACACACACCACACACACACACACCACACACACACACACCACACACACACACACACACACACACACACACACCACACACACACACACCACACACACCACACACACCACACACACACACACACCACACACACACACACACACACACACACCACACCACACACACACACACACACACACACACACACACACACACACACACACACACACACACACACACACACACACACACCACACACCACACACCACACACCACACACCACACACCACACACCACACACCACACACCACACACCACACACACACACACACACACACACACACACTATGTGGCTGCTAAGCTCCATAAAGCCATTCAAACCGCTATGGAGTACATATACAATATCTTCCAAATGTTCTGGTGTCATTGTGTGAGGAAAGACAGAAAGAACATTTCTGTAGGCAAGTATAAATATGAAGAATAGAGACTGATAACAAATACTGCTGTAATCGTATGCTCACAAACATGGATAAAGTGGGCATGTTTATTAAATGTTTTGTATTTATCAAATATACCGGGTTCTCAAACTTTTTTGTCAGCTGAACCCATGTGACCTAAATTATTTATTTGAAGTGCCAGAGACCATGCTTTTCTCACTTTGGTGTTTCTCACTTTTGGCTTATGCTTGCACCTTCATCTGGTCATTTTCTTTTATTGGTACATAAAATGTACCAAGAGTTTTCTGATATCATGTAGTGTTGTGTAATGGTCACATGACAGCCAGATTAAACAACTGAATTATCTTTTTTGTTTGTGTTTTATTTAGGTTTAATTTTAAATAAAATTATGATTTCATTTTAATTAATTATTTCATCAACTGCAATTCCCTAGTGAACCTGTTTGGGAAGTTTTGTACTAGATGGTGAAATGGCTATCAACATATTACCAAATTTCAAAACAGTTCCATATTTTTATCTGATGAACAGGTAATAATTCAGAATTTATTTGTTAAAGATATTGTATCAGATATATTGCCTTATTTTCCCACACAGGAATGAATGCTTACCTTTATGAGGTACATGAGTCGACTGTAGCAGTTCTCCAGAAAGTCGATGCAGAACTCACGCAGGAAGAGACGCACGTTTAATGCAGAGCGTCGCTGCCTCTCTGACTCTCGAGCAATCTGTTTGTGCTTGGGCAAATGCCTCACACCCTTACCCAGATCATGAGAATAATTCCTAAACTTAAAAAAGAGGAATACGGAGGTATTTTCTAAACCTATATAAAATTTCCAATGAAATAGTTGAAATTAAATGCTAGATGACAAGATCTGTGTTTTAAAAAATGATGCTTACATTATGAAGTCCTTGATGAAAAATCATGTCTGTATCTCCAATAGATTTCAGTCCTTTAATGACATAAGAGCCACGGAAACGAGAATGTCTTCACCAGAAAGAGAAGAGAAATGGTTTCAGTATTGTTCAATTGATATATCTGAGGAATATAAGCAAGATTTGTGCCAAGATGTTCTACAGTTGTAAGCTGATTACAAAGTGCTAATGCCCCATGTATGCAGTATTCGAGTCACTTCATTTATGATAATTTTTTTTTGGAGCTTGAGTAACATCTCCTGGACACCTGCTCAATACCACATTAAAAAGGCTAGTATCAGGTACTTTATTTAAAGCATCAATCTGTTACTTTAGCCTCTCTATCACCATCTCTGTCTGAAACAGAATTGCCGGGTACTTGCAGGGTTATTTTATTAACATGGATGACAAGTTAAAATTCTAAACAACTGCTGTAAGAACATAAGATATAGTAGCCAGATCTTTCTGTTTACAGACAGTTATTTCCCACAAAATCAGACCGAACAGCTCAAATAATAAATTATTGTTAATTATTTTTAACTTACTGTTGCGTATTAGGGTCAGGTAACAAGATTACGTTGAACACTGATCTGTCACATAATTGCTCATTAACTAATTTTTGTTCATTTTTAACCAAGTTTACAGAGAAAGTTCAGCTTTAACTGAAAATCATTAGAAAAACTACACTAAAATATATTAATAACTCGAGAACAAACCAAAGTGAAATAAAAATAACCCAAGAATTATTTACAATTTACACTAGATTAGATTAACTCTAAATTAGAGTAACTCTATAGGGAGCTGTGAAATTTAACAACATAAAACCATTAAACATAAGTTATCTTTGGCAGCTATAAAATCTTAAAACTAAAAATCAGCAATATGTAAAGGACATATATAAAGGACAAAAAAAAATCCTGACCCATGACTACATGATCCTAAACCCACTGTTAACATCAGGGCTGGGAAACTCTGGCCTTCTTGATCCACTTTTTCTGCAGAGTTCAGCTCCAACCCTCACCAGATATACCCGAACAAGCTAATCAAGGTCTACAAGATTGTCAGAAAGCTGAAAGCAGGTGAATTTGATCAGGATTGTAGCTAAACTCTACAGAAAAATGGATCACAAGGGCCAGAATTGCCCAGCCCAATGTTAACCTGGTGTTGTTCTCTCACCTGGTGCCTCTCTGCAACGTGCGGCTGCGTTTCTGAGACAGCTCTTTTCTTCTCAGTAACTCCAGTTCATCTGTGTCTTTCTGTTTCTCTTGTGCTGAACGTGTCTGTCCCGCACTCACCAACATTTCAGGAGTCTAACAAAAACACACAGATCATCACATACAAAAACTTTCCGAATTCAGTTTTCAGATTAAAATGTGAAAGCCAAGTAAATAGTTTTTCTATAAAAAACTTAAAACATCTGACAATAAGGTATATTGTCTATTAGTTACCATAAATGTTTAAAAGATTAAAATAACACGCATGGTTATAAATCAAATAAGTAATTTAATAATTCAATAATTCAAATAACTGCAGATCTTGTTCCAAGCTGAAGTTTATAGATGCCTTTTTCATATTTTTCTGCTGAGCAAAGAATACTGTTTTTTAGGAGATATGTTCAGCTTATCTTGGGGTTTATTGTGCAAAAACAGAGATTCAACCTTATCGTCAGCTGCCATATCTAAATTTAGAGCTCTGAACGGTTTGTTTACATGCATACATGGATGTATCAGTTGCTTAAACTCAAAATATTGTTTTCTTTCACAAATGTATTCTGCTTCAGAAGACAATTATTAACCAACTGGAGTCATATGGATTATAACAGACAAATAGATTTATGATATGATGTATGCGCTTTTTGGAGCTTCAAAATATTGGGCACTGTTCAATGCCATTACAAAGCTGGAAAGAGCCAGGATATTATTTAATATAACTCAGAATGTGTTTGGCTAAGGAAAAGTTATATACATCTAGGATGGCATGAGGGTAAGTAAACTATAACAGAATGGTATACAGTTACAGTATAAACCAACATGATGTAACAGCAACATGTGGTGCAGCCACGGATGTGTTATTGAAGACGTGTTTGAAGAATGTTGTCACCTGATCTTTGAGCATGAGTGAGATGATCTCCAGTACGTGGAAGTTCCACCTCTGTTCACTCTGAGAACAGGCCAGAAACTTCAGCAGATCATCCAGTCCACTCATGTGAACAGCCCACAGCAATTTGTCATGAACACTTGCATCATCATCCACATTCTGCAAAACACATCAGATATTTTCTCATACAAACTGTCATTTTGTATGTCAAAATTACATTACAGTTCTCATTTTCAGTAAATAACTGACTAGAGTGATGACTAATTGAATTGGTGTTTTGAATCGATTAGTTTAAAAAAATACTTTTTCCTATATTACAAAGGTTAGGGATATCAAAAATGATGCATGGATGCGCTTGATAGAGCTTTATTAAAGCTAGGAAGTGCCAGAATGCTATTTAATATAACTCAGATTCTGTTCTGCTGAAAAAGTCATGCCTAGAACGGCTTAAGGATAAGTAAATAATGGGATAATTTTCTTTAACTATTCCTTTAATAATCTTGACAGCCCTGCTTTATAATGTGACCTCCTTTCCCTCCTTTAGAGAGAGGATCTTCCCTCCTTTAAACCGTTTTTAAATGTTTACATTTCAAATGTATGTGCCTTTAATAACTGGTATTATTATCTGATTTACCTGCATGTGAAAGAATATTTTGGTAATGTTTGGTAGTGACACTGTACATGTCAGAGTATGGTAAAGCCAGGGACCTCACCTTCTCCTCATTTGGGTTGGCAGGGATGTGCAGCACATTCCTCACCAGCAGCAAAATCCTTTCTATCAGTAAATGATGTTCTTCACCTCGTTCCTCCCAGTCCTCAGAGAAAAACACAAGGAATTAAAGAAATAGGAGAAACCAACCCTCAAATCAAACATGTAATAAAGGCAACTCTCACCAGCTGCAGTAGAGTGTAAAGCACCTCACTCAGCATGGTAAAAACCTTCTCATTTGCAAATGCCTGCAAACAAAGCAGATCCTCATCATTAATGACTACAGATCATGCGGCCATTCAAAAAGTGTGATAAAGAGACTGTGATCATGGCTGGCAGTCACTTCACATTCTTTAAAGAATGAAATATAGAATGAAACATGGATGGGTGTTTGTTATTTCTGGTGGAGTACACTTACTGCTAAAGGAGAAAGAACCTGACTAAGTGTTCAGGCTCTGATGTATTAAAACTGTTTTACAGTAAAATTATAGAAAAACGAACAAAATTCTATAAGATTTAAGTGCAAATATTGTGCTAAATCAGGCTCAGTTCTATTTTTTTCTTCTGGTAGTGTCAATGCTAATTATATTAGTCATTAAATTTGTCTGATATACATGATAGTACAATGTATATTGCTGAAGGATATTCATTTTACATTACAAACTTTAAAAGCAAAAAATTTATCAAGTGTTGTAACAAATATGTATACCTTTTACCTTATATCTTGTAAGAGTGATATGCATTTAAAATATAAAGCCTAAAATTAGGCCACAATATCTTCCAGTCTCTTCCACATTTCGGTGACTGTAATGGGTTTCTTAGCCATAACTTTGCCACTGAGTATTTTCTAGAGATTTTCAATCAGGTTTAGATTAGTCTGGCCATTTCATTATTTCAGTGTTTTCAGCTTCAAGGAACTGCTTTACCCATTTTGCTGTCTGACAGGGGGCTTTGCCCTTCATGAAAATTGCTAACTGATTGGGCAATGAACACAGGGAGGTAACCGCATATTGCCACAGGAGGGTCTGATAAACATTTGCATTCATTCTGTCATGTAAGAGGCCCAACACCTGCTGCGGCTTCTTTCACTAACTTCTTTACACACTTTGGGTGCAGACCTTCCCGTTTGTTTGCCATCTGGCTCAAATAAAACTAGCTTTCATCACTGAAGTGAACTTTGTGCCAGTTCTCATCTGTCCACATTTGCTCCTCAGCAAAGGTTAGTCTAGCCTTTTGAATCTTTTTGTTGATGAGAGGTTTGTTCACTACAGAGCGGGCTTTCAGTGCAAATTCTCGTAAAACAAATCCCTGTTCCCTGATTTCTCGCTCTGTTCAAAGCTTAATTGAGAAGCAATTCCAGCTGCAGTGTTGAACCAATTGCCCATTGAAAGCCTTATAAGTGACAATGTAATGATGCAATAATCTACAAAGCACGTTGGAACGACCAACTTCCCTTGCTTGGCTGAAAGGGTCATCCATTTGACCCTTTGATCATTTGACAAATGATACAAATGGCGTTATAGGGCTAATTTTGATCAGTGTTCTTTTAAATATATCATTTATGTTTTTATACTGTGCTTCAGAATATATTTAACTCATAATATATGCTTAAACTATGCTTTCACTCCTGTTAGGATAACTTCAAATATGACCAAGCAGTGACCTTAAAATTTAGGAAATTGTAGGTTGTTCTCTAATTTTGATCTCCACCGTATATGGTCAAAGTTTTGGAGTAATTATATTCTCATAATTAGTTTAGTCATATAATCAGGCTTTTTGTGCATTATACCTCTTTATAGGCCTGAAGATGTGTTGTCACTTGCAGGAAGTGATGTCGGAAGGCAGGATCATCTGGAACTTTCCCAAAGCAGAGCAGCGCTGGCTGGGTCAAGTTTACCATCAGCCTGAAAACCAGTTTACACAGTTACATCTCCTGTCTGACTTCAACAATCTATTGAATGAATTCAGTTAATGAAAACACTACGCTCAGACACCTGATACAGGCATCAAAGAGTGGCTTGTCCTCTGTGTGCTGGGTGATGATGGGTAAGAGGTCATTTTGAAGGATTTGACCCGCTCCCAGCTGCTGTCTGATGTCCCGCGTCTCGTCCTCGTGCCGCAGGTAGCGGATAAGATCCTTCACGCTTTCTGAACTCAATCATAACAGAAAAAAACAAAATGAAGGAAACAACTACTGGAACTCTCTCTTTGGGTAAGTGTCTGCTAAATGCCAAAAAGTTTTTTCTGAAAATTTACATTTAAAGCATATTTTGTTCAGCAGGTTTTATTGTCAGCCAAAGCACAACTTTTACTAATTACTTTATGCTTTGAATGATGCAGCTAATAATCCTGAGTGACGTGTATGTTTGTGTACATTGCGTGTCATCAACTGACCAACTCTTTTCCTGCAAGATTTAATCAGCAATCAGTTTTTTTCTGAAAGTAGGATTTTTTTTTTTTACCCTAATGATTTGGGTAATGACAACTAAATGTCAACACGTTGAGCAAGCAGCATTAAACAGTCCATTTAAAGACACTTTTAGTGCCAAATGTGTATAACAAGTAAATGTGACAAATGTATAAGTCAAATGTATAAGTAAAAAGTAAAGGTGCGAGTGCTACCAAGGCAGTCCGGCTCTTTGTGGTAAATGTCTCCCTCCAGATAACCCAGCGCACTGCACGTGGCCAACAGCTCACAGTTCATCATGAACAAGTCCATGCAGCAGCCCAAACCAAGAGAAGAACTAGGACCAAATCTGTAGAGAACACATACAATTATATAAAACAATTTCAAATGCTTTCCATAACAGACAGCATTACTGACAAAGCCGATAAATTGGCCAATATTTGGTATTTTTACAACATCTGCATTGGGCAATACATTTACTAATTTGGAAGAGGCAGCATGTGAACAGGGCCTTTTCTGCATGGTAAATGTTTTGGTGACACCCAAGGGAAGATGGCTCTTTTAAACCAAATCCAAATTACTGATATACATTACATAATGTGAAACAAGTCATGACAATTGAGTGTTGACTGGAGTGAACAGATACCATTCAGAACAAAGCAAGAATGTGTTGAAAATGTTTACTGATGTTTTCTTATGTATTTAAAGATGTAAAATAAATATTTAATTTAGTGTTAATATTGCACTGCCTTATTTTGTGTTTGGCGCTGAAGACTGTGACTGACACAGCCTTTAACATCATTATTATAACCAGCCTTCTATGTGCAGCCTTCCTAAACTCCTTTTAGTTTAGTTAATAATTTAAGTTTAGTTAATAATTTTACGGTGTTTTAAATAATACCATTATTTAATAGTCATTTATAAATTAAAATGTTACCATAGCTGTACCCGCTCTAACTCAACTAAGGGGCACAACTATTTCTTTGCACAGCTGGGTGACTAACTATTGTAGTTTATATTATGATCTATCCTAGTAGTGTTTTAATGCCAGAAGGAGAGATCTTAATATAAATTTGTAATTAGGGTAACAGTAATAGTATTAACTTCAGATATAAAGTGCACACAGCTCTCACCTGATTTTCAACAGCAGAGCTGGAGTCTATTGACACCAGTGTTTTGGCTGTTCAAAACCTGCAAAACAAAAAACACCACAATCATCAGCACAGACCTGCACACTGAAACACACACGCACACACCAAACACACCACAAACCATTAGCACAGACCCAACATAGACCTGTACAGTGAAACACATCAAACACACCACAAATATCAGCACAAACCCATCACAGACCGCAAGCTGAAACACACACACACCGAACACACCACAAACACCAGCACTGACCCATCACAGACATGCACACTGAAACACAACAATTTCCCATGGACAGGCCACTTTCTGAGGAATTAAAAAATAAAAACCTACCATCTCTGTGAAAACTTTCACAAGATATTTGTTTGCAAAGATTCAAACTGCCACAGTAGGTAGTAGCTAATAATTTGATTGGGATTTACTTAAATAGCCCTTAACACAGTTGTGATTGCTGTGCAAATGCATGTGGCAAATGACACCACGTGGCTTCGAGTTGCACATCTTACCCCACGTTGTTTTGGCTGCGTTTACACTGCAAGTTTTAATGCTCGGATCCAATCTGAAGTCCATATCCGATTTTTTGGCCTGCCTGTTTACACTTACGCCTCGTATTCGATGTGCACGTTTACATTAGTCTCCTGGCCAAAAAGATTCTAGTCACTCACTATTATGAGCAACATGATCGACCCTCGAATTGTGGATGGACTTTTGCCAATTCATCTGTTCAAAAGTCAGCAAAAGTACACCCAACAGCAATTAATTAGACAAAAAGCATAAGCATTTTTTTAATGCTGCCATCATAAAGATAGCTTTAATGCTTTCCAAATCCATGACACCACAACTCCATATATCCCCCTTATATACTGCTTTAATGCTCTTGCCACGGAAATGTGCGAAATTATGACGTTCAATGCAATCCGTCGTGGTACAGTGGCGTTACAGCCAAGCTGAATCTGATGTGCGTTTAGACATACTTAGTATGGCTGGATATCGGATATGTATCTCATTTAAATCCACATTCAAAAGTTGCCCGGATCGGATACGAAAAAAATTACATCTCGTGTGTTTACACTTGTGCAACAAATTTCGATCTGTGTCAGAGGTAAGTAAAAATAATTTGTGCAAGTGTAAACGCAGGCTTAGGCACGGCAAGGTAAGCAACGATCAACACGATTGGTGGCTTAAGCCCCATTCATACAGCAAGCGGTTTTTTTCCCCAGTGGTTGGAGGTTGGGTCACTAGCGGGCGTTTCTGGTTGCCTAGCGACATTTGTGAATAACATTCAATGTAAATTACTCTTTGTAGACAACGAATAAGCTTTTTTGCCGCTAATAACACGCATTTTGTATGGAAAAGGCTTCATAAATGAAATCAGAGCATAAAGTGCTTAGTATGAACAATGAACAACGCGTGCTTTTTGCAATTGCGGCTATATATCTTCGACAAAAGCTCAAAAGCCGGTCTGTCTTGTTTCACAAAATCATTCAGGCTCCGAGTCAGCACGGTGAGTACCACCGGCTGGTGCAGGTGCAGGAGCTGTGGCCGGTTTCAGCAGTACATCAGACTGGACAGGACCTGACACGTTTTTCCATGCATCATAATTTTTAATTTTTTTAAAAAAATTAAAATCTCTGTATGTACACAGACATATTGAAGACCGACACCCACTACAGCAGATGAATCACGTGCCACGTGCAATGACTTCACTTCCATTGGTAATCGCGAAAGTAGCAGCTGAAGCGCTACTGTCTGTGTTCCGCCAAGACAACATTCGGTTTAAAAGTTTGTACTGCATTATTTTTACTCTTCAAGAAGCTTATTTTGTAGTTATGTAGTTTATATAACTTCATATATCATATATAACTTATCTACATAGTTTTCGTTCTCGTTGTTGTTGGTGTAGTGCGAGTTTCAGATTTAAAACACATTGCACTGTTTATCTGAATGATGCAGTCAACCAGCGCAGGGGAGAATGATCTCCAGATTTTTATCTGAAACGGGCGTCGGAAGATTAAGCGTGCATGACCAAAAATGCAGTACAGTCCAAAAAAAGTCCAGTGGAGGAGTCTCGACCTAACCTCCCATATCAGGGACTAAAATATAGGACTGACAAACGTATTCTGCTGTTGTTTGAACAAACGTGGCCTTAACAAACGTGTGTGTGTTTGTGTGTACCAGGGGAGTTGCTCCACAACCTTTAGTGTGTTGCTATACAATGCAATGACACCTGACATTTATTTTTAAGGATGTACTTTCACTACTTTGATATGCTATAAAACTTACAAAACGTTTTATTAACGTTACTGCAACGTTTTGATAACTTTGACAACGTTCCGTTAGCTGGTTTTCACTCACCCAGTCCAGTATGACGCTATATGAACATCTTTAACTGTTGATATCTGTATGATCTGTGTGTAATGCTAGTGTAGTGTGTGTAATGTTTTAGTATCAGTCACTCTACATGAGGAGTTAATAAAAATCACACATACCAGATTATATCACTGATGTTTGATCTGTGTGTCTGTCGTCCCGCTGTCAAAATGAACTCTATAACTAGCCTAACCGCTCTACAATGACGAAAACAAGCTTGTAAATATAGTTTGAATTAGTCACGAAACATCACAAACTAAATTCACCGTCCCGCTCTCTGACGCGCCGGGCGCGAACAGCACTGCGGAACTGACGTCAGACCTTGAGGTCTTAAAGGAGCGGCAGCGAGAGTTTCAGAGTTTCTGGTCGCTTTTAGAATTACATGGCATATTACAAAGGTATACAAGTCATCAGTGCTTGTAAATTTGATTTCATTTTAACGTTCAAAATGAATGTAGTCAATGTAAATTTGAACATGTAGATCTTAACACAGAAATTCATTTATTATATGCAATAAAAATTAATTCACTGTAATACATCTGTCAGTAATCCTACGTGATTACTTACCTACGTGAAGACTAAATGACGAAGTATAAGGATCTGATAATTACTATGGAACTGAGTATCAGTCCTTCTACCTGGAAAAATTAAATGTAATTTTAATTTTACGATAGAAAACAGCTCCTAAGTAAGAGTACATAATGGCTGAATATTTGGAACAGAATCATCAGTTATTAGGGCCAGGCAAAGGCTGGCACATGGGCGAGGGAACAGGGCTTAGTAGCGCCCTCTCTGGTAAGGGGGCACAAAAAGACGGTGCATATATCATACACACATGCATGCACCTGTACGAAACTTCAGTCAGGTTGACCTGAACAACTTTTGCACTGACATCCATTAGCTCCAACAGGAAGTCGACCATTTTGGATTTTCTGAAAAGCGCATGCCGTGAACTTTTAAATGCTCCTCCTAAGGATTTTATGTGATTGTCACCAAACTTGGTGAGCATCATGCCAAGACATTGAAGATTTAAAACTGCTTGTTTAAGTGTTTTATGTTTAAGTGAGTCTATGACAAATAGTGAGGAATGTGTTACGTGCCGAAGTTTTGTCCAGAAAAGTATACAAAAGAGTAATAGTGAGCACCACTAAGTTAAAACAAAACAACAGAATTTTGGCTTTCTCAAGACAACATAATGATTGTCTGCAATGACTGACTGTCTGCAAATGTTAGCATTTAATGGCGGCGTGTGGAACTCATTTATGGTCGAGGGCTAGAATATCACATAATGTGGGCAAAGAACTTAAAGTAGTTAAATGGTAACATCTCAGTTGTTAACATTAGTTAATGCATTAGTTATCACAAACAAAAAGCGAGCATTATATGCTTACATCATCTATTAATCTGTTAACGTTAGTTAATAAAAATACAGCTTCAATATTTGCTCATGTTAACATTACCAAATGCTGTATGTATTGGTATGTACTTAAGTTCTGTTTAGAATTGGTTAATGTTAACCAACGTTAACAAATTAACCTTTTGTAAAGTGTTTTCAATTAAACTAAACACTTTATCATTCAGTTCAATTCTGATGTAAATTTTATAAAATTTAATAGGCAGAGTTGGCTACTTTATACATATATATAGGCTACCGCAGCTAACACGACATGAATTATAAAATTGATAAAAAAAACAAAGCTGCCAATTCACAAAATCTACAATTTTGATTCAGAAGACAATAGGAAAGAGAACTTTATTTGACAAATCAATTAGTATAAAAAACAGCAAGTATTCTTTTTATCTGCCAAATACGTAACAGATTGTAAACATTATGTATATCAACATCTGAGTGAACATACACATTTGGATGAAAACTGGGGTAGGGGAATTGAATGAAGCACAAAAGCATTCAATCTGCTGAAGTCAGGTGGGGTTTATGCCTGCTGTTTAGAACTTTCTGACACATTAATATCTATTATAATTACCTATTAACATTATTAACAGGTAATAACATTGTTATTAATTTTTCTTTAAACGATTGAACACTAAGATGATGTATGTGTGTGTGTGTGTGTGTGTCTGAAATTTCATCACAGATGTGTCTGAAAAGAAATCATACACATCTGTGATGAAATGAGTGTGAGTAAATGATGGGAGAATGTTTTCAGTAAATAGTTTCTATGCAAAGACATATAGGTATGCTTTCATCATCTTTTATTCCACCATTTAATGTTTACTATTTGTTCTATACATTATAAAATTTTACACAAGATTTATATTTTATTTAGTTCTGTGGTATATTTTTTCTTGTGCAATAGGTTTCACACTTGTAGCTTGCAACAGCAATGTTACAGTATCAAAGCTGTATGTTAAACAAAAACAAACCTTCACACTTAAGCTCAGTTCTGACATTTCTATTTCCTTTCTTCCTTTTGCTGATGTTAAAGCAGAATATTTAATACGAGCAAAGTACACCATATTCCAATAACTCCTGATTACTGAAACTAAGAAAAACTATCAAATAAAAGGTCTATTTGATGAAAACCTTCAGTATTTTAAAAAAAAATATGAATACGAGACAAACTAAATTACTTAAGCTGGGTATGATTTTTACAATTGTTGCTTGTCAGACTGTACTAACATGATCACAGCTATAAGTCATGTCACACTGTGTTATCTCAGTTGTCATTAATGTTAGATGGTACGACAGTCAAGATTTTAACAAATGGACCCATGCAAGAAGACTCATCCAGAGTTTTACGCTCCTATTCCATGACACATTCTGTGATGGTGAGCCGCATTCACACAAGGAATTGACATGGTGGTTAGCAAACAAAAACAATCTCTAGCATTAATTTTGATCCATGCTCCTATTGGTTTTAATTTGACTTTGTCGTAGAGGAAGCCACACTGCAGGACTTCTCCTTCAGTGTTTAGGCACATAGGAACATGGCGATCTCACTCAGATCAGCACCAAACAGCTGGTTTAGATCTGGTGAGAAACTAATTAGGCCAAAGAACCAACCAATATCTTGAAGTGTTTATAAAAAGCCGTTTTTTATATATAGAGGATGCATGTGTGGCATACTGCACATATGAGCTACATCCACTGTCCAAACAATTCCTCATAACATATTTTTATAAACTATAGGTGCAAGTCAGAAAGTAATGATGTAATCAACTGCAGCACAAGAATTTATTTAACATTTATATACTTTATTCTACTAGACTATTGAATCACAATCTATTTGATTTTTAGCTTTGATTATTTACCAAAACAATCGATTAACATTTTAAAATCATATTTTAAGACTGATGCATATGAATCACCAGGATCTGTAATCAATGCACAGAGAAAAAGAGTACATCATTACATCCCTATTGTCTGGATCTCAGTCATTATTTTGGGTACGTTTACAATGTACTAAAAGCAGAAAACTTTCCATTTTTTAATACGTTTTTCATGTACAGTTGACAATGTTGTCAGAATGATCCCCATTTACACAGTTCCATGAAATTGACTAAAACACTATTTTGCGTGCCAGGCCAGTAGTAGGCAGGATAGACTGAATCCATAACATGTATGTGCATGACTTTAATTTTTTTTTTTACAAATTCACATTTTGTAGTAAAATTATAATGGTATTTCAAAAATGTGCACTTCGAAACCCGTTTTCAGTAGTATGCATTTACAGCCCCTAAAAAACATTGTCATGTATATGAACATTGTCATGCAAAGAACAGAAAAAGTTAAAAGTATATAAAAAACAATTATATAAAAAGTTATCAGTTTTAACTGAAAATGGTGTTGTGTGAATTGCCCTTTAGCACATAACAGTCATGCTGCTTCATTGTTGACATGACAATTGAGAACAGCATTACTTGTTGTACATGTTGGGAATTATAAGGGTTCAGATGCAAGTAATGGCACATTGATCTTGTTTATATGAACAGTTTTTGGGAAATGTGTTCCTGAGGTTTAACTCTGGAATAATATTAGAATTAGTAAGGACATTTAGGCATATCTTATGTATCTCAAGACCAATCAGAACCAAAATTCTGGTGCTTGCATTAACCATCATTATTTTCCAAACTCATTTTTTGTCGTTTAAATCCTCACTCACTTTTACCCTTACCCGATGCCATGCGTTACTAAGCACACCTCTTAAGTTCCAAATTGGGGCGACAGTGTCTGGTTGGACATTGTAACTGCTGTCCACCGCTTTACAAACAATCTCCAGCTCCTGGGCCTTACCAGGCAGTGGGATGTCAATCTCCCATAGCTTCCAGGCCCAGGCTCTCCCGGGTGTAGGAAGCAGTGCAGGGTCTTGTTCATTATCACTCGTCCTGAGATTGGCTATGTGCCATGTTTTCCCACCATCTACTGAGACATCGACTCTGACAATCTCCCGTCCTCCACCACTCCATGCATAGCCTTTCACAGTCACCTCCCCGGCACTGCGGCCTACAAAAGCCCCATCAGCTGGTTGAGTGATAGCTGACTGGACGGGGAGCTCCTGGATGGCTGGTGCTGTGCTGAAGTCCACTGTGTCCCAGTCTGTATCTGGGGAAAAACCTTTGTAGTCATTTTGCTGCCAGTGGCTTCTGCTCTCCTCATCACTCACAACAATTTTCGCCAACCATTTGACATTGCGTGCTCCAACAATTCCAGGTACAACCACACGGACAGGGTAGCCATGGTCTGCCGGGAGATCTTCCCCATTCATCTCATACGCAATAAGAACATCACCTTCTTCACTTAGTGCCTTGTTCAGTGGAATAGATGCACCATACGGTGTACCAGTCACGTCTCTGTCTAACCCTTCAAACTGAACATGTTGAGCCTTAGCCGCAACCTCTGGCCCAAAGCCACAGTGCAGCAGTACATCCCTCAGACGTGCACCTGACCACGTAGCATTGCTTATTGCTGCCACGCCCCAATTAAGTCCTTTGACTGGCTTGACTTTGTTCATCTCTGACCGACGGTTCCCAGCACACTGAATCGTTGCTGTAATTGTGTGTTTTGGGAAACGAGACTTGAGCTCATCTAGTGTTAGTGCAACTACTCCACCAGAGAGAGCCTCTATCTCCAACTTGTATGTTTCAGGATCCACCCTGGGCACTGGGAGATGATTACGCTTGAAAAATATGGCAGAGGGTGTGATGTAACTGTCTGCAAGTATTGAAGTGGGTGGCTCGGCATTGAAAGGTTTCAAACTGTTGATCTGTAGTGCAGGGTGGCGCATTGGCTCGGCAGAGTAAGGGTCGGAAGGGTTGGTACTCTCTTGCTTCTTGTAACTCTCTGTATTAAGCACACCAATTTTATATTCTGAAAGGATGTTTAGAATGTGGTCTTGCTGATGAACAGCATATAAAGCCCAATATGGTTCTAGAGCGCCACCTGCGGCCAAAAGGATTTTGTCGCCACCAGGGTGAAGAGCCACAAAATCTGTGATGTCAAAAACTTCACCTTTATAGGTGACCCACACCCCACTGTCAAGGGAACGATGCTTTGTTACTTCTTCTAGGCTGTAAATGGAAAAAGGAGAGGTCGCAATTTTTGGTGGCTGTTCTGACATAGCTGCCCACTCAAGCTGAAAACAAGAAAATGGATACAACGAATTAAATAATCAAGAATCTATTTTTTGCAACAATCTATTTTTTTTTTTGGGGGGGGCTTAAATGTGTGATTAATGGTAACGGAATCTGCAAGGTTATGTTAACTACTGGATAAAAATTATGCATAAAATACTATATTTCATGCAAACATAATTCAGTTTTATTATAAAGATATTATGTATTCTCCAGTCACTTGTTTCTAAGTAGGGTATAATGCAATGATATGATGATTTACATATGTATTGTCATTCTTGGCAAATTAAAGTCTTACAAAATCAGCATTTAACAACTTCAAGGCAATGGTCACCATAATTATATTCAATATGGATAAATTAAAATACTTTAGGGACTTGAACAGTTGACTTAAATCATTTTCATTTATCCATATCTGTCATTCCCAAGAAAAAAATATTAAGATTTGGGTATTTATCAAATTCAACACATTTGTTTAGAATGTCCTTTTTGTTTTTTGGTTTACCTGTTTTGTTTAGTTTTTTCTTACAAGACATCTTGTCTCATTTTGTGATTGCTGTAATACAGTGTATCCAGAAAGAATTCACAGCGTTTTACCTTTTCCACATTTTAAGTTACAGCCTTATTCCAAAATAGATTAAATTCATTATTTTTATTAAATTCTGACAATGTTTTTATTAAACATAATGACAATGTGAAAGAAGTTTGTTTGAAATCTTTGCAAATGTATTAAAAATAGTGCACGTCAGAGCATGGTCGGGTGTCTCACCTTGCCCTGGTGAACTTTATAGGCTAGAACAACTCCAGCACCTGTCACCAGACCGGCCAGGGCAAATCTGAACATTGGCAGCCTGTCATTGTAGCAGTCCTGCCTGCCATGATCTCCAGAGCTTGTCCCGCGGTGAGAGAGATGCCTATTCCACACACACACTGAGGGCACAACGCTCTTCCCCAGCTGCACACTAAAGAGAAGTTTGTAATCTTTAACATCAAACAGACCATTAAAGTTAATGTGTTGATGAATCAGTAAGTGAACCTTGAATCCTAGAATGGCATTCCATACAGTGAGGTGCAAAAATCATGGACTTTAAATGTTTCACAAAACAATTTGCCTCAAAGGCAGGGTAGTCGATTTTCCAGGATTTTTTTTTTTGTTTTGCTGTCTCTTCACATCCTAGAGGGCAGGAACGTATGCTTTCAAAGCTAGGTTGGTATTGCTAGTCTCTCCAAAACTACCTATCCTACACCTTTAAAACAGTCTGAATTCATATATCCATTTTAAATTATCTTTAGCAAAAAGAAACAGAGCCCTGATTTCAATACCATTAACTCAGTTTGTGATTATGGAAATGGTGGAATGATATGGAACAGAAATGGCAGAATTACCTTTTCCTGCTGATAAGGCAGATCTTAACAAGATCTTGGCAATGTCTGAGGTGCTGCATTACACTTTCTGAGAACAGAAATAAAGCACTGTCAAACAAACTGTCAAAGTACAAAAAAGGTTACATGTTCTGTGCATTAAATCTAAAAATCACCAGAATCATGATTAGCTGTCAAATGCTTATTTTGTTTTTGTTTTTTTAGCACAGAAACAATCACTGAACAAATTGCTAAAAGAAACTCACAATGTACTGTCACTGTATTAAATCCACCCAATCAGGTATTCATTTAGTTACAGTCCTGAAAAAGAAAATCAGTCAATCATCAATTTTCAAAATGCAGATCTATCCATAACTACTGCTGCTATCAAATAGTCTAAAACCAGCCTTGAAAACTAACATCGTGCCAATACAACGGTATAATGACTAACATTAAGAATTTTCTTTATGCTTTATGACATTTAGGGTGTATCATGGCAGTAACAAATTGTTATTGGCTATAATTAAGTTTAAAATGTGAATGTACATTCTTTTACAAACCTAATGTGCTGCTTTAATTCTTCATTAAACTACACCAGCAGCTAATGGGTGTCAGTGCGAAATGAAAGTCGACAAGACCAATACACATACAAAGTTTTGCACAGGTGCATGCCCCATTCTGTATATACAGTTTAAAAAACTCATTAATACTCCAACAACTTTACAGCTGGAACAACATGCATGATCTGTAAATCACATGATCTGTCTAATTTAAATAATATTTTAAGTTTTATTAAATAGAAGTACATCATGAAACTTTTAAGCAATTAATACATTTGCAGAGAGCTATGTGTGAAAATGGTGAACATTGCATAAAATGCAGTGGATAATATCAAATGTATTGTCTTTATAAACAAAATATTCTTGTACTTGGACATGTTTATTTGCAAACTAATATTAAAACTCAGAAAACATTTTACGTATTTTATTGTACGTAGTTCTTCAAATGAGGTTCTAAGCATTTCAACACTGATGGCAATTAAGGAATTAAAATGAACTCTTATCCTTTACTGGACAAAATACAAAACTACAGCCTTCGTCTGAAATGGTGTTGATCCTATTAAAACAGGACTGTTTAATGCATGATATTGTGATTTAAATAGATATGTATTGTTTAGCAAGCCTGTGAGCACCTGAAACAGATATAATTTTTTTGTTCTGGTCACTGTAGTGTCACTGTCTGTCTGATCAGGGTGAGATTTTGTGACGCTGTAGACTGGGGGAGTACTACCATCCCTCAAAGTTTCTGATATCTAGGATTTAGGGTTTGGGCTCCACGATCAGTTTTAGGGAAGAAAAATAATAAATATAGCTGCAAGCAACAATTATCAGGGTTCAAACGCTTTAAGACCTTAAAGTGCATCAAGCCTTTATATACGATATAGCACCACCTATTGCCGACCAAGGAACACTAGATATTGTTTGACTCAGCATGCCTTAAGGAATCTAAAGAGACCACTCTCGTAATCATAGACCAGAGTATTTAAAAATCATAAGGAAAAATAACAATTTTTCATATCTCTGCACCAGCAGGTAGTGCTGTGATGAAACCGTGCAAGTAACCTCAAGTCACTGTGATAACACATACCAAGTGTGGGCGAATACACCAAAGCATGGGAACAATACAGCCTCATATCCTTTTTGACATACTCGCCGTAATATTCTTAAATGGGGTATACAAGAACAGGTTTTTCTTAAAATTTAAAATCATGAGTTCGAGCCAGGGAATCAAAGCAAAAAAGAATTTATTTCTAGGACTTTGATCATAAACATGAGTGAAAATTTTAACTGTTGGTGGCGCTAGAGGGCTCAAGGTAGAGACTCCAAATTTACTATAGTAACATTTCAGACTGTCCTCTATCTGTGTGCCAAATTAAATAACTTTCCAATGTACGGTACTATGGGCTATCATAGACTCAAGAGCGGAAGAAGAAGACCACAACAGATGCAATAGGAAAATAATAAGGCCCTTTGCACTTTCAGTGGTTCTTAGAAAAAGAAAAACTTTAAAGCATTCACCAAACTGGTAGACTGCTTAAAATAACCGTTGAGTTTATGAAATATATGGCATAGACCTATTTGGACTAACTAAAATAGCTTATCAAAATGCAAACATTTGTCTTATCGCAGCAACAGCCTGCTGGTTACAACCCACCCAAAACAGATAAAAACACTCCTGAAATAACCAATAAAGACAACTGAATTTAAGTTGTCTTTATTGAGTTTTATTTATTAATCTTAAAATTATAATAATAAAATTAAATTATAAGTTATAATTTACTGACTGACGATTTATTTTATAAAGCATATCAGCCCAGATCTTCTGAGCACTGACTGCACTATATTATTATCTGTTAGCTGTATTTTTATCAGGTATCCATGCGGCTCATGAGCTACTGGTTTTATGGCCGGTCATAAACAATTACTTGTACATGATTAAAAAAAAGTTCAGAAAGGAAAAACTAAGTTCTACAACTAAAACTACAAACCACTGGAAGCTCGAGATATCAGTAAATGATTATTCAGAATCTTATTTTGTCAACCTGTAAGAGCCTCGTGTTTAACATAAAACAGCGTGTGAACCAAAAACAATCACAAATACCTTGTACGTTACAGACTGTATAAAGTATGAATGCCTGGGAACAGGAGTGGGTTACATAACCATTTACATAAAACAACACCGTTAACGTGTTAAATTAAACCTCAAATCTATCAAACATTTTTAACTGAACTATTGTAACGTGTAGCTATGGTTTCAAGCATTAAAGTTTGAAGAGATTGATTTTAAAGCGCTTAACTTAAATAGAACGTACAAAAAATACTAAAGCTGATTTAGCAACCCGTGACAGACTGTGGCTGTAATAAACACAGCTGCAGACCGGGCCGGTTCAGATAATGAACGAATGTCTTACTGTTGTTACACTGCAGATGATCCCGCAGAAGCTGAACGCGCAGTGAGCTCGAGCTGCGATCACTGACTGTAAAACACTGACGCACGAGTGTGATGTCATCAACAGCAGCAACGTCGCGTCATTTCTCATTGCAAAAACATTTCTTCGAAAGCTACTAACCATCTCCATTCAACCATCTCACTGCGGCTACAATTTATATAAAACTTTGCTCTTAAGAGAAAGCGATCACATGAGACTCAGATGGTGTATTTTTATGTACGTTCATAATTTGAAACTGTCAGGTTTTTTTATTTGTCAATCCGAAAATTCGTCTTATTTTAAAATTGTTTACAGGTTTACAACAGTTTACAGGTTTCTTTGCTTTGTGCCATCTGAAATGCTTTCAAACGTATATGAATACATTGTTTCCCATTTGTGGTACCTGTAGGTCTGTATGCAAGGATATAAGTTTAACAACAAACAAAAGATTAACAAGTATTCAAAAGACTAAGTTTAAAGTAAAAGAAGCTTCACATAAAAAACTCTACCATAAACAAGCAGTGACAAAGATCTCAGATAATCCGTTTTTTAGTCCAATGTGTTCTTAATAACAGGCATTTAAAATATTGCCAAATAGACTGTCTTCTGACTTGAACTCCAAATTTTTGCTCAGATCTAGTCTCAGTTATTTATGCAGGTTTCATGTTGTATGCCTGACCATCGGCTATGAAAAGCCCTGCTCAGGCGTTGAAAGGTTCTGCTGTACAGGGCAGTAGCATCACAAATGATTCATCTTGGCAGCTTCAGCTTTTATGAGGGAGATCAACTCTTGATTGATGAGGAACACAAAGCGAAGACCTGCAATCTGGACAAGACAAACACAAAGATGCTTTTTACTCACCTGCTTATTCAGATCATTACAAATTAAATAAACAACTGTAAAGTATCTTTAATCTTTAAGTAATACTATTTTTTTAGAATTAGGCAAAAGGGTAATGTTTTAAGAATAGAGGTAAATTGTGGGTTTTGCAATCATGTTTTTATTAAAAGAAATAGTAACGCTTCAAGTGACAAAGTTATGCACAGAACGCTCCAATTAATATACAACATCCCAAAATTTGAACAGGTAAAAGTTAAATAAGCATTACAGTCTTCGAGTCACTGCCCTGCCCGACGTAATGCTGTTGTGCAAACAGTGTCATAACTACATGCATTTTATGAAAATCAATTTAATTCATGCATCTTGAAGTTTTATGTCTATTATACAAGACAACAGTAAAGAATGTTTTGAGGAATTCTATCATTATTGCTATTATAAGTTCTCATTTGCTGTATTTGTGAAGTTAGCCACCACCATCCAATCAAGATCCATCAGAATGGGAAAGGTGATTTTAGGCATAATTTACACTGTAGCAAAAACAATATCGTGTGTAGACGTGTGTAGAAAAAACATGAGAACTTTTAATATCCGATACGAGTCACTTTAAAATGCGGCTCTAAACCCAGTAAATGTGATACTCATGACACCTAAAAACACATCCGCAACATCCGTGATATAAAAACGAGAATGCAACAAAAATAAAAACGGCTGAAGATTTGGATATCCCACAGGATGCGTCTAACTGTCCTGTACTTTAATGTTGTGGACTATGGGATTAATTTTGTGCCAATAAAAACTTTGTTCCTTCTTTTAGATTGTTTATTTTGTCAATTTCTTCACTTTTCATTTATGCTTTCAGTTTTTGCCTTCAATCCACAAATTTACATTCAACATTCTGGCACAAACCTCATGTGTGGGCAGAGCTTAACTGTGCTGTACTCTTATTGGCTAGTGAAATTTTTTATTTTAAACTTCCGTGGAGCGAATTGTTGCCAGTATTGGTGTAGTGTTTTTTCCGTGTAGTGACTAATGTACTTATTTAATGATCATTTCAGTTAGTAATAAATATTTAAAGTTTGGGTAGTCTCAACTATTTCTTCAAGATGAGCTCTCAGGAGCGTTATGGAACATCATCGTCATCCTCCTCTGCTGTACTCCTGTCACCCTCAGGTAAGCTAATGCAATTCAGATGATTAATAAAATTTAGTATATTCCTGTACAGTAGCAGTGCTGACTTTACTAACTCGTTAATTATGTATTGTATGGAGAGCCATAAACGTATAGGCAGAGTTACAATTAAGCTAAAAATTAAGTTTATTTTAATCAAGTGAATACATAATAAGCCAAATACATACATAACGGCTGCATACTGTACAGAAATTAAACTTTTATTGATTATATTGATTATCTGAAATACATTAACTTTCCTGAGGGTGACAGGAGTACAGCTGAGGAGGATGATGACGCAGATGTTCCATAATGCTCCTGAGAGCTCATCTCAAAAGAATAGTTGTATGAGACTACCCAAACTTTAAATATTTATTACCAACTAAAATAAGGGTGATTTGAGTGTCCATCTGAGGAGGATCACAATGATGACGCTCTGTGGCGCTCCTGTGATATGTAAAGGTTTTACTCTCCATGCCCATGTACTGAAAAAAATGCAAGTGATTATAAAGTACATTTAGTGAGGTCCTTTTAAGAATTTAGTGTAAGATGTCCTTGACAAGCCGATTACCTGTTTTTAAACTCATTGTGAACGTATGTTGTCCCTAGTCTTCACTTCCACTCCAAATGACTTTTTTCAAATATTTTTCAACTTTTCACATTTTTCAAATACTGCTACAGCAAAACAACTTTATAAAGTGACACAATCAGAAGCCTTTGGAAAGAATGTTTTATTATGCCTACATTTTGCAAATAACCTTGCCCTTGTATAAACACATTTAAAAATTGATGTGTGCATAAAATGATTCGGAAAAAAGCAGAAAAAAAAAAAATTTTAAACAAACATGTAATACTATTATTTTAATATTGATTAAAAAATACCACCATGATTCTCACCCCTAAATAATAAAGATAACAAAACATTTTATTCTATTTTCGCTCAATGAAACACTTTCAAAAGTGAAGTTTCTTTGCTGTTGTGATATTACCGTAATAAACGCACCCTCTTTTTTGTCAAAGCTGTCTTGGTGTATTTCAAAAACCACATTAAGCATAATCCAAACAGCCACAAATCCGCTCATATGATTGTTTTCTCTATGTACTGTTCACTTTACATTAGCTTATTTATTTGGGGTGAGGGCATGAGCCAAGAGCCATGTTGGCAACCCTGCTAACAGACACTAAAACTATACAAACTGCTGTATCCAAATCACTCTCTTCTTTTGTTGGTTTCTCCAGAACGCTCCACTAAAGTTTAGGTCCGGGTCAGAAAGCTGTCTGTCATAATTTCACCAACCAATAAGAGTAAAGCACAATTAAGCTCCACCTATACGTGAGGTGTGTGCAAGAACGTTGAACATAAATTTGCGGATTGGAAGCAAAAACTGTCAAAAGCATTAACCAAAACTCGTTTTTCTTTTAGATGTTTATTTTTGTTAATTTCTTCAAAGTTTGCATTCATTTTAATTGGCACAAAATTAATCCCATAGTGGACATTGTGGATATGTTCTAGATGTTATTCTTATCCATTCTAAATTTAAGCTTCCTATACAGCATCAATAATGAAACTGAATGCGAGTAAACTTTTCATGTGGAGCCATAAGCGAGGACACTTATGTGTATCATATGTGGATGTGTTAAGAAAAAGCAAAGAATTAAGACACAGCAAAAAGGTGTTATCAAGGCGACCTGCGCGTGTACATGAACTGAAACAGACATTTTATTTGAAATAACTGACAAACAATTACTACTACCTACATAATACTACTATTACTACAACCTCACAGAACATTAAAATATTGTTAACATCAAACTCCCTCTAAACAAACTGAGTTCAGCTGGATAAATAAAGGAAACGCCTCACAATTTTCAGTCTATTGTAGCGATCTGCCTTTGTCAAATAAAAAAATAAATATCAAACACACATTTAGATTAGAACAAAAGCAGTTTCCTGCTTTTACAGACCGATATCTCTCTGATATCTATAGTCAATGGCAGTACAATCTGTACCCTCAGTCTGTATTACTGGCACAAAACATGCTCAGAATTTCACATTTCTGATATTTTCTTACACACTGAGCATTTGCGCACACTTCACAGTCTCACAGTGCTACCGTGGAACAACTTCAGAAAAAAAATACTTAATTCTGTGAATGTGCTACTGTGAATGACAGGAAAAGGCCGCAGCATACAGACAATAATTTAACATTGATTTAAATTCACAAGACTGGTGTCAGAAGTGCCAGTATTCACAGACATTATGACTGTGAAGTAGTCATGTCAATGTCCTCAGCCCACCAAAATAAATATATCTGCCAAGTCTGAAAATCACTTAATGCATGCTGTAGATATCAGACTTACAGTTTCTAATTTTTTGCCATAATTTTACTCTATTGCCATGGCAACACCATCTGAGATCAAAAATCCCTTTACAATTTTGAATCTTCAATGTCTTGGCGCCAGGTCTGGTGACAATCACATGAAATCCCTACACATTTAAAAGTTTACGGCATGAGCTTTTCAGAAAATCCAAAGCGGCCGACTTTCTGTTGGGCGGAGCTAAAGGGTGTCAGTGCGAAAGTTGTTTGGGACATACATGTACCAATTTTCGTACAGGTGCATGCGTGTATGTAAATATTTACCATCTTTTTTGTGTGTACCGAGCCTCCCCTGCCCCGCTCATGTGCCAGCCTTTGCCCTAATGGCCAATGACTTGTGTGCCAAATTTCATAATTTTGAGCATGTTAAGGGAGACCCAAAAACCTTGAAGAAAAAAAAAAATCCTAAGGAACACAACAGGGCCATTCACACTTTCAGAGCTTGGGCCCTAGAAAAATGTAGCTGCAAGCAGCAATTTTTAGGGTCAAGCCGACCATGGGTACAAATATGTTCATATCACTGTCATTGCTTACAAGAGTGTAAGAAATGACATGCAGAAAACAACTAAAACCACTTACAACAGTAAAAGTGGTTTGTAATTTGACAAATAACACTACTAATCAAAAGTTTGAAAACACTTGACTGAAATGTTTCTTATTTTAAAAATCTTTTAATCTGAAGACATTGATTAAACGTTAAAAATGTAAAAATAAAATATAATTGTGCCAACATATTTTCAATTTTTGTTATTAGAAAACTACAATTAAAAAAAAATGTTTTTGAAATAGATGATTTGGACCAAATAATGAAGAAAAAAGCAGCCAATAAGAGAGTAGGACAGAGGGGAACTCCTTCAAAACTCTTTTAAAATCTTCTCAGGATGATTCCTCAAGAAACTGGGTGATGAAAAATGTCAAGAAAAGTTTTGTAAACTCTAGTCGAAGGGTGACTATATTAAATATGCTAGAATATATCCTATTTTACATATTTTTAATTTCTTTAGTCACAACATAATTCCTGAAGTTACATTTGTTATTTTATAGTTTTGATAAGTTTACTATTATTCATAAATTTAAAAAAAATATGAACAAAGAAAAAGTGTTTCCAAACCTTTGACTGGTAGTGTAGATGGCTATGTCACCAGATTTTCAGTATGTGGTGACAATGACAGTTTCGTGTTCATAAACCAAAGAATTGCAGAGTTACAGCCTTAGATGCTATATGGCATTGTCAACAAAATTGTTGAGGCATCATTCGATAACCATTGGGTGCATCAAAAAGATTGTCATATCTTTTCGTCAGGAGTGTCCCGAGATTATGCATGCATATTTTTTTCCAAATTGATATTGAACTGCCTAGGAGGAGTTTGACAAAGTTTTCTACATAAATCAAAATGGCTGACAGGAAATGTGTTTGATAAGGACAAATTTAGTATCACGGTACTTGGCATGAGCTAGGGAATAACAGCCACATGACATTTAGGTAAATTAACCAAAGGTTATAAGCAGTTTCATAATTTTTGTTATATCATTTGGCCTCTAGGCGGCACTAACCTTTGGGAGCTTTGATGGTGTTTTTAGAGCATGCCCCCAATTAACTATTAAATTAATAGTTTAATTTAACTATTAAATTTAATAGTTTAGTCCCCAATTAAATTAAGTTTCGTAATGACACTTAATTGCGTTTTTAAGACTTTGCATTTTACGATACAATTCAAAACGGCCAACCATTTTACAACAACTGACCACTAGCAGATTTCACAATCACCTGAAAAAATGTGAGTGAAACTTTGAACTCTTGGTGGCAAGAGTTTGAGGTAGAGACTATAAATTTGCTATGATAACATTTCAGACTGTCCTCTGTGTGCCAAATGTCACATTTTTTCATACAGTTCTATGGGCTGCCATAGACGCATAAGCAGGAAGAAGAATAAATATGAAAGCAGCAATTATGGGGCCATGCACAAAGAAGGTACAATAAAACATGCAAGCATTGCTGGCCATCAGAACAACTGCAACAACGAGCAACTAAAGACATATGCAATGTGTTCGTAAAATATACCACTTTATGACAACATTCAAAATGGGTAACACCCAAAATATGGGCGTTATGAGAAAATTGAGTATTGTTCGATTTGACATGCTCCACCGAATCTAGAGACCAGTTTTGATTTTTGGCCAAGCCGTTCAACAAGCTTTAGGCAAAAATAGCCATTTTTCATATCTCCTGACACTGCCAAAACTGTGCAGTACCCTCAGGTCATGTTTGTCATAACACACACCAGGTTTGGTCATAAGACACTAAAGCCTTGCGGAGATACAGCCTTACGTTCATTTTGGCACACTCTTTCGACATCGTTCACATGTTATTCGGGAGCCGTTTGACGAATCACCTTAATTCCATAACTTTTTGTCAGCATGGTCTGAAGATAATTTGGTTTAATTTTTTTTTTTTAATTGGAACAACGGCCTAGGACATAGGTGCTTGCTTTCGAACTGACATGAGTCAGGGAATCAGAGGGAAAAAAAAAATGTTTCTTGTGCTTACGGTTCAAATGTCATTAGCACAACGTTAGTGAAACTTTGGACAGTTGGTTTTGCTAAAAGGATTATGTTAGGGACTTCAAAATTGAAGTGGTTAATGTTCAGACTGTCCCCTATCAGTGTCAGATTTCAGTGTCAAACTTTTTACCACATGGTTCTATGGGCTGCCATAGACTTGAGTGGAAGAACACCACCAGCGAATACAAAAGGGACCTTTACACCTTCCGTGCTTGGCTCCTAATAATAATAATAAGAAAACTAACATTAACAATCCGGGTATTCACTCCCTTCAGGCCTAACTAACAAAAATAATAAGAACAATATAGCTGCACCGGGGTTAAGTCCAAGCACTTAAAGGCCTTCGTGGCTTCTATGCTGTCAGGGGTCTCATTTTTATGAATATGTGAATACGTTCTACAATTTGAGGTAATTTTCTATAGAAATATTGGGTTTTTGAGGCCATTTGAACTGTTTTAGTGCCACCTATGAAATTCTGAATGCTTGTTAAGAGTCATCTGACAGGTTTTTACCAAGAGTTTTGAGTTTTTGTTTAGATTTTATAGGCTTTTGGGTATATTTGACCACGCCCCTTTTATAAATGAGCCAGTTAAAGGTAACCAAAGAACAAAATTCAACATTTTTTTTTGATAATTACTGATATAGTGAGTCCAAAGAATATTACTGCAGTGGTTTGATCGAGATTGGATGAAAAACCTAGGACTAGTTCGCAAGTAGGTTTATAACATATGAGCCCATGAGTCAAACATGAACACATAGAACACCTTTAAAGTTTTTCTAAAATACGACATCAAGTGTCTGTACCTCCATCACAGAGTTATTATTGAGTTTCCACTTGTTTCCAGATAAAACAGGACGGCCATCAATGTAAATAGATCTCCGGCCTTCATTAGCAATGAAGAAATCCCCATTATTCTTCAGTTTGATAATCCCTGAATCATACAAAACCAAAAAGAATTTCATTTAATAAAAATGCATACAGTTCACATGATGCAATGCTACTGAAAAATCCTACTAATCTAAAAAATCACAACCTACCAGTCTAAACGTGTCTGAAAATCAACTCACTGATCAACTTACAGCAACAATTTTTATCCATCTATAACCTTACTGAGACTACAGTACACAGTTTATATGATTTATAGATTTACGAGGACAGAGGGCTTCATGGTTTATTTACATCTGTCTTGTTTGCATTTTATCTGACTGACAACATCTGGGCTGCTAATAGTTTTATAGTGGACTAATAGTTTTGAACTGTTTGAGTTTGCTGTTCTTTTATTGACATCCAGTAAGACAGAAGTCAAGCAGCACACTTCACAATCAAATACGTCATGATAAATTATGTTAAATGTGTCAACCTTGTTTTCTGGAGATCTTCCATGCAGGTCCCTCCAAAGACAGATCCACATCTATCTGCTTGTCTTTAGTAGCACGACCAAGAGTAATCTGAAACATTTTAAAACTGTTTGTTAATGATCACAGCCCAATAAATATACTGTATACTTGGAGCAGGCATTCTGACGACCATCTATGTTGTAAACAATAATGTACAGAACAAAACCCTAATATCACGCAGAGCAAATGTAATCATACTGGGATTTTGAGCAAATTTTTAGTTAAGAAATCTCACTATTTCTAGGTCACTAGAATAAGCAGATTTGTGATTTAATCCTATTAACAGTTTATGTTCCTTGCTTGAATAACATGATTTATCAGATCCGAGTCCAAACAATCTCCTGTGCACACCATCATTAAACTCAACTGTTCCTTTACATTATATCAACTGCATAATTTGTCAAGAAATTTCCACCCCAGAAAATGGAAAAAAAACACACAAAACCAACACACAGCTGATCTCACGTGGTTATTAAAGGTATGAGAAGAAATTATCTGACATTATAAACATTCTGACAGGTGAACAGTACAAGTCTGACCTCTCTGGAACGCATCAGATATCTGACCATCCTTCCACGTAAAGCTGCCAGTGTCTGATTATCGAAGTCTGGCGAATTCATGCCTAAAATGTCACAAAATCCCATTAGAATGAGCTGATCGTAGTCACTAACTGATAGCACTGCAGTGTAATTCAGACCTGTAATACTGTCCACCAACACCTGCCAGCGAGGAAGCTCCTGCTCCAAGTGTCTGATCTCACGCTTCTGATGTCTGTCTGCGATCATCAGCTCTACACACATGCACAAATACGGACACAAAATGAGTATAAATATAGCTACAAGCACCAATTACAAGGGTCAAGACCATTAACGGCACAAAGGGAAATATTTGTGGACATCTCTGACCATGAGATCAAGAAAAGCAGTTAAAGGAAACATAAAACCCATTATAACACAATAAGATTTTGTAACTTTTGACCAATTGGTGATGTCACCAAATTGTTGATGCGGTCAGGATCTTATGACACAGTAGATTTTCCATATAGTTCAAAACATGACAGGAAGCAACATTTGTCTATGGCAAATTCGGTATCGTAAAACTCATCATGAGCCAAAAAATTGAAATAAGTCACGTAACATTGTGGCATTTTAGTCCAATGGTACAGGCATTTTAATAAATTGTTTTAACTTTTGACTACATGGATGCCCTCTGAGCTTGTTTGCCGATGAATGATACAAAGGTAACAAATCGTTTTTGCATTCTGTGAATACTGCATTTTATGGTCAATGGCTAACCAAGGAACAATGTATACATTTGACTTGGCAAGCCTCAAGAAATCCAAATAGGCCAATCTCAGGATTTTAGATTGTGAATATTTTTCATGTTAAGCAAAAATAGCCATTTTACATATCTCTGGACCAGTAGGTGGCGCTGTGATGATTGTGCATGTACCATGAGGACATGCCTGTAGCGACATCTACTAAATTTTGTGTCAATATACCAAAGCACTGCCAAGATTCAGCCTCGTATCCATTTTTGGATGCAAAAATGATAATAAATAAATGATATCATCCATAATAAATGAAAAATGATATCATCCATAATATTTGTGGATGCAATTTGTGGACGGTCCAAAGCAAAGAGCTATCAATGCGAATTCCACAATTTTGTCCTTAGTGTCTCTAGATGCTAGTTTGAAGGTTATCGGATAAAAATAGGTATTACCATTTAAAATAGCAGGAACATTTTCATGATGGAAAACGATGTGGAAAAAGTGTTTGTTTCTTAAATAAAACAGAAGTTTATGTTCCATGTGTTCAGTCACCTATTAATGACTTTTATTGACTTTTAATGAGTTTTGTTTTATGCCATGGTATTGATTCAGTACTGGTATCAAAATATTTTACTCAGGTATTGTACCAAAGTTAAACTTTGTATCGTGACAACACCAAGCCTTTGCTATGTGTCAATTCTAATAACTTTTTTACCATAACATTCTATGGGTTGCCATAGACTCACAAGTGATTAACTTTCAAGCATTTGGCTGACACTTTTATCCAAAGTGATTTACATGGCATTTACGTTATACGAGACCGGTATACAAGGTGTTACCTACTGATACGGGCTGTATGTAGTAGGGCTGTATGTAGTAGGGCTGTATGTAGTAGGGCTGTATGTAGTAACTCACCGTGCTCTAGAACTTCATCTCTGCCGTCTCTATAAAACACATAAAAACAGTACAGTATACAGTCATTAAAAATATTTTTTCTAACTAATCAAAAACTTCAAAATTCAGACCCTAGAACTGACTGTGTAGAATGTGTAGGCTCAGTTCAAAATTCAGAGCCTACACATTCTTTCCCCATGCTATCAGACTCCTCTGTATGCAGAAACTGGACTGAAGGAACACAGACATACATATACACACACACAACTTTGCATCCTCCATCCTGCAATATTTTTGCATGTCTGTGCTGCTACATACTTATACGGTACATAGTCTTATGTTTACACTTATTTTATTAACAGTAGGTTCACTTTAAAACAGAACTGTTTACTGGTCGGCACTGCACTGGGACTTACTATGCTTATTGTCTGTCCCAGTTGTCATTGTACTGTCTTGTGCTGTCTGCACGTTTGCACTTGTGCACTTTGTGTAAATTATGTAGTCTCTTGTAGTTCTGTGTTGTTCTGTTTATGTAGCACCTTGGCCCTGGGAAAACGTTGTTTTGTTTGGATATGGTTAAAATGACAATAATTAAATATTTTAAAGTCTGATTTAAAAAGCTTGCTTTGACACACTTCCTGCTGACAGTTGATGATACTATAACTGTGATTTACAATAGCCACATCATTGTGATCAGCCCCCAACATCAAACATTTACCAGGTTATGTAGATCACTGTCATATATTATGTAGAATGACACTTCCTGTTTCATTTACTGCCATAAATTGATTGTCCCACCATGGCAACACCATCTGAGATACGCTGTTTTAAGTGACATACTTCTATCTGCCAGTTGGTGGCTCTATGACTGTGACTTACAATAGCCAACTTTATGCCATCAGTCTCTAGGACCAAACATACAGCTCAAGTTTCAGCTAAATCATTTACTGCAAGCAGAAGATATGGGCCACTTCTTGTTTTCATTTTTTGCCATACATTTATTGCATTGCCATGGCAACACCTTTTGACAATTTACCATCTAATGTTGAGATATGGCTTACTCATTTCATTACATGGTTGCTAGGGTACCATAAATGGTTAGACAGCTAGACAGCTAACAGGGCAAAACTAATAGTTGGATGTGTCTCTGAATCAAAAGAGCCAAGTCCATTCTTTCTACGATGTTCTGATGCTGAGATATAGCTAATTCATATTGGTTGTTAGAGTACTCTAAATGGTTGCTAGGGCACAGCAGACAGTTTCCATGTCAATAATTGGGCTACTTGTCAATCTGAGTAAAACAACACCTACTTGTCTCTCCAATCTTTATAGGCCTCTCACCTTTTTCAATGAAAGTCAACAGGGTGGTTACTAGGGTACTGTAACTGGTTGCTAGGGTGTGGCTATGAAGTTGCAATGTCACTATTTGTTGCTGTTTCCTAAGCTGAGCGATGTGCCCACCCCCAAGTCGCTACGACATTCTGATACGGACATCTGATATGTGACATTCTGACGTCACAAAATTCAGCCAAAGTCTAAGGAGTTTTTCGCCCACTTTTCGTACACCCAAAAAACCTTGAACATCTGTAGCTTTAGCACGTGCAGTAGTGAGAGATTCATTTAATTTTGTTTCTGGATACATTATGGTTTATACACGCTGAGCTGATGTCTGTGAATCACAAACATTCTAAACGCTCCATCCACACAAATAACAGTGAGTGTAACTTACTTGAGTTTGGCATTGTCCACCACCAGCTCTGCGTCAGAGAAGTTCAGCACCTGCTCTCCTTTAGGCAGAGGTTGAACTGTGGAGGAATCAGGTTAGTTGGTCAGATAACAGTGGAAACATCAGACAGCAGTGTTGGGACAGATGCTCACCACTCTGATCCTCCAGTAAATAATACTGCTTCAGAAGCTGCCAGTGCATCAGCAGACTCTTTGCTGTGCGTAAGGGGTAAAACACACTCGGATGCTTGTTCAGCAAATCCTGGAAAACCTCCAGCTTCGGCTGACTGCTCTGCTCACACACAGGAAACAGACAGCAAAATTGCAGTTACATTTTAAGATTTTAAGTCAGTCAATTTTTAATTGCCAGCCACAAACTCTGGCAATACCTTAGCAAATAGATAGACATATTTACCAATTTATGGTAACCCCTCCTTAAAATATGACCTCTGCATTTAACCCATCCACTTAGTAGTAAACAAACACACTGAATACACTCTGCCATGAAGCCTAGATCAGTTGAGAGCTGCAGTGATGGTTGTCCTTCTGGAACTTTGTACCGTCTCTCTTGATCTCAGTTAGAGTGACCTTCGGGTTCATGGTCACCTCCTCTGATTGTCAGTTTGGCCAGATGATCAGCTCTTAGAACAATCCTGGTTGTGCCAAACTTTTTCCATTTGAGAATTATGGAGGCCACTGTGCTCATGCGAACCTTCAGTGCAGCAGAAAATATTTGCAGCCTTTCTGAGTTCTGAGCCTTGCAACAATCCTGTCTCTGAGCTCTGCAGGCAGTTCTGTTGACCTCATGGCTTGGTTTTTGATATGATATGCATTGCCAGCAGTAAGCCCTCCAAATCATGTCTAATCAGTTTAATTTACCACAGGTGGACTCCAGTCAAGGTGGACATCTTTGGTGAAATGGGAGGCACCTGAGCTAAAATTCAAGTGTTGTTGCAAAGGGTCTGAATATTTATGTCAGTGTTATATTTCAGTTTTTTCTTTTTAATACATTTACAGACATTTCTAAAATTCTGTTTTCACTTTGTCATTATGGCTACTGAGTGTAGATTGAGAAAAAAAAATATTTAAATGACTGTAGTATCAGGCTGAAACAAAAGTGAAAAAAGTGAAGGGGCTTTGAATACTTTCTGAATGCACTGCAAGTTAAGACCAGTTAAAATTTTTCTAAAGTAAATGTAAAATTTCAAATGTTAGTATGAATAAGATCAGCAGGAACATGCAGACTGTACTGTTGCAAAATTCTTTTACCTGCAATATTTGCTTTTATTAGTTTTACCAGTTCTAAACAAAAATAGGTTCTTGATTCTCAAATACTTTTAGTGAGTGTAATTAAATCATGTGATGAAAATGCAGGTAAGTCTTACAGAGGTGATCTTGGCCAGCAGATTTTCCTCAGCCTGACTGAAGAGAGCTTTACTTTGAATGGCAGCAATGGCCTCTGGATGCAGCTGTCTCATGGCCTGCCATGCCAATCTGAGCAGAGAAAAACACAGCAAATACACCCATAGGCCCTACATTAAATGAATAGTTCACCCAATAATGAAAGCTAGCCCATAAATTACTCACCTTCAGGCATCCTAGGTGTATATGAGTTTCTTCTTTCAGCCAAACAGAATCAGAGTTAGAAAAAAATAATATCCTGGCTCTTTCCAGCTTTGTAAAGCATTGAATACTGTCTGAGATTTTAAAGCTTCAAAAAGTGCATTCATCCATCATTAAAGTAATCCACTTGATTACTTTAATGCACTTGTGGGCTAATAAATGTCTTCTGAAGCAAAATGAAACACTTGTAAAAGAAAACAATTGATAATCCTATTTTAAGCGACCTATACATCACGTATCCATGTAAACAAACAGATCAAAGTGCTAAATTTAACTATGGCAGCACCTCAATAACAGTAACACCTCCCACTGGTTTTGCAATGGTTTCACGACATATGACAACTAGTCTAGTGACAAAAATTACTTTTATCGTTTTGCTTTAGAAAACACTGGATTACTTTTATGATTACTTATTATTATATTATTTAATATAACACTGATTGTGTTTAGCTAAGGTAAGAAAGTCATAAACATCTGGGATGGCACAAAGGTAAGTAAATTATGAAAGAATTTTCATTTTTGGGTGTAGTATTCCTTTATAAATTCCCTTCATTCAATATCTGAAATAATGAAAGAGTGATGATGCAGTCAGAGACTCACTTTGAAATGACAGGGTCATACAGCAGAGCATACCAGCGTTCCTGAATTTCCCGCAGTGTGAAACGACAGCTAAACTTCACCCCCAGATGAACTGAGGTCAGATCTGTGGTCTAAACATCAACACAGTAGATGAAGCTTAGTTAACCTCAGCACAGCTCTATACATTATGGACAGCTCAGCCCCTTCTCAGCATCTCAGCTGACCTGTAAGACAGCGTTTATCAGCAGCAGGTCATCCGCAGGTTTCCAACGCCCAAGGTCTTTTGTGATCTGCAGCGGCTGCTTGTTCTTCTTAATTCGTTTGGACATTGAGGAGGGTGTGATCACCATGGTTAGGGGAGGTGTGAGGGAACTGCCAGGCTTTAAACCCTACAGGTCAAATACAGCAATTATTATGCTAATGAAACATGAAATTAGCCAACATTCCTACTTGCACAACAAACAGCAAATCTGTTAAAAGATCATAAACTATCATGAGTTGCTTTATATAAAATATATCATCTGTTCTGGTGTTATACAATTAATCAATACTGTAAAAATAATGACGATTGTAATGGCCAAAAAAAAATCACATTATGTTTTTATAATGACTAGTTACCAGTGAAAGTGCGAAGAGCCTTGTTGTTTTCCTTAGGATTTTTTTAAAGGTTTTTGGAGCTTTTGGGCCCCTTAACATGCTCAAAAGCTCTTGAAACTTGGCAGACACGTCAGAGTCATCAGCTATTAGACATGGGCAAAGGTTGACACATAGGCAGAGCAGGGGGATCTGTAGTGGCCCCCGGTACAGGGCACAAAATGATGGTGCATTTATCAAACATGCATGCACACCCCTGTACAAAATTTGGTTTGTGTATCGGTCTTGTTGGCCCAAAGTAATAGCGCCTCTAACTGGCAGCAGGAAGTGCAAATTAAAACAGGCTTTAGATACTCCACTCTTATTTAATCAAGCTAAATGCAAGTGTCCATAATGCATTTAATGCAGAGGAGCTATTGTGGAAATTCCGTCATAGTGCTTAGGCCCATCATCTGCTTGCAGCTATATTTCTTCTTTTTCTGGACATAACTTGGATATGTAACTCCTGCACCATTTGTCAAGGACCCATGAATAAGGGGTCAAATAGACTGGCTTATAGAGGGGAGGTATGTTATGACTTATTACTTAAGGTGTACGATGCATTAAATTCAATGTTAAGTCTATGAGATTTTTCGCCCACATTTTTGAAAACAGGGCAAAAATAATTGAGCTGAATTCGGTAACATCATAGCTCCACATCAAAATGTCATAGAGACGTGAGGGGACACCTATCGCTCAGCTTAGCAACCAGCAACCAAGTTCTGCTAACATTATGCTAAATTATGGAAGTATCATGCTTAGTCATAATAGCATTGTGCTAATTCATGCTAAACATGTTAGCATCATACTAAGTCATGCTAGTATGATGCCAAAACGTGTTAGCGTCATGTTACAATGTGCAAGGATTACATCATGTACACAGTGTCTGCTTCAAACTCCTAAAGCATTCATTCTACAATCTGCAAACTTTCCACAGATCTTCAGTGTATTCTGAGGAAGTTTTACATTACATTAATGGTATATTCAAATGGGCCAAGAGGCTGATGTATGTGCATGTAGACAACCTAATGGGAATAAAATGCATTTAAAAGTACATTAAAACAGAACAAAATAAAAGTTATTTTAAATGATAATATTTGGATTTTTGATCAAATGATGCAACAATATTTAAAAACACTAAATTATTTTAAATATTCCATATTTTGGCCACTGGTAAGTCTGTCTGTCTATCCTTAAACTGAAGCTAAATATTAATCTGAAGCTGAAATTTTAACTTTTAGACTAGACTTTCTCAAGCCAACATAAGTTTCTTCACAACTTTACTCCTCTAGTTTAGATTTTTTCATTTCATTTTTTCTTGTATACATTTTCTCCATTATATGGAGTCACTGTTTAGTTTCATTGACTGGAATTTGTCTCACCCTTTTTCCCCCACAGACACACTCTCTCTCATCAGCACTGTTTTTCAAAGTGTTAATACAGTTAAACTGTTGCATTACTTGCATGTTTCTTTGTCATTGTCATTACTTCTAGGAGCAATTATTAAAAGACATGGAGTTAGTTTTCACTGTTATGCTGATGATACTCAGCTGTACATTTCTTCTAGGCCCAACGAGACATATTCACCAAATTAACAGAATGCATAGTCGATATCAAAACATGGATGGCTAGCAACTTCCTACTACTAAATACTATTAAATACTAAAGTTTTACTTATTGGACCAAAATCTTCCACACAGAACAACCCAGAACACTGTCTCAATCTTGATGGATGCTCTATAAAGCCTGCTTCATTAGCCAAGAATCTGGGTGTAATTTTTGATAGCAGTTTGTCCTTTGAAAATCAAACTGCATTTTTCCATCTCAAAAATATATCAAAACTACGACACGTTCTCCAAGTCATACACAGAAAAAGTAATTCATGCATTCATAACATCAAGGCTTGATTATTGCAATGCCCTACATGCTGGCTGCCCTGCAGGATTAATACAAAAACTCCAGCTGGTTCAGAATGCAGCAGCCAGAGTTCTCACAAGAATGCATAGGCATGACCATATTAGCTCAGTTTTGTCCACACTGCACTGGCTGCCTATCAAGCATTGTATAAACGTCAAAATTTTGCTGATTACCTACAAGGCTCTAAATGGTCTAGCTCAATACCCAAGCAAGCTCCTCTTTTATTACAGTCCTTCCTATTTCAGATCACTGCCCAGTCTTCTACACTGTAATGTTAGATAAGCCCTATCGTCCAACAACGCAACAAAGACCAAGTAGAACAATCACATCTACCACTAAAGACAGTTTAATTAGCGATCTTCCAGATCTGTCTCAAATGCATAATGCAATAAACATTGCATTATGAAGATCTCAATGCTGTGACAGAAACCTTAAAGCTTTTTCAGGTACCCTAGAAGTATACCATGGTGCTGGGGAGAGCGCCAGCACCATGGTATAATAACGAAATATCAGTTCTTAAAAAGGCAGCTAGAAAAATGGAGCATAGATGGAGGAATACAAACTTAGAGGTATGGCGTGATGCACGGAAAAAGAGTGTCCACAAATACAAACAGTCTCTAAAAACTGCAAAAATCTAACTACCTAAGCAAGCTTTTTAACATTGTTGCAAATTTGACCAAAGACAAAGCGTCAACAGACAAAGATGCTAAACTACAGCACAGTAGTAATGATTTCATGAAATTCTTTGCAAATAAAAGAGCAAATTAGGGAAAATATTGAATCTATTCAACCAGCCTTGCCTCTGTCTAATAGCATTACGTACTACAGCACGCCTCAAGTACTACTAGACTCATTTACTGCCATTTCATTGGACGAGCTCATAAAAATATTCAACTCATCAAAATCGTCAACCTGTATATTAGATCCCGTTCCCACAAAACTACTAAAAGAAGTTTTTCCTGCAGTGTCGGAACCAGTGCTCAATATTATAAATTCCTCATTAGAATTAGGCTATGTTCCAGCAGCCTTTAAAACGGCAGTTATTAGGCCACTCATTAAAAAGCAAAACCTCGACCAGGGAGAGCTGACTAACTTCAGACTAATTTTAAATCTCCCCTTTTAAATGAAAATATTGGAGAAAGTAGTGTCTGGCCAACTCCAGACATTCTTAGCAAAAAATAGCATATGACAAACTTCAATTAGGATTTAGGCCCCACCATAGCACAGAAACAGCCTTACTCAGTTACAAACGACCTCCTTTTAGCATCTGACTGCGGTGAAACCTCCCTTCTTATATTACTGGACCTCAGTGCAGCTTTTGACACAATAGATCATAAAATTCTTCTTGATAGACTGGAAAACTGTGTTGGCATTAGTGGTCATTACTGAGCATTAGCCTGGTTTAAATCCTATTTAACTGACCATTACCACTTTGCCCATGTTAAAAGTCTTGTTACTCGCAGGTAAAATACAGCGTGCCGCAGGGTTCAGTTCTTGGTCCTATTGTTTTCTCATTATATATGCCTCCGCTTGGAGATATTATTAAGAAATACGACATCAGTTTCCATTGCTACACTGACGATACCCAGCTATACATTTCCTCAGAACCTGGCAAAACCCATCGTTTTTCTAGGCTAACAGACTGTATCAACAATATCAGAAAATGGATGGCTAACAACTTCCTTCTGCTTAACTCAAATAAGAGGTTTTGATTATTGAACCCAATAGCTCTAAACTAGATATGACAGACCACAACATCCTTATTGAAGGGTGCGCTATTGTCCCAGCTTCTGCAGTTAAGAACCTCAGTGTAATGCTAGATAAGAACCTGTCTTTCGATAGTCACATTTCCAATGTGTCGTACTGCATTCCTACACCTTAAAAACATTTCCAAGATATGTCACATGCTGTCTGTGGATAAGCTTCTCAGCATCTGAGACTCACTTATGACCTCAAGAATTGACTATTGTAACTCATTAGTGGGGGGTGTCACGCAAAACAAATAAATAAGCTTCAGCTGGTTCAAAATGTAGCTGCAAGAATACTTACTAGATCAAAGAAATACAACCACATAAGCCCAAAAGGCTTAAAAAAAGAGACTGCTGACTTCTAACTTATCTTAGTGTTTTGTAAATGTTAATATTTCTTCTAGCGATATGATATAATCAGAAGACTCTTTTTTTTTTGCTACTCCTTTGTCTCAAATTTTCTCCCATTCTCTTTCATTGTGTAATTTTCAGGTATTACTATTGTATATATTGTATGTATGCATTTTACCGTGTGTTGTGTGGATTTCATGGTACTATTGCAAATCCTGTATACCCCTGTCCCATAAGATGCTATCTTTTTAAATGCCATCTCCTAGTATGCCTAATTAGTCTTAATATACATTTCACAACGTATTTGCAATAATACCATGTAATCTTTGTTAAACACGTCTGGCATTTGTTCTGTTCTTTATTATAATTCTTTTTTATTAGATGTAAAGCTGCTTTGAAGCAAAGTAACACTGTAAAAAGCTTTATATGAATAAAACTGAATTGAATTCCATTATCTGATATTTGGATTTTCATTCTAATTGCATAATATATCAATGTTGTCACCCATTTCATTTCATTCAAAACTTTCAGTAACAGGTCAAGTATGGGATTTTTTTGTTATTCATTTTCATGTTTTCATGGTGTGGGATTTCAAACATTTGCTTCATATTTAATCCATTTCCTTTTGTACTGCACTAGGAAGTCAAAACTCAACAATTAAGTTGGTAGTTACCTCTCAAAAAGAAACATCTTTCAGCTTTATATAGCTCTTTATCCCACAGGTAAGCAAGGAAAAGTTAAGTAGGAATTGTCAAACAATTGATTTTAGAAAACATGGTTAGACTGAATGTAGACAGAGGAGAGAGGCATGTGTGAAAACTGGGAAACATTGTTGCAATATGAAAAGAGGATCAACAGCACAAACAGGCAAAGTTCATTTTTCAACAACATGACTAACAGAGGGCCATTATATACAGATGACCATAACAGAGAGAGAGATACATCTGAGTGAGGAACTTAAGGTCTGGAGGACATGATTATTTAAATAATGACTAGGTGAGTGTCTGGGGGACATCTTTCCAAAGCCAGGAGGATTAAAGAAACAGCACAATAATCATTACCTTTTTCTTGTCACTGGACACAAGATCACTCCCAGAGCATCTGATTGGCTCAATGACTGGCTGACCTTTTACCCGACTAGTAGATTTAGCAAGGCTGCTCTCAACTAGTTCATCATCAAACTTCTTTCTTTTTATTGACCTAAAAATAATCAGACAAATAAATCTGCTGTTTTACAGGTTAACAGCCAAAGCAAAATTACTGGCCACAACAGAGAACAGCATCTGGTTGTAGGTGTGAGCATCCTGTGACTCATCTTCAGTGACGTCTGATACCTGGAGGAGCTTCTACGTTTGGGAATCATTCCAGCACCACTGAAGGTCTGAGCAGATGTTCTCTTTACTGTAGTGGTATCTTCATCCTCTGATCTGCTCTGAGAACCCACGGGGCCGACTGAAGCCCCTGCATTCACAGTAGAGGGAAGTCCCGCCCTCACATCTATAACAGTACAAGCTCATCAGTCTTCTAAACACTCAAACAACTGATGATACAATGACTGATGGCATACTCACGAAATCTGTTCTACAGACACTGAAACCCTCCCAAATGTAATTTTATTCAAGCCCCTGCAAGTTTAGAGACAGGCAGAATGCCTATTACATTAAACTAGAGATTACTGTGAACTTTGCACTGTTTTTCTAATTTTGTATTTTGTTTAGTTTAATTAAGTTTCACATTAAGTGCTCTAACTTTTACTTCCTGTAAGAATCCAGATATAACCCAAAGCATTTAAACTAACCAACCACTAATTTGTTTCTGTAGATGCTATACACAAGAATGGTTTGGACTTGGAAAATATTTAGGTAATTTTATTTTTTTATCAGGAATGTCTCTGGGTAATATACAAAAAATACAGTGCCAATTAACATTGACATACTACAAGACAAATTGTTTTTCGTAAACCCTTTTAAACTCAACTCAGGATATATAAAAACAACAGAGAGGAAACTCATCTATATCTGAAAGGATAAACCTGACTGACAATTTTAAACCTAAACATAAACCAAAAAGTACAATGTACAAATGATAGTGAACGTTTTCTGTCGGTAAATGGCAAAATTTACAGGTAATATAGCAATCTTTCAGTAAGTTAAACTAGTCTGCCATAATCCTTGGAACCTGGACATTTGCTGTCAAACAATTCACAAGTTGCTGTTCGGAACAAAAACTGCTCAGCAGTAATCAGTCAGTGGTATAACCATCTAGAATTCTCACTGTATGTGTGTGTAAAGAGAATAATGACTTAACAGTTGATTAACAGATCTGTGTTGTTTACAATGTCCTCGTTACTCAGCCTCATGCTGTCTTACCTTTTTCCATGATCTCCTAACCAACAGGTAAGACTCAGAAAATTGAAGCAATCATGGAGAATCACTGAAATCAGAGAGAATGAACACACTCATATCTTTGACGCCATCATGAGACGGTCCCAATGCTGTTAATATTGAGACTATTATATTTGCTTTACTCCTATACATAACCCTCGTCTGTTTTTCTTATTATATGAGAACATCAATAATGTGGCCTTCACAATTCTAGCTGAAAACATAAACACACAGGGTGTCATTAACATCTCTCATCTCTACCTCCCCCCACAAACAGATAAAATAACACGAAGTGTAGATTTAAAGGCTGAATCTACTCTACTCTAATAAGTTATATAACAATGTTTTATAAAACACTAACTGTATTCAATCAGTCGTGAAGTATAAATGCGTGATGTGAAAATGTAATAAGAATATCTACACTAAAACCAGCAGCTACTGTATCGAAACACAAACATTAAATACGAAACACACAGCGATTATGACTCAGCATTTAGACTCCATGTCTTACCTGCAGGATGAGTGTTATTTAGGGTGTTCTAGTTGAATACAATGGAAACAATATTTAATACCGGCTTCTTATTTTTTACTTTAACTAAAACAAACAAACAATAAAAAGCTAAGGGGATCGATGGCTTCTGTTCTTCTTTTGCTCATTTAAATGGCGGCCATGAACCAACTAGAAACTGCATTAAGCGCCACCTACTGAACTGGAGCTCAATCGTGAGCGAGGGAGTGAAGGAGGTACTTCATGCTTGAACTAGGCAGACAGCCATTTTGAACGGGGCTGTTATCTTGTGAGCAGCTATAGCGCCTCACAAGCAGACCGCCATTTTAAGTTGAAAGCCTGCTATTGTGAGTAGTGATGGGAGAAACGAAGCTTTTCAAAGCTTCACATTAACCTATGTAGCGTTTTTGCGAACAAATTTTAAAAGGATTTTAAAATTTGCAATTGCATTTTCTATTTGTGGGTGTAAAAAAATTTCACAATACAAATGCGCGTTTTCGTTTACACTAAGGTACGATGTCTGCCAAATTTAAAAACAAAAAAATCCTATCCGCTGACGAGGCTGAATCTAACTTCTTATTCTCGCTATCCGAGAATAAGAAGCTTCTAATGACGCTATCCGTTGCACCTTAAAAGACGCAACACTTCTGTATTGCCGGCTTCTTATTCGCGTTCAACTTAGGGACCGTGTCGCTTTTCTCTTATTCGCGCTCAACTTAGGGACCGTGTCGCTTTTCTCTTATTCGCGCTCAACTTAGGGACCGTGTCGCTTTTCTCTTATTCGCGCTCAACTTAGGGACCGTGTCGCTTTTCTCTTATTCGCGTTCAACTTAGGGACCGTGTCGCTTTTCTCTTATTCGCGCTCATGTAAATGACCGGGTTGCGTGTGTCGTGCGTATATATAAACAATTTCTCAATTAAACAATATGTATAATAAGGAAACTAAACTTGGAGATGTAATTGACTTTATGAGGAAACCCCATCACTCCCTCCCCTTACAATTCTTAATGTCCACGTTTGTATTCTTATTATCCAAATATTTCTTAAAATCCTAAATTCTTAATATCCAAATTTGTAACCCAGATGACCCCATTGATTGTCGCCTCTATGGTGTGCTTCGCAGTTGTTTTTATGTTTTTGTTAGTTTGTCCTGTTTTTAGTTATATCCCTGCAATCAGTTTCACTACAGACAAATTAATGGACATTCGGTAGCACACACCACCCGATATTTCACCGGTTTTCGATTATTCTGATGTTTTGCTGGACATTGGTAGTATAGTTGGCGGAGCAGCGACGAAAGGAAAGAGCCGGCGTGCTCGTAAAGCTCAGACAATCTCCGCTAAATGACGCCATTCCTGACAGCGCACTACATATGCCGGGATAAAAGCAAGGAATTCCGGGATTCCTTGTTTTACATCCTGATCTGTGCTGTCCTGTTCTGGAAGCGCTCTTCATCAGCTGTAAGCCCTTTCACTCGCCGCAAGAGTTTCACTCGTTCATTCTAGTGAGTGTTTATCTCATCAGCTCATCTTTACAGAAACTCGCTGATCAGATTGCAGAGACACAACAACAAGACCCTGACTCAGTTCTAATAATTCTCGGAGACTTTAATAAACCAAATCTCTTCCATGAACTTCCAAAATACCGAGGATGGTTCATCTTATACCGACCTACAGACAAACTGAAACCAGCTATAGACTATAAACAGAGCAGGTTTTACAAGCCTGTTTCTCACTCACTGATTGGAGTGTTTTCAAAGCTGCTGCAAACAATCTGGACGAATTCACATAGACTTTAACATCTTATATTAGTTTCTGTGAAGATATGTGCATGCCTACCAGGACTTATTTAACTTACAACAACGACAAACCAAGGTTTACTGTAAAACTCAGACAGCTCTGTCAGGCTAAATAAGATGCTTACAAGGAAGGGGGACAAAGTCTTGTATAAACAGGCCTAATACACACTGGAAAAAGAGATCAGAGTGGCAAAGAGGAATTATTCTGAAAGGTTTCAGTTCACTTCCAGCGGCTCAGCATCAGTGTGGAAAGGTCTAAAAAATCACCAACTACAAGACGCCTTCCTCCTGCACTGTGGAGAATCAACAACTGGCAGACGATCTGAATGCATTTTATTGCAGGTTTGAAAAAACACCCCACACCCGCTCTGAAACCTCTCCAGGGACTTTAACACTATCATCCCAAACCTCCTCCTGTCCAAATTAACTCAGCTCTCTGTGCCCACTTCCGTCTGTCAGTGGATCACCAGCTTCCTGACAGACAGGCAGCAGCTAGTAAGGCTGGGAAAACTCACATCCAACAGCCGCACCATCAGCACTGCAGCTCCTCAGGGCTGCGTTCTCTCCCCACTGCTCTTCTCCCTCTACACAAATGACAGCACATCTAAAGACCCCTCTGTCAGACTCCTAAAGTTTGCAGACGACACCACACTTATCGGCCTCATTCAGGACGGTGACTAGTCTGCTTACAAACAGGAGGTTAAGGAGCTGGCCGCCTGGTGCAGTCTTAACAACCTGGAGCTGAACACGCTCAAAACAGTGGAGATGAGAGTGGACTTCAGGAGAAACCCCCCTGCTGTCCCCCCGCTCACCATCATGGACATCACTGTGATGATAGTGGAGACATTCAAGTTCCTGGGAACCACCATCTCACAGGACCTGAAGTAGGACACTCACATTGACATCATTGTCAAAAAGGCCTCGCAGATGTTGTACTTCCTTCGTCAACTGAGGAAGTTCAACCTGCCACAGGAGCTGCTGAAACAGGTCTACTCTGCCATCATTGAACCTGTCCTCTGCACCTCAATAACTATCTGGTTCAGCTCAGCTACCAGATCTGACCTCAGAAGACTACATAGGGTAGTCCGGACTGCTGAGCGAATCATTGGTACAACCCCCCAGTCTCTAAGAACTGTACTTATCCATAGTGAGCAAAAGGGCTGGAAAAATCACTCTGGACCCCTTACATTCAGCACACTCATTTTTTTGAACTGTTTCTGTCTGGTTGGCACTACAGAGCACTGAGCACCAGAACAACCAGGCACAGGAACAGTTTCTTCCCTCAGGAAATCCATCTCATGAACAGTTGACAATATATACATAATATACCTGTACATGCAATTCAATTTGTATATTGTTATTTTGTATATTGCTCATTCGTCAGTTGGTATGTTGTTCTATTTTTATTCTTTTATCTGTGTTTTTGTCCTGTCATTGCCATTCTGTTGCACTGTGGAAGCTTCTGTCACAAGAACAAATTCCTCATATGTGTAAACATACCTAGCAATAAAGCTCATTCTGACTCTGATCTCACTGTGGCAGAAAAGTTTTATCTTTTTGACAGGCCATCTTCACCTTGAACCCTTAAATATAAGGCAAAAGGGTACCCTTAGTGAGGCATGGATTGCATAAAAAACCTAAGGGTCCAGCATATATCAGCTTGATTATTTTATGTCTTATAATGCTATAGATTTTCCTTTAGCAGCAATAAAAATAGAATTGTAATGATTTTTCAAAAATAAGTTTACAAAATAAAAAAGAATGAACATGTACACAAACGGTAATTTGTGAACAATCCAGACAAGTGAAAAATAATGTGTAATCTCCTGAACATAGATAATCTCTTCATTTTACAACTGTTTTAATTTATTTATTTGCCTCAGAATGAACAAGCACTGTGTTGATGTGTTGGTTTTAACATTGATTTATTTTAATATGTTTTGAAAGCCTGGGCTGACTGCTCTAAAACAAGTTGGAAAATCCTACAAAACCCTACAAAACATACTACAGCCGTTTTGTTCACCTCTGTTCTTGTGGTTTTAAGTGTGATGAAGACTTGTAACAGTGCACTACATGTGTTGAATGAACAGAATGGATTTACTATTATCCTTTTATTATACTATACTTTTATGTTTTCGTGTTGTATGACATCTTCATTTAACATTAACAACTCTCACAATATCACAATTTGGGTGCATTGATTGATGTTTACAATCTAACAGAAATATCACTGTCTATGGTACTAAATCCATCACAGATCATGACATCAAACAGAATAAAAATTGTAGTATGTTCTTTAAGGTCAAATAGAGATTTCCTATAGAATCCCATAGAACACATCAATGTTATAAATTCAACATATAGAGCAAATAATTGTACAATGATGAGCTGTAGTATGTTCTATAGGGTCAAATAAAGATTTTCCAACTTCTTTTGAAGCAGTGTTACCCTCCTTTCACAAGTTGTTCATTTGGAAGATGTGCCATTGAAGAAATTAACACAACCCATGGCTAGTAGAACTTCTGAACTGGTTGTAGTAAGTTCTGTACAGTCCTAATACGGCATTCCAACTTGTTTTGTAGTAGGCCCCACCTTTAATGATGTGTCATTAAAGAAATCAACACAACACAGTAGTGGATGAAATTTAACATTTGAAACAAATGTTTAACAAAATATTTTAAAGTATATATATATATGCATCAACATGCTATGGAGCATTTTAAATCTAAAAACTTGTGCTCATAATAGTCGGTGATGATAATTAAGCGAAATTAGCCATTTCTAATGCATATTAAGTTATTGATTAACAGTTATTTATTATAATTAAGTTATTGAACACAGACGTCCAAATATCAAATATGTGAATATGAAACCAACTCTGAAGCAGCAACTGCAGTTTCCTAAGGCGTGCAACATTTCACTAACACAACCAGTCATATTTTTAACATTTAGATAGCATACAGTGATTCCAAAGCAAGAGATATTCCTATAGTCATTGAGGCAAGTCCAAAGTTCCAGTTGTTATGTGGGATTTTCTTATTATTTTATTTATTGAAACAGGCAAATAATACAACATAACCACACACCCCTTTAAGACTGGTCTGTCAATTATATTAATAATAATTAATTAAATAAGACGTTTTCTGCTGTTTATGGAAGATTAAAATGACTTTTCTTTCATAAATTATTTATTTCTTAAACAAAAGGGGATTTGTGTTTGCAAACAGAATGGCTTATGAGTGCAATGATGACCAATTTACAGCGTTATAACACTTGAAAAATATGTTATAGAATCAGTCATTTGTACTGTTTAGAACTATAAGTTACAACTGTATGGTTTTTGTACCTTCACTAAAAGTGCTTGCAAACTTAAACAATGTTTTTCTTGGTATATAAATATAAATAAACAGATGCAACAGATCTTTTCGAAGATGTTGGCACCATCAATGAAGGTATCGAGTACTTGTAAAACCTGGTGAAACATGACTCATGCATGTTCTGTGATGCTTGGTCTAATTTATGCATTAAACATGGCCTACCCACAAAATCTGTGATACATTTTTGAAATGTTTTCATGGCGCTAGATGCAAACAAACGGTCAAACAATGTCCAGGTCCTGAAAAATAAACTCATTTTGTAAACATTGTAACTTAGGGTCAGGACCAAGAGGTGGTAAGTAGGTTTTTTCCATAATGTTGCACAAGTGGATATGCAGTTGTTGACTTAAAGAGCTTGTTTTTACCTGATTCTACCCAAAAAAATGAATGTTATTCAAAGTGTTAATACAGTTAAACTGTTGCATTACTTGCATGTTTCTTTGTCATTCCATTATCTGATATTTGGGTTTTCATTCTAGTTAACATTGCATAATATGTCAATGTTGTCACCAATTTCATTTCATTCAAAACTTTCAGTAACAGGTCATGGGATTTTTTTCTTGTAATTCATTTTCATGTTTTCATGGTGTGGGGGTTCAAAGACTTGCTTTATATTTAATGTATTTCCTTTTGTATTGCACTAGGAAGTCAAAACTCAACAATTAAGTGGGTAGTTCCCTCTCAAAAAGATTCAGCTTTATATAACTCTTTATACCACAGGTAAGCAAGGAAAAGTTTGAAGTAGTAATTGTCAAACAATTGATTTTAAAAAACAAAATGGTTAGACTGAATGTGGACAGAGGAGAGAGGCATGTGTGAAAACTGGGAAACATTGTTGCAATATGAAAAAGGTACAAGAGGATAAACAGCACAAACAGGCAAAGTTCATTTTTCAACAACATGACTAACAAAGGGCCATTATATACAGATAGCCATAGAAGAGTGAGAGATACATCTGAGTAAGGAACTTAAGGTCTGGAGGACTTGTGATTATGTAAATAATGACTGGGGGAGTGTCTAGGGGACATTTCTCCTAAGCCAGGAGGATCAAAGAAACAGCACAATAATCATTACTTTATTCTTGTCACAGGACATTAGACCACTCCCAGAGCATCCGATTGGCTCAGTGACTGAGAACTAGTTGAAAGTTGTTCCTTTGGGTAGGTAGACACCCCTGGCATATTCCCAACCAGAAGAATATCAGACAGGATGGAAGCTTCATCTCTTTGTTAATGTGCAAACTCTTTGATTTAACTTTAGAGGCGTCAACACATGGACCTTCTCACAGTCAGGAAGACAAACAAATTGGGGGGATATACTTTAATCAGAAAAACTAGTTGAACACAACTTGGGATGAAGGTTTTGTGACCCAAAGTCTCAGATCAACCACTTATGTGTTTGTTTGAAGCATGAACACTGGAACTAACCCAACTCAACAGTGTCAACACACACGCACATATCGTAAACATTTATTTCCCCTATTAAAACATTCAAACATTCACACCTACTTGCTTACAAAGCTCTGGAGAGAAAGGAAGTCAAGAAGGAAGGAAGGAAAAGGGGGGTCAGTTTCATACAGCAGAGGGTTAGATCCAAACATGTACAAAACATTTGTCTGACAACCGGACAAATCATACAGCAAGGAGGGAGGGAGGGGGTAATAAATCATACAGTTTGATTGACAGTTTGACACAGTATATGTTTACTGCTACTAATATTAGTCAAGGCTAAATTAGGTTTGATGTTATGTTGATTTGTATTGTACTCACTTGACAGCAGGACTGTCAAGGGTGACTCATGGGGTGGTCAGACTGAGGTCCTGACAAGGACAAATCAAGTTACATCCACTGACAGTTACGCTTTATTAAAACCTTGGTATTTACGGTTAGTTGAATTCAGTTATAATCAGTAATCTTTCACTTCAGCAAAACCAGTTATTGTAGATGTTACCACATGAAGTACAATTTCTAAGTTGAACCAACGAAACATTTTTTCAGTGCACTGTTGTCTGTATATTTGTTTTAGTAGCAACCATGTTACATTCCTTTCTGTATTGGTCTTGTTTTAAATAAATGCATTGTTAGCTGACTTTTCCTCAATTTAAATGAGGCACAGACTGCAAAGAAGTATAACGAAAAACATAAGTTATACTTGTAAAATGCAAGTAAATGCAGAAGTATGTTTATTTTATAAATCATTTAAATTAAAGGCAGTGTGTTTTTTTAACTTTTCTTGTAATAGTAATAATAACTAGATACATTTCTGAAGAAAATGTGAGTGCTGCTTGCAGTGGCCAGAATATTTCAACAATGTTAACATGTTTTAGCACATAGATATACTAAAATATGGCTTATTCATGATGTTAGGAGGTTGCTAGGGTGTGGTCAGGAAATATTGCCAGGGCAATACTTAAAGCCCACCCACATGTCTCTACAGTGTTGTAATGCTGAGATATGGCGTATTCATTTTATTATAAGGTGGAATTTTTTGCCCACTTTTTCGTACACCCTAAAAACATTGTATACTCAATCACTGATAAAAGTCATAGCACACCTCTTTTTAGGTCAGGCTTTTTTAAGCAAACAGAAGGTTTGTCCTCAAACTTTACTATATAGTTGCATTTGTGATGTGACGTTACAATGGTATATATACATATAAACATCAGACGTCGAATATGTTTGTGAGAGATGAAGCAATGTTAGGTAAGCCAATATCTATGCAAACGTTAGACGCAATATTTGTATGCGAATGATTTTGTGATTGTGTGTTGGCATTTATGTATGCAAACGTACTAAAAGTACAAATATTGATTAGTTGTTTATGATGTCAGATTGTCTCATGGTTTGTCTTGCATCCCAGTATGCTGTTTGTTAAACATTTTGTCTCATGTAGTGGAAAAGTCAGTGTAGTTGGTGTCTAGAGTGGAGCTTAGGAATTTTTTATTAAACTGCCAAAGCACCTTTTCAGATTGCATGCCTCTTATCACACGAATGATGATTTGAATATTGTAATAACAAGGTGTGTCCAGAGATGTCTCACTCTGTAAAACCAAACCAAAATATTTCTTTATTAGCTGTGTAGATGTGGTTCTGTAAACAAATACACAAATACAAATATGAACACAAATATATAGCAAAACAATACAACAATTAACATAACTTCTAAAGTAACTGGTAATAAATAAATGGAAATAAAGTTTCTATAAGATTACAAATGTAACTTTAAACTACTTAAAGTACAATGGGAATGGGCTTTTAGCACAAAGTATATAAAGACCATGTTCTAGTGCACGAGGTGTCCATGTTACAATTGCTGCTATACACATGCTGTCATCATGATCATAAACATCTTAAGCGTGCATGTGCGCTGCTTGAAATGTAAGCGAGCATGTTTATAATGAGTAAAAATATAAACAGCAATAACAATTAAAGGCCCAAATAGGTTAAACAACAATAATGCAATAGCAACAGAACATTCTTTAGTGGCAGCATTAAATGTAAACATTTAGATGTTATTAATAGCCTAATAATCACAATTATATGTGACGTTTAAATATATTATTTCATACACCCACACACACTTAAACTATTTATAGCATGTAGCTAAACCCTACACGCTATAGCGCACTTCTTTGTCATGTGACTTCCGGCAAGATGGCGCACTGAGTAGTCACATTTGTTACATGCTCTCTTATTCAATCCCGAGTTTGTTTAGTTTGACAAGTTATATACCATCCTCACCTGTTAATTTTTAAGTTAAATTAAATTATTATTAAGTTAAATTAAATTAAGTTAAATATACCCCAAGTTGGTGATATCATGACTGATGTGCAGGATCACTGTTACGCTATGGAGATAACCGTAGGTTCAAGCAAAAGCCTTTCTGGGGTTTACACCATGTAAACCCCAGAAAGGAAAAAATCCAAAAAGCTGGCAGTGAGTCAAGAAAATGAAGTGTCCAATTCGGCTATACTAGAGGCGATCAAAGCACTTGGAACTAAGGTAGATGTTTAGCATGAGGAAATAAGCATGCAAATGAAGCAACATAGTGCGATGATTGCTAGTGTCACCAAATCCGTCCAAATAAATGCACAGGAGTTAAAAGAATGCAAAGACAAAATGAAAATGATGGAGAATCAAATTGAAACACTTACTGAAGTCAATAATGATCTGAAAGTTTGTGTGTGGGAATGGTACAAAAGAAGGTGGTGTCTTCGCATAAAAGGTCTCAAGGAGAACTCCAGTAAACGTATAAGAGAGGATGTGATTCAACTTCTTGGCAAGATAGCGCCTGAGTTTGCTGCTATCGTGTCGGAGGCTGTGGATGTCATGCATCAGGTGGGAAGGAAGGAGGCCAGTTGTTCCAGAGAGGTGATCATTCTCTTTGCCCGCAGGATGGTGCGCGATGAAATATGGAAAAGAACCAAGACGTCTTCGGTATGTAAGGAAGCTGGCATCCGCTTTGTGGAGGATTTGATGAAGGAAGATAGACTATTAAGATGTGAATTATGGCCAAGAATCTAACAAACCAGAAAGGAAGGCAAAGCAGCTGGCTTTAGAGGCCCATTTGGGTACATCGAGGGTAAATGTATTTCTTGAGGGGGTATGATGGTTTCTATGAGGTGAGATGGACTGATAAGGAAACAGGATTTGTTTTCTATCCCATAAAGTTTTTATTTCAGTCTGTGTTGCAACAGCCTGCATTCTTATTTCTGTTCATTTCAGTTTATAGATCCATCTGTTGTTTAATTGTTCATGTTCACGTTAAAATCTAACATCTTGTTTTCGTCCTTGAATTGTAGGGGTTTAAAGGATTCTGTTAAAAGAAAGGCAATTTTTTTATTTTGCAAAAGTCAAAAATCACACTGCTTGTTTTTACAAGAAACGCATTCAGAGTCGGCAGATGCTGCCTTTTGGAAAGAACAGTGGGGGATGATGTTATTCAGTCATGGGCCAAGTCAGTCTGCAGGTGTCGCTGTTTGCATAAATATATGCCCATGGAAAATTATTACAAGGCTGATTTAGATGGTCATTGGCTCGCAGTATAATTTATATTTATAAATATTGTTAAAATGCTCTATAAAGACATTAACAGCTCTGTAGCTCTTACTCAAGGTACATGTTCATGATTCTCGGTCAAAAGAGGTATTAGACAAGGGTGTGGTTGTTCACCTTTACTTTTTTTATTATGGTTGTAGAAATGTTGTCTATTTTAATCAAAATGGGCAACATATCGGGTATCAGCTTAGAAGGGAATAATTTTTTTATCAGTCAATTTGCTGATGATACGACTCTTTTTCTAAGAAATGAACAGCAAATTCACTTAGCACTTCAGTCTATAATGATTTTTTCAAAAGCTTCAGGTCTATGGTTGAATATGTCAAAATGCAAGCTATTGGCCATTTATGATCATCCTAGTATATGATTGTACAATATCTCAGTAAAAAATGAAGTTAAATACTTAGGGATGTGGTTATCTAAGAAAACAGATAATTTAGAAAATTTAAATATGGATAAAAATATAGAGAAATGTAGATTAATAATGAACAATTGTGTACAGAAAGACCTAACGATCTTTTGTAGAATCTTTTTAACGAAAGTAGAAAGTCTGTCTAGATTTATCTATCCATGTTTTTCCTTAGTAGTGTCTGCTAAAAAGATAAAGGCGATAAATAAGTTACATTTTGATTTCATATGGAAAATGAGTCATTATATATGGAAAAGTGATATGATAAGATTATTAAGAGGGTGGTCTTAAAACAATTGACTTTGATATTATGAATAGGGTCATCAAACTTAAGTGGTTATTAATAATAAATCTTCATTTTGATTTGAGATTCCTACAGCTATATTCAAAAAATGTGGTGGTATTAGTTTTTTATTACAGTGTGATTTTGAATTGTCTAAACTCTTCATCAACAAGTACTATTATATTGGAAACAGATTTTTAAACAATTTTAGCCCACATAACATGTCTATCTGGAATAAAAATTTTGGTGAATAGAAAATCTGTGTTTTTTGAATAGTGGTGGAAGAAAGGCATATGGTCACTTACACGTTATGGACAACTTAGGGAATATATTGAGGTATGATGATATTTGTGGTAAATATAATGTAAGTTGCTCCTCTAAAAGTTATGATAAAATAATTAAGAGTATACCATTACAGATTAAAATTAACTAAATTACTTAAGGAACAAGTAAAATATTCAACCCTAATTCCCAAAATACTTGATCTTATGATAGAAAATGTTACCTTTGCTGATAAAAATGTTCTAACAGATTTTTGAGGAATTGTCTAATACAGTGTTGTTTTCCAGGACCAGTAAAGAGGTCTTACATATTTTGTCGTTATGATAGGAAAAGAATGTCTGAAATTAGAACTAATTTTCTTACATTTCCTGTCAACCTGTCAATCCTGCAAAAGAATTTTTAAGAGTAAGATTTAATGTTGGGGAATCTAATATTTGCCAATTATGCAATTTGGAGACAGAAACAGTTGAACACCTAATGTAATAGTGTAATATGGTACAAACATTATGGAATGCTGCAATCTGTTGAATACATCAAAGATTACCTGTAAGACTGACCCTCTCATGGGAAATTAAGTTTGGTTTGTCATTGAAGTATTAATGACAAACCAATCAAAAAAAATCTTTATATAAGATTTTATATAAATGTAAATTTTTCAAAACTCCCCCACGATTAGTGATGTTTAAATAGGAATTTGTTATGTATTTGGAGACGTTAGGAGAGATGAAAAGTCCCAAAGCAAGATTTTTGGATACTTTATTAGAGGACTTTGGTTTCATAATGTGAAAACCTTGTACTCCTCTACTTCTTTTTTCTTTTTCCAGTATTTTTATTTTATTTTAAATGTATTTTGTTATATGATGTACAGAGTTTGAAAGATTGAGATTATTGAGTTTAATCTCAGTCATTATTTGTAAATCTCCCAGTCATGAGAGTTCGAAAACATTCTTTTCAACACGTTGCAAAGAACGCAAAAATCCCTTTAAGGCGATTCAAACGATAGTGTAAAGACAAAAACTTTGTGTAAAGACAATAAAAGCTTTCGTGTCTTCACGTAACAAGAAAACACGTTAAAATTGTCGTTTTAATCGTTTAATACATTTAGCTTCGTCCGCGTTCCATAGTTGTCTGTACACGTTACGTGTAAAGACAATTTTGTCCTTCTTGCCTGCCATAGCCTGAAAGCCAATTTCCTCACACATATGACGTAATGTATAGGCGACGCGCCTGACGTCATCGCGACTGTTTGCAAGTGTCGTACGTGACAGGGAGGCGTTGAAGCTGAACTCAGGCCTGGAAAAAACGAGACCAGAATACCAACATTTCCACGGCTAATGGTAAAAGGATTTATTTGTTTTTTTAATAAAAAATATTTTTTTTATGGATGAATGTGTTATTAGAGCATACATAGATACATAAGCGAGAAAACACGAAAACAAACGATCCCTGCTGCCAATTGTAGGTTGTTAGAACGTTTTCATAACGTTTCCAGTGTTGCCAACTTGGCGACTTTGTTGCAAGATTTATGAACTTTTCAGACCCCCTTCGCGTTTTTGTTTTTTTAAAAAGCGACTAGCGACAAATTTAGCTACTTTTTGAACAAAGCCTCCTACAGTAGACTGTAGTGCACGTAGTATCATACCCAGATGGAGGCTCTGCGCTGTGTGAGGGAAACAAACAGGAAACAAGTAAGACTCTTCTTTCTCTAATGATCATTTTACATGTAGAGATATGTGTGAGTGAGTATGTGTACTCACATACTCTATACTTTTTGTATTGTTTCTAGGGCAATTGTGGCCTACTGGGTAGTGAGTCGGGCTTGTAATTAGAAGGTTGCTGGTTCGATTTAAGCGCTGGCAGGTATCAACTGAAGTGCTCTAGGCACCTGACCCCCAGTGGCTCCCCAGGCGCAGTAGTGTGCTGCCCACTGCTTTGGGTGTCTTTGTGTTCACAACTAGCAGTATGTGTTCATTCCTCACCAGTGATGGGTTAAATGCAGAGGTCACATTTTGGGTATGGGCTGCAATATCTGACAAATACGTCACTTTTTCTTTAAATCTAATGTCATGCACATGTTTGTGTCAGGGTTAGGATTAGGGGGAGGGTTAGTGTTGGAGGTTAAAAAATACATTAAAGGTTTCTCTTAAAATCAGTGGAAGTCTAGGGAACGACCTCACTAATGACCAAACTTATGTTTCAAACAAATGTGAGTGAATGTCTGTACAGTTCCGAAATTACACAGATCTCATTCTCAGATGCTCATTCATTCCTGTAGATCAGCATTTGTTTACACAAGTTTATTATGACTTGTGGCAGTGGTACATTTAACTGACAGGATTTGCATTATACATTTTTTACGTTTTAAATAAATGCAACATTAGCAGAATGAAAGTAATTAGCTGTAACATGCAACAATTCACAAGGATAGGTTTTTCTTTGCAACAATTGGATCCACTCTATTTTTAAAATTTATATCAGTGTGTTAATGTCAATATTAATTAATCAGAAAATTCACCTCAAGTTATCAAACAAATGCATCAAATGCAAACATTTTATTATTTATCTTAAAACTTGCAACTACTGCTTGCAAGAATTTACAGTGGAGGCAGTTGTAGCTTACTGATTAGTGAGTCAAACTTATAACCAGGAAGTTGCTGGTTCGATTCCAGTGCCGGCAGGTAGCAACTGAGATGCCTTGAGCAAGGCATGTAACCCCCAATTGCTCCCTGGGCACAGCAGTGCCGCCCACTGTCCTGGGTGTGTAAGTGAATTCATGACTTGCAATGTGTGTTCACTCCTCACTGGTGATAGGTTAAATGCAGAGATCACATATTATCACAAGGATAGATCTTTCTGTGCAACAGCAAGCTTCAATTTTTTTACGTTTACATTTAGGCATTTAGCACATGCTTTTATCCAAAGGAAAGCGATAAAGAAATAAATCATAAGGAGGCAATAACATCAGATATGTACAGTTACAGTTACCAATATTCATTCCAATAAACATTCCAATACTTGATAGATACTACACCTTTTGCGAGAGAGGAAGTTCAAACTCGTGTCAGGTATTTTTTCAATTTTATCAGTTTTTTCAGTTTTATTTATATAGCTCTTTTTTTTTTCAACATTACATTGCTTAAAAGCAGCTTTACAGATAATAAAAAGAATTATAATAAAGAACAGAACAAATGTCTGACATTTTCAAAAAATACATGATATTATTAATGCAAATAATTTGTGAGATGTATATTAATAAGACTAATTAGGCATACTAGGTTTATAGTAGGTTCAAAGGGGTGACTGAACCGATACAACTACAAAATTATGAAGCAAGCTATGCCATTCCAGCTAACATGGAGATGGCATTTAAAAAGATAATATTTTATGGGACAGGGGTGTAAGGGATTTGCAGTACCATGAAATAGTACCATGAAATACACACAACACAAAGTAAAATGCATACATAAAATATATACAAAATACCTGAAAATTACATGATGAAAGAATGGGAGACAATTTGAGACAGGAGTAGCAAAATAAGTCTTTTGGACTGTAATTATATCATATCGCTAGAAGAAATATTAACAATTTACAAAACCCTAAGCTAAGTTAGATGTCAGCAGTCTCCCAGTAAGCAAGCCAACAGGGCGACAGTGGCAAGAAACCAAAACTCCAAGGGTGTGTAGCTGGAGAAAAAACCTTGGGAGAAACTAGGCTCAACCGGGAGGGCCAGTTCTCCTCTGGCACGTTAAAGCTGCGTTTTGTAACTTTTTTGGATACGGACGAATAGTTGATTATAATGATTTATAAATATTTATTGATGATAAACTGTCGGGCGTAATTACATCTGACAATGTCAGGCAGTGAGAAATGTTACCAACAGAAATAGCGTAATGTTACAAGTGTTTACTAAGGCTAACACCACTGAATATTACTAATTGCAGCTATAACAGCACACTGCTGTAACTATGCAGGGATAAAAGTATAGAAACTAACTAGGCTGGAGGTAGGTAGGTATATAATGGTGAGTTTACTGAAGAAGTCCATCAAATCCTGATGATCTGTCTCAGGGGTCGTACCATCCCCCATCATCTGGTCTCAAAGTTTGGATCCAGCTGACTACAGGACCTTGGGGAAATGAAAGACAGGCAGATTTAGTGTGGAGCCAGTACATCTGTACCTACGGGAAGTGTCCCAGGTTCCGGTTTACCTAATTAATGTAGCCTAATAATTCCTTAAGTGTTTTGAGTAATAAATCCGTAGGACTATATGTAGGCTAGATTAAAGAGGTGGGTCTTAATCTAGATTTAAACTGACATAATGTATCTGCCTCCCAGATAGTACTGGAAAGACTGTTCCGTAGTTTTGATCTATTTTTGAGAAAAATGCCGTTTTACAAATATTGGAAATGTGGTTTTCAAAGGACAAATTGCTATCAGAAATGACACCTAGATTCTTGGCTAATGAGGCAGGCTTTATAGAGCATCCATCAAGAGTGAGAGTGTTAAAGAAGTTAAACTAATAAGTTTAACTTATTAAATAAGTTTAACTTATTTTCCAGTAAGTTTAACTTCTGTTTTGTCTGACTTTAGTAGTAGAAAGTTGCTAGCCATCCAAGTTTTGATATTGACTATGCATAGTCAATATTCTGGTAATTTGGTGAATATATAAGTCTTGTTAGGCTTGGAAGAAATGTACAGCTGAGTATCATCAGCATAACAATGAAAACTAACTCCATGTCTCTTAATATTTACTCCTAGAGGTAGCATGTACAGGGTGAACCCTGTACTGAGCCCTGCGGTACTCCATACTGAACTTGTGATCGGTATGACACCTTTTCACTCATAGCAACAAACTGGAATCGGTCAGATTTGATTTAAACCATGCCAGTGCAGTTTCATTTATGCCAATGTAGTTTTCAAGCTACGTATTTAGTAGAATGCTGTGGTCAATAGCTTCAAAGGCTACGCTAAGGTTGAGTAACACTAGAAGAGAGATGCAGCCACGATCGGCCGACAAGAGCAGATCATTTGTCACTCTGATGAGAACAGTCTCTGTACTATGATGTGGTCTGAATACCTCCAGTTTTGTTTGCTTCCAATTATGTTCCATTTTCTGGGCTGTTCTTTTTAGGGCAAGGATATGCTCATTATACCATGGTTGGGCTGCTTTCCTTTATCTTTTTTTAATTGTAAAGGAGCAACTTTGTCTAAGGTGTTAGAAAAGAGGGAGTTAACATTTTCTGTTGCACTATCAAGGTTTTCAAAGCTATTTGTTATGCTAAGGAATTGAGACAGTTCAGGTAGATTGTCGATGAAACAATCCTTAGTGGCAGAAGTTATTGTTCTACTGTATTTGAAGCAAGGAGCTGATTTTGCAACCATAGGTAAATAATGATCAGAAATGGCTTTGCTCTGCTGCAGAATATTAATGTCATCAATATTTACACCATAGGACAGTATTAAATCTAAGGTATGATGACTGAGTGGGTTCTGACGTGTTGTGAGATACGGATAGAGTTCAAAATGTTGAAAGCCAACCCTAGTGCATCCTTTTCATTGTCCACATGGATGTTAAAATCACCAACAATTAGGACTTGATCTGTGGCCAATACAACTTCTGATAAAAAGTCAGCAAATTCTTTGTCAGCAAATACAAACTCTGCTTATTATTTACTCCAGATGAAGCTGTGTTAAGCACCATTACTTCAAAAGAGTTGAAGTAATGGTTAAAATCAGATGTCTGAAATCAGATGTCTGGGTAACTGTTAAAGTTTTCGTATAAAGTGCAGCAACACCTCCCCCTTTGCCTTAAACCTGTGAGCAAATAAGAGGAGCAAATTGTAATGTAAAGGCTGTGTGTCCACCAAAGCATTTTGAGGACATGAGGAATCAAATTTGCCATAATTTTTTGACAAATAAGAGGTCTTGGTATCATTAATACCATTAATACACCCTGCAAGTTTTATAGCTTATAACATTGTTTCTCAACGGGGTGGGGGAGATTTTTTTGGCCGCAATTTTTTTCCAAGAATAAACACAGAGACAGGTTGTCATTTGGGTACTCAGTTAATTTTATTACTTCTCAATTATTTTCTTATAAAACCTATAAAAAAATGCAGGTTTCCCACTAATTTATGATGGCATGGTTATCTGTCTGTCTTTGGGGGCATGCCACTTAATAGGAGATTGGACCTCAGTTCCAAAAGGTTGAGAACCACTGGCATATAACATCCATTATCCATGATGAAAGCATTTATGTAATCATTGTCTGGAAAAAAACTAATGTAAAATGGCTGTATTTGTGATGTCACTAGGTAGATTCATGTTAATATAACTTGCCCCAAAGCAAAATAATATCTATTTTTACATTATTGCATCGTTGGCTTAATTGTAAAAATTGACTTAATTTTTTAGTGGAACACGCAAATCTGGATTTTTTTAGTCACAGGACTTGGGTGGAAAAGGGGCATAAATTACTTAGTTTTGAATGTTTGGGCAGAAAATACTAATCGTAATTACACGTCAGGGAACAAGATTAAATAAAAAATCATGTCATGACAACTTTAAACACAGCTGAAAACATTGGACACTAATCTGGAAATGCCAGCTGTGGGCACGTGACAACATTTTTTTCCTCAGAGACATGCACAAGCTGTGATCAAAGCTCCTGGCTCTTGTGAGCACTGCACATGCCTTCGTCACAGGTTATCATGCCAAGCTAGTCTGTCAGGCCAAGATCCCCCAGTGTCAGCTAGCTCTGTTCCGAATGCACTCCGCAGGTATCTATTCTTGTAGAGCAGCCCACCAAGGCAGAGAAACTCGCAGCTTCCCCGTTCTCAAGCTCCTGACCCCCAATTCTTTAGCGTTCAAGAGGAAATGAGTTTCAAGATTCTCAGGTGTTCTGTGGGGTCAACAGAACATGTTTTGGCCAGGGAACTCAAAGCAGTTAAGAGGAAAAGAGATGCTGCAGTGGTGCACAACCACCCACTAGTCACAAGCACTTTACATTCTCTAATCTCATAAAATTTTCATTGTTCCCCCAAAAAATGTTGTAAAACAAAATACCCCAAGGAATGTTGCAATATCATTCCCATTTCAGTCACAAGAGGGCGCCAGTACGATGTGACTAAGCAATTGGTAAGAATGCACACAGACCCTCTGGGTATTGAAAATGATATAGTTGAGGTAAAGACTGCAATTCTCCTCCCTGCCCTTTACAATTAAGGGGATTAATTCTTAGAGGTGTAGAGGATTAAAACATGTTTACCAGGGGGAAATCGCTATTCAACAAAAGAGTAATAAGAGTGGTTCCACCTGAAGAAAGCCAGAGTGGGTTTTTTACTCTACTTCCTTCTCCCAAAAAGGGATGTGTGGTTTCTGTCCAATATTAAATCCACATGCACTAAACAAATACGTAAGGAACTTAAGAATGCTCAGTCATTATGCACTCTTGAAATTAGTGTGCCCAGGTGATTGGGCACCAAGGACACATTTTCCCATTCGCTTTGTCACTCAGCCCAAGAGTTTTTGTCAAATGTATAGAAGTGGCTCTAACCCTGCTCAGAGAAAATTCATCTCTCTGCAAACGAACAGAACAGAACAGAGAGCAAGATGGCATACAGTTCTTTGAACATCTACAGAAATTGGGCTTACAATTAAACACTAAAAGAGAGATTGAACAATTTTCTCTGTCTAGCCATGTTTCAGAGAAAAAATTATGTTCCCTTTTTACACGTCTCAAACTATTAGGCCTAATGGCCTCAGCCTTAGTAGTTGTTCCCCTAGGCATACAATTCATGAGTTTCAGCGCTGGGTAAACTCTTGGATCGCTAAGATTGGACCGCTTACGGCACTCACGGTGTTAGCCTTATGCTAAAAGAAACACCCATCGTTTCTAGTACAAGGGGTGCCCATGGGTGTCATTTAGGCCAGAAAGGTCATAACAACAGACGCATTGTCTGTTGTCTGAGGGTGGAGTAGTAACTGGGAGATGGGGCCGACCTCTGGCCAGTCTACGCAAACTATCTGCAAATGCTGGCGGTTTTTCTGATGCTGAAGTATTTTCTCTCTTTTCTAAAAAATGTCAAGTGAAAATGGACAAGAGTACTGTTGTCATATATACAGTATATGGTTAGCAGAGAACATGGATATGCAATACGAGGAGCCGTGGCCACTTCTGTTTTGAGTGTGGGATCTTTAGTCCTTGATGCATTCAGCTCTGAAAGTTTGTTGTTCTTTTAGGTGGCAGGAGTGTTCGAAACTGTCTGGCAATTCGGGAGTTAGGATATCCCATACTGAGACGCCGAAACGTATGCTTGAAAGAGAACTATGTTACTTGTGTAACCCCAGTTCTCTGATAGCATTAAGTAAGGTGTCTCATCAGTTCACCCTCCTTGCTGTGAGATGTGAGAAAGAGGTGTACCTGTTTTCGACAAAGCTATGATGCTGTGCTGCCCCCTTTAATACTGCTTGGGGAGCCACTCCTCAGACACATGGGGCTTCTGAGGAATGCTATTAATATTATTATTATTTATTCAAGTAAATTAGTTATTGGAGAAGCAAACAGTGTTCACCATGGTTGTTTACTGTTAAGTCACATTTGGGTGCGAGATATTTTGCAAGATTTTTGTTCACAGTTGAGGCTCAGGTTACTTGTAAAAAAATATATATTGGTGTGTGGCATGCTGTCATGATCACTAAGTGTTATTCCACACAGTGTAGGAACAAAACATTAAGTCATTGTATTTTTTGTCATGTCTGTGGTCTCTTACATTTTGAAAATCTGATGAGGTTTTAAAAATCTTTGGACCAGCCTTTAGTTACTCATTTATTTTGGTGTTTATATAAATATGAAATGCACTGGATGTTTCTATGGACTTGTGCTGTCTTGTCATTTACTTTGGAATGTCTTGAGTTTCATGTAACGTAAAAGTAAAACAGAGTCCTCTTTAGGTTATGTTAGGAAGTTCAGTTTAACTGTTTGAACTGTTTGTTATCTTGGCTGTGTGCTTCGGGTCATTGTCCTGTTGGAAGATAAACCTCCACCCCAGTCTGAGGTCCAGAGTACTCTGGAGCAGGTTTTCATCAAGGATATCTCTGTACATAGCTGCATTCATGTTTCCCTTGATCCTGACTAGTGTCCCAGTTCCTGCCACTGAAAAACATATCCACAGCATGATGCTGTCACCACCATGTTTCACTGTAGGGATTGTATTGGCCAGGTGTTGAGCGGTTCCTGGTTTCCTCAAAACATGACGCTTGCTACTCAGGCCAAAGAGTTTAATCTTTGTTTCATCAGACCAGAAAATTTTGTTTCTCATGGCCTGAGAGTCCTTCAGGTGCCTTTTGGCAAACTCCAGGTGGGCTCATGCGCCTTTTACTGAGGGATGGCTTCCGTCTGGCCACTGTACCATACAGGCCTGATTGGTGGAGTGCTGCAGAGATGGTTGTTCTTCTGGAAAGTTCTCCTCTCTCCACAGAGAAACGCTGGAGCTCTGTCAGAGTGACCAGCAGGTTCTTGGTCACTTCCCTGATTAAGGCCCTTCTCCACCGATTGCTCAGTTTGGACGGGCCCGCTCTACTTATGTACATGTGATTTTTTTTTTTTTAATTTTTGTACTTTTTTTTTTATAAACTTTTCACGTTGTCATTATGGGGTATTGTGTGTAGAATTTTGAGAAAAATAATGAATTTAATCCATTTTGGAACACGGTTGTAACATAAAATGTGGAAAAGGTGAAGTGCTGTGAATACTTTCCAGATGCTCTGTATAATAATTAATTAATTGTCTCACAGAAACATTTTCATTTGCCCCTTTTAATTTGAGTTATTTTCTTATGTCTTTTTATATTTTCTCATTCAGAAAGACATTCAGAAATAAAAATGTATATTAAGCATGTTATGAGATCTCTAATATCTGTGCATTATGAGCTATGATAATATATGTGTTATTATATATAATAACACATATTATGGCCTCTGTGTGTGTGTGTGGGGGGGGTTGTTTGTACAGGTGATTTCCTGTGAAGCAGAAGAAAAATGAATGTGTTTGATCGCAACATAAACTTTGATGCCCTCTTTAAGTTCTCCCAAATGTAAGTGTGTCATATGCTTGTCTCAGTTAATGTAATTTTAATTAATTCAGTCATTATGTGCATGTAATGCCATGCTGTTGCTTTAGTGAAAATCAAATTAAAGCAAGAGGAGTGTTTATTCAGCTGTCTTATTTTTTAATAAATGTCTTTGATTGCAGTGTTTGTTAATTTTTAATGTCTGACTGTTTCTCTGCTTAGTTCTCGCTCGACCCAGCAGCATCTGAAGAATGTTTATGCCAGTCTGGCGGTTTGTATGCTGCTTGCAGCCGCTGGCTCCTACATCTTCATTCTGAGTCGACTCTTTCAGGTAATGCATCTCAGTGTTTGCAGTCACGTGTTTGATGTCTGAACATCTGCTTTACTCAGACAGACTTCATTTTAGCTGCTGTATGTACCAAACACAAGCACCATCATCGTCATCGAGTGTCGTCTTTTTGAATAAATGGCTTCTAAAGCCAAACAATACATTTGTGAAAGGAAACAATTAATAGTTTGAGTGCATGTATGTATCAATACACCCAATGTGGCGGCACGCCGGCTCCATGTCGCTAACTTTAGAATCTTAATGGTTTTTGTGTGTCTCATGACTAATCGTCATATACGTTGTGATAAAACACTAAGGCATGAGAGGGTAACCACAAAACCGTGCTATTGACAAGCTAACCGCAGAGGAAGGAAAGCAACTGCTGATATCGTGAGAACCGCAGTGTGTGCCTGCCTCTCACCAGTCGACTAAATGTTAGTCAGAGAAAACACTTAGACTAACAATTTTTAATTAGTCTCAAAGAAATTGTCATGTAGTCTGTGATGACCGTGTTTGTGCATACTAATTATGGCATGCAAATGGAAGTAATCACTTTGAGATGGTAAAAGATGACCCAAAATGGTGATGTGCAAATTCTGAAGGCAAATGTTTGCCTGTAATTCATTGACCTCAAACATCACCTATTTGAAACGTATTAGCTTAAAGTAAGTTACTTTACATGGCTGTTTGTGCTAGATAAATGTGCACTATTATTAGACACATATCCAAATTTGTCCAGGTGTGGAAGTTTGAACATGGTTACCAAAAACAAAAAAGCTATTCTAAGCTTGCCAGATCTGCTAAGCACCTGCACTGCATCTCTTGCACGTGCATCTTCTCAAAGGCTGGTGCTTCACCGTGAGCAGGACCTGGAGCTTACTTCTCTTTTGTAACAGGGCTACCTGTTACTTGCTTGTCTTACTCTCCACTAGGGGGTGCTTGAAAGGATAAAAAACAAGTATTCAACCAGATAGTATATAGAAGACAGATTTGTTTGGAAGAAGGAAGCATGTTATTGCCCTAGCTTTCTGCTTGTTTCTTGTGGAGTTTTGATTGAGAAACATGGTTTCCAGGTCAATCAAATGGACTTTATTTTGTACCTGGTGGTGAAGCTACATGAATTGCTACTTTCATGAATGGCAAGACCATGCCATAGTATAAGAATCATAGTACAATGAGCACAAGGATCTGACTCTGGGCTTTGTCTTTTTTTTTTTTTTTGATTACTTGAAAGATTACTTGGATTACTTGAAGAGCACATTGGTGTGCAGGTTTTATTCTTCATCAGTGGGACAGGATTCTTGGATATGAAACACTGACTGGTACAACTTTCATTGTAGTTTTTTTGTTGTTTTGTTTTTAAAATACTGTTGTGGGTTTTCTGTCATTTATTATCTTTTTTGTCTGAAACATATCATTATATATATATATATATATATATATATATATATATATATAGTTACTTGCCTCTGTAGTGGGCGTTGGTTATACCATGGCGGCGGTGATAATACCCCTATTAAGGCATCCATAATTAGCACAAGGGAAATTTCTTTTTTCTTTTTTTTAGGGGGCAGTTGTGGCCTACTTGTAAGCGAGCCGGGCTTGTAATCAGAAGGTTGCTGGTTAAATTCCAGCACTGATAGGTAGCTGATTACCATATCTGTCAAATATATCACTTTCACTGTACTAATGCCACAATATTTGAATATGGTGCTCCGATCTGTTTGTTTACATGAAAAAGTGCTGTATCAATCATTTAAGCTTAAAATATTCATCATTTTCTTTCACAAATGTATAATTTTGCTTTAAAAGACATTTATCCACTGAAGTCATATGGATTACTTTTAAGGTGGATGGATTTGCTTTTTGGAGGTTCAAAATGTCTAGCATTATTCAATGCCACTATATAGCTGGAGATGTTGATGATGTGTGATGTCTCTCAGGGTGGGCAGGTGATGTTGATGTGATAATGTGTAAAGTCTCTCATGGTGGGCTGGTGATGTTGATGTGATGACGTGTGATGTCTCTCAGGGTGGACTGGTAATGTTGGGGTCACTGGCTTTAATGGGCTGGCTTGCTACAATCCCCCACAGTCCTCAGACTGAAAAGAAGAGGCTGGCCATCCTTTCTGCTTTTGCTTTCTTAACAGGTGAATCATTTGTAGCATCTCCCCGAACTGTTTGATATATCTATATGTAACATGTGTGATGTTGGCCTTGATGCTGGACTGTGTGTTTGAACAGGTCTTGGTCTCGGCCCGCTCATGGACTATGTAATTTCCATCAACCCAAGGTCATATGCTCTCATTACACATATACATAAGAAAGAGGAGAGGCTAAAGATAACATATCTAATATGCTGTGTTGTTTGTACAGTATCATTGTGACTGCTTTCTTGGGCACCTCCATCATCTTTAGCTGTTTCACCCTGAGTGCTCTGTATGCCCAGCGCAGGAGTTACCTCTTTCTGGGAGGTAAACATTACGACCTTATAACGCATATCTAAATCTGGTGTGAGAACAGTAAGCAGACCTGTTGCATTCTGCCTGAACCCAACAGATCTGAGAAAGTCTCCTACTGTGAACACTGAGGTCACCGCAAATCAAAGTCATGTCCAATAAACCTTACAGATATTTGTGTTTATTTACATGTTTTAACTGAAAATAAAACTTATCTTGACACCCAATATTTAATTTGAGAGCTTAATCACAGCAAGCCCTATGTTGTGTGGTAAACTGCATATGAGTTTTGTTTTTCAGGAACACTGATGTCTGGACTGGTTGTTCTTCTGCTAGTCTCTGTTCTCAACATGTTCTTCCCCTCAGCTGTGATCTTTAAGGTACATTACCATGAAAATTCATGGGACCGTGTAATGAACTGATGTGATGTACAATGTAGATGTTCAGTGTTTCTGTAACAGAGTTTTGCTGTGTTTTAGGCTCACGTTTATCTGGGTTTGGCAATTATGTGCGGCTTTGTGCTGTTTGATACTCAGCTCATCATTGAGAAGGCAGAGATGGGCGACAAGGATTATATCTGGTGAGACATTTTTTCTGTGCTTGAAAAACCCCTCATGTTATGATCAATAATTTACAGCTATTGTTAATCTACTGTTTCTTTAAAAAAACAAAACTCATTTAGGGTAAGGTTAGGGTTAGGCATCACAGCATTATAAAATTCTATAAAAAACTATTAAAACAAAACTTCACTGTTTGAATAAGTAGTTCTTTGCAGTGATTTTTTTTTTCTTGTGATATGACATTTGTGACTTCCGTACAAAAGTAAAAAACATTTTTAGCTGAAACCATAGTTCTTGCTTTTTTTTTTTTTTTTTTTTTTGGCCAATAGCGGTTGGTGAATTAAACCTTGAAATAATACTTAGAGATGTATGGAGCCAGATCACTACCATTAATCATACATTTACAAAATATAATTCATAAATGCACAGCATGATTCATATGTACAAAATCAGATTTGTAAATTCAAAATAAGATTCATAAATACACAATTTTAATACAGTTCATTTATTATTTACAGCAGATATCTTATTACTTGATTAGGGTTTACATGACACATTTTTACACCTTCCACATTCACAGAAATGGAATTCCATTATTATCGAGTTTGTCAGGAATATATATATATATATATTCCGTATTATACTCAGTATTACTGTGAAATTGAAATATCAACCAAAGGTGATTGCTGTGCTTCTACTGTAATAAAGCAGTAATAAAGCGTCTGCCTGGACATGGATGCTTTGATACGTTTTGTATTACTATTAAGTCAAAAAACAGTGAATACATTTTACATTGTTAAATCAACAATAAAAGAAAAGAAAGTTTCTGTTTATATAAATTAAAGGTCCTCATTAATTTGTTGATTTGTTTTTTGAACTCAAGGCATTGTATCGATCTTTTCATGGACTTTGTGACCATCTTCAGAAAACTTGTCATTATTCTCGCTATGAATGAAAAGGTGGGTAAAACAGTCTTGTATCAGCTCTGTGGTATGAATTTTTTTCATTTTATATTTAACTTGATTTTATGTAGGACAAGAAGAAGGAGAAGAAGTGAACCTGTGAAATCAGTGATCTGAAGCCGTGCTGTCACTTTAGCAGCTTTTAATCTGATGACTCTGTTTATTGATTATATTTTGTGATTTAATATTGTGTCTTAATTTTATTTGTAGATTATTGCTGGACTTTGAATATGTTGTCAAGTAGAGGCAAGAAATTACCCAATTTTATTTTACTGTAGATTTTGAAGTTTATTGAAAAGCATTAGTTAAACTTGGAATTTCATGACTGATTTACTGTCTCTCTATCTGAGACAGAATTTGGAAACACGTTTAATTAATAGTCCCAAGTGTACTCATAAAAGCTTTTCACTTTGTTAAATATAATACATATCTAACTAACTACTTGTACATGCAATAGAATTTTGAGATGTAATTAGGTTGTTACTAATAGATGGATGTCTTTCCTACCCCTTCTCTCAATAATCTCATATCCGTACTTTTTAAAAACATGATAGTACTTAATGAAATGGCATTTGTTGTGGTAATTGCATTAATGAAATTTCATTGAGATCTTTTTGTTGCCAATGTCACATTAGATTTTTATTGAACATGTGTTGCCAATTTTGCTTTGGTTTAATTAGACTTCCATTGGTAATGCATTTATCTGCAGTCATGTAACAAATGAGATTTTATTTTATTCATAAATATTGTGCTTCATGATCAATTCAATAAACTATGCCACAGATTGCATTTTGGTTCAGTTGACTGTGGTATGTTGTGTTGCACCTGATGTTTACAAGCATACTTGTATTACTTGCATATGGAGATTGCCCTTCTGTATGAATGTATAATTTGTTTGACTGTTGTAATTTGTTACTACTCCTTGTACTTGCAAACTCTGAAAATGTCTGCTGAGCTGAATTCTTGGTTGGTGATTATTTCTATTGATCAGAATATAAAAGATATCAAGTATAATCAACGTGAATATAGCCATTTATGTTAACCAGCTATTATAATTACTGTATGTCTGTTTGTGTAGGCCTGTAAGTGTCCACACAGTGTACACTGTTCTTCTCATTATGACACTATTGAAGCATGAGATGAGGCCCCAACTCCCTTTTGGGGGTCACATGAACGTTTCTTAAATCCCCAGACTGGTAATGGTAAACAAAGTAATAAAAACTATTGACATGTATGGAATGTATTAACCTCTCTTGGAGCAGACTATGTATATATGAACACAGTCAGATTCAGGAGTAACTCTGCTTTATATCTCTGATAATAAAGTCTATCATTTCTGAGAGATGGTAGAAGCCACAAGAAACTGGTGACCCCGACATGATTGGAAAGGTGCAGAAGAGTGGAAGACCACAATGGACTGGCTGGACGGGCAACACAAGCAGGTGGTCACCTAAAGGTAAGCAGTTCTTGCTAACATTAGTTATTAGTTTTTGTTTTATTTGCCAGTTTGCCCATAGTGGTACGAACATTTTACAAAGGGCTTCCAAATTTTACTAGTTTTACATGTTGATCATGTATATGTGCAAAATATACTTTTAACCTCTGTCCATCAAGCTCTCGAGGAAGTGACCCCTCCATACTTTGGCTCTGTCTATCCTGCGGAGTATCTGGCTCCTCCAAATTTATTGCCCTGTTTTGGGTTTGTCTGGTTTTCAGTCTAGTTTGTCCATGTTAGTGGTGTTTACAAGCATAAGATTTGCCCCAACCTTTGGCTCTATCCACAACAATCCTGAGGATCTGACCCCTCCTCACCTTTCTACAACTGATGTTATCTGACTATCTCTTGACACCGTTCTGGCCATGTGGGTGTGAATGTGTGAAAAGTTTTGTAAAGGGTAGATAACTGTTTACTGTTTACGTTTTTTATAGAGTTTGTTAAAACAAAGAATAACGCTTCTGACTTCTGGCTTGGGAAGTTACCTATTCAGAGTGACAAACGTCCTTAATATGGTTGTTAATAATTTAATGCTTTCACTAGATCTCTAGATAATCACAGAATGACATTTTGACAAAAGTAAAAAATCCTTTAGCATTCTGTGTCTTCATCTACTTTTCTTTTTCTAGTTTTCTGATATGTCCCAACTTGTTTTTACTGACTGGGGAAGTGTGGTCATTCAAATGCGTTTGTATTGTTACCTCCTAAAGTGTGCTTCTAATGGATCTATACAGGCTGTTAAAACAAGGAATAATGCCTTTAACGGTGCACACGGCCCCATCCTGTCTGACACCTCCTGGCCTGAGATGATGTCTACCCAGAGTGACAAATATCCTTAATATGTTTGTTAATAAATCTAATGCTTTTGACAAAAGTAAAAAAAAAAAAGCCTCATCTGGTTTAGGGTAATTGTTCTGCATCTTCATCTAATTTTTCGGTTATAGTTTTCTGATTAAAGACCAAGCCTCCCACTTGTTCTTCCTAACTGGAAGGAATATCCTTAATGTGTGTACTGACACCCATAGATTCCATCCACTTCCACTGAGCTTCATGTCTCAGATAAAGAATCTTTCACAAACACATCTTATCCACTAATTTAAAGTAAATCTTCACATACATAATCTTTTTATTTCAAAGCTTTTATTTCTTATCATTTTTATTTAATGTTTAGTTTTAAACAGACTTTTGACAATATCTTAAATTAAAACAAAGCTCTTCATATCATAATCATGGTTTTTGTGTGTAAAAACAACTTTCGCTGTAAAAACACTTTTTAGGGTGCATCTATGGACTTTCATGAAAACATCTTTTTATGTATTTTTTTTTCAAATAGAAACCAGAAACATGTACACAAGCTTACATTTTTCTTTTTAAATGTTTACTTTTAGAATATATATCTGAAGATAAATCTGTACAAGGCTACAAATACTAATTTTAATTTTAAATAAATAAAAAAATACCATACCATAATCATAGTTTTAAATATGCAGATTGTTTAGCACTGTTTTAATTTAAACACCTATGTTCATCTGACTGACATAGTGGGATAAGAAAATCCTGTGTGTGTTTGGGTGTACAGATGCTGTGTCTAGATGTTCGTAGCATCACACCTCAGATAAACCCTCAGTCCTTTTGGTGACTGTGTTGTAAACTTTACATTCAGAACAACATAAACGCTTTACTCTGTGTACTTCTACAATAAATGTTTCATCACTTTAGACAGTTTCTTAGTATAATCTGTATAGGAGTTTACAAAGATTATTTCATTTTAAAATATAAAAATAACGATACAACCATCATAATCCTGTTTTAAAAAAGGGTTGTTTTGTTTTAAATTAAAACAATGACACCCTCATTTTGGAAAAAATTTAGCCAAACAATCTCACGCCTCTTATTTAACATCGACTGTGTCACACTGGGTTGGGTATGTGTTTGTTATCAGTTGTCTTTTGATGTTAGAGTTTCTGTGATTAGCGAGTTTCTGGGTGTCCACCTCTTATACACATTCACATTCACAATTTACCTCTGAGTCATTCAACAAAGATTGCTTGAAAACTTCTATCATAGGCTATGTGTTACAGTTTGGTGCATCTAGTGACATCTCAACAACAGAGAAACACTCAGAGAAACTGAAGTAGTACTGTGGAAAATGTCTTTCCAGCCTAACAGTAAGTGTCTTTGCATTTGTATGTTATGTATTTGTAAGAATATAACTGTTTTGTGTAAAGCTCCAGGTAGTTCAAACAACATTTTCCATTAAAACCAAGAACTGAATCAACAGGGTATGTTTTATCTATTTGTCAACATTGTTTTATGTTTTTGACTCAGAGTAGGTAGTAGGAATACTTCAGTAGTAGGTATTGGATACATTCGATTTTCTGACACAGTAACCAAGGATAATAACAGTTGCTGCTCTGTCTATTGTCTGGCTATAATAAGTTCTCTCTGTATGTATCTGAAAACCAACTGTAGCTTTTCTATGTGTGTAGCTGATAATCTTTTAATTTTCAGATAGATTGTGAACTGGTTCATGTAATCCCTCTAAAATACAGGCAAGCAGCAAAATGTAATTACATTTATGGGTTTCTAAGAACTCCTATATCTAGTTTAAATTCAGGTTTTACAAATGACTAAGAAAGTGACTATTGCATACAGGAAAATTTGCAATGTATTTATGTATTTGTACATTTCAATGTATTTCTACAATTTATGTAGAAAACAACTTTTTTTATCTTCTGAAGTATTGTGAATACTGCAAGGCAATTTGCATCAACATGAAAAGGTAAGACAGATAAGGCGATTTTTTTTCTTGTTATAATGTTAAGATTTACCTAAAATTAGTGGATAAGATGTGTTTATGTGAGAGATTCTTTATCTGAGGCATGAATCTCAGTGGAACTGCTGGGAATCTATGGGTGTCAGTACACACTTTAAGGATATTCCTTCCAGTCAGGAAGAACAAGTTGGAGGCTTGGTCTTTAATCAGAAAACTAGAATTGGAAAATTAGATGAAGATGCAGAATACTTACCCTAAACCAGATGAGGCTTTTTTTACTTTTGTCAAAAGCATTAGATTTATTAACAAACATATTAAGGATATTTGTCACTCTGGGTAGACATCATCTCAGGCCAGAAGGAGTCAGACAGGATGGGGACATGTGCACCGTTAAAGGCGTTATTCCTTGTTTATTCCCTGTATAGATCCATTAGTAGCACACCTTAGGAGGTAATGATACAAACACATTTGAATGATCACACTTCCCCAGTCATTAAAAACTAGAAACAGAAAAGTAAATGAAGACACAGAATGCCAAAGCATTTTTTACTTTTGTCAAAATGTCATTCTGTGTTTATCTAGAGATCTAGTGAAAGCATTAAATTATTAACAACCATATTAAGGACGTTTGTCACTCTGAATGGGTAACTTCCCATGCCAGAAGTCAGAAGCGTTATTCTTTGTTTTAACAAACTAAAAAAATGATAAAAATGATACAAACACATTTAAATGACCACACTTCCCCAGTCAGTAAAATCAAGTTGGGGCATGTCCCTTAATCAGAAGCTAGATGAAGAGACATTGAGATAAAATGGAAACCCAAAAGATCATACGCTTTCATTTTGTGCCTGAATTGTAAACGCTACAAACGGAATGCAGCTCTTACTACAGTCAACACACACACAAACACACACACACAGTAAATGTTATCTACCCTTTGCAAACTTTTCACACATTCAAGAGAATACATTCAGTCAAGAGAAAATCAGAAAACATCAGTTGTAGAAAGGTGAGGAGGGGTCAGATCCTCAGGATTGTAGTGGACAGAGCCAAAGGTTGGAGCAAATCTTATGCTCGTAAACAACATTGACATGGACAAAGAGAGGGAGAGAGAGGTCAGGGTACAATTCAAGATGGCGGCGCACATAGTTGCTGCGGCTCAGTGCTCGTACAGTTAGTGTTTGTTTTGTGTTTACGTGTTTTTTTTTCATCTTTTGTTATGCAAACAACATCTACAGCCAAAGCGACCTCCTAAAGATTGGAATTTATTTAAAAGCAGTATTACAGCCGAGTTTATCCGCTCGCATAATATCCTGGTGGATATAGTGAGGATTCCTGGCTCGCCGTGGATTATTATCCCAGCGGTGAGGCGGTGCAGAGACAGGAAGCAGAAGCGGGGCTGCAGGGCTGGTGGGCTAGCAAGACTAAGGAGGCAGCCGTTTAAACCACCGCTTTCAAGCTTGTTTGTCACTAATGCTAGATCCCTCGCAAATAAGATGGACGAACTGAGACTACAGATAGCAACCAACAACGCAATGAGGAACAGTTGCGTGCTGTTAATCACAGATTCCTGGCTTCCGGACTCGGCTACTGAGCTAGCAGGCTACACTATGCAGCGGCTGGACAGGACAATGGACTCCGGTAAGAGCAGATGGGGGGGGCTCTGTGTGTACATTAATAACAACTGGTGCACACACACAGTGACTATAGACAGACACTGCTCCACAGACCTGGAGTATTCGACTGTTAAATGCAGACCCTTCTACCTTCCTAGGGAGTTTACCATTGTTTTAGTAAGTACTGTTTACATTCCACCGGATGCTAATGCTAGCTTGGCTATCGGTCAGTTACATGGTAGCATTAGCAAGCAGCAGAGCAGGTACCCGGAAGCTGTGCAGATCAAAGCAGGGGATTTTAATCATGCAGACTTAAAAATAGCACTCCCTAAATTCCACCAGCATGTTAAGTGTGCTACTAGGGAAGAGAACACTCTGGACAAAGTATATGCTAACATCAAATTGGGTTACACGGCCAGACCATTACCACATCTGGGCCAGTCTGACCATCTGTCCTTGTTTTTAACTCCCACATATGCCCCCCTCAAGAAAACTGCTCCCACTATCAGAAAGACTGTTGCCACATGGCCTGACGGTGCCTCAGAGCAGCTACAGGACTGCTTTGATAGGACCAACTGGGTGGTCTTTGAACATCAGAACCAGGAGATGTTCACAGACAGTGTGCTGTGCTATATTAAGAACTGCATAGACACTGTCACAGTAGACAAATGCATCAGGATCTACCCCAATCAGAAGCCCTGAATGACCCGGGAGGTCCAGCAGCTGCTAAGAAAGAGGAACACCGCTGTAAGATTATAATGTAGTTTGCTGTGTTTGGATAACCCTTTTCTTCAATACCAGATTAACTGGATGTCGTGAGGAGGTACCTTCAGCAGAGCTCTGGGAGCAAGAGACACAGACACTAGAGTGTGGTTGACTCAAGCTCGTTTATTTCCGCATCAGAAACAGATTATATAGACCAGAACAGGATGCACCTAAATCTGTCTCAAGCAATCAAACAGCTGGATTATATTTTGTTACCATATACGGTTAGAAACAACAGCTTCAGGGTGCATTCTAGACTTCCTTATGCAACAGAGTATGTCACTCAAAAGGAGATATCAAAACTAATTAACCCTTAAGGGGTCTTGACTATATTCATTAGTGCGGGGAACTAAATAATCTAACAACCACAAACAGGACCGGCAACAGAGATCTCTACAGTGTAGCCCGAGCCAACCTGAAGAGAGGCATCAGAGAGGCCTCTCTTCAGGTTTGAGAAACACCTGGACAGTAACAACAGTCGGCAGGTATGGCAGGGAGTCCAGCACCTCACCAACTACAAGTCCAACCTCATAGTTGCTGAAGGTGACCTCACGCTGGCAGAGGAGCTGAACATCTACTTTGCCCGCTTCAAAGTCACTGCAACAGAGGCGGCACAGCTACACCACACGCCCCACAGTAGCACAATCCTCACCTTCGAGGAACATGAGGTAAGGCGCACCCTGCGGGCTATCAATCCGAGGAAGGCAGCTGGTCCCTATGGTGTCCCAGGACATGTGCTAAGGATTGTGCAGACCAACTGACTGGAGTCTTTACAAGGATTTTCAACCAATCCCTGGCACAGTCCACTGTCCCACTCTGCCTGAAGTCCTCCACCATAGTCCCCCTGCCCAAGAAGCTCCACATCTCCAGCCTCAATGACTACAGACCAGTGGCACTCACCCCAGTAATCATGAAGTGCTTCGAAAACTGGTCCACAGTCACATTATAACAGCCCTGCCCCCAAGCCTCGACTCCCACCAGTTTGCCTACAGATCGAACCGATCCACAGAGGATGCCATAGCAACAGCACTCCATGCTGCACTATCACACCTGGAGCAGCGAGGGAGATATGTGCGGATGCTCTTTGTGGATTTCAGCTCTGGAAATCCAGAGCCGGTGGTCAAGCTGGAGGACCTGGGGCTCCCAACCTGCATGTGGATCAGCAGCTTCCTCTCTGAACGCAGGCAGAGGGTTAGGCCATCATATTTCTACGGCCTTAAGCCTCAGTACTGGTTCCCCTCAGGGCTGTGTGCTAAGTCCCCTGCTCTGCTCCCTATACACACATGACTGCACCCCTGTCCATCACAGCAACACCATCGTAAAGTTTGCAGATTACATTATAGTGGTGAGGCTTATTTCTGGCGGGGATGAGTCTACGGGGACTGTGTGGAGAGGGTGGCAGACTTCTGCTTCCTGGGAGTCTACATAGAGGAAAATCTATCCTGGTGTGTGAATACCTCTGTGCTACTAAAAAAGGCCCAGCATAGACTGTACTTCCTGAGGATACTAAGAAAGAATAACATCACACAAAGACTGCTGGTGTCCTTCTACAGAGCTTCCATCGAAAGTGTACTAACATACTGTATGTGTATTTGGTACACCAGCTGTACAGTGGCCCAGAGGAAAGCTCTCCAAAGGGTCGTCAACACTGCCCAAAAGATTGTCGGCTGCCCTCTCCCCACATTAGAAAACGTACACAGCTCCCGTTGTCTTAAAAAAACACAGAACATAGATAAAGACATTTCACATCCTGGACACTCCCTGTTTGAACTGTTGCCTTCTAGCAGACGGCACAGGTTAATTAATGCAATGACAAATAGACTCAAGCACAGTTTTTATCCAATTGCAATAACTGCTCTGAATGCTGCTAAAAAATAACACTATTTTAATCTGTATCTTGCAGGATCTGTAAAACGGGGGAGGTATGTGAAACAACATTTTTATATATTGCATTTTATATATGTTTTATATATTTATACATTTTATATATGTGTGTGGGTATACTCATATGCAGTTTAAGGTATATTTATTCTTATTTATTTTTAGGAATTCTGAAGTATTTAAATTACTATATTTTAGCATTGTTGCCATATTACATTATTTAGGCACTGACTGAAGAGCACTTTTAAATTTCATTATACCTGTGACAATGACAATAAAGGCATATTATTAAACTAGACTGAAAACCAGACAAACCCAAAATAGGGCAATAAATTTGGAGGGGCCAGATCCTCAGCAAGATAGACAGAGCCAAAGTAGGGAGGGGTAACTTCCTCAGGAGCTTAAAAAGTATATTTTGCGCATATACATGATTGACATGTAAAACTAGTCTAAAAACCAGACTCCCTCCCAAAACAGGGTAATAAATAAACTGAGTTTTTGATTGACAGTTGACACATAGTTTATTGTAATTACTACTGACCTATTTAATAAAGGGCTAATGATTATATATAAAAAAATTCAGCTTGTTTTGTTCTTTGGCATTTTCCTTGATGCATGTTGACTTAAAATAAAATTCTTTGTGTGGTGTGGAGTTTAGGCAAATCACGTCTTCCAGTTGTGGCATGGCATCAATTGCAGCATTTCTAAACAATGTAGACATTAGTAGGTCTCCTTCTGGATTCACTTCAGTTGCTTGTTTCCATTTTTTCAATTGGCTCTGGACATATAGGACTGGGTTCTTAGTTTCCTCAAGGTGTTCCTTTTTTAATGCCCTAGGGTTCACTCTGGTTGAATACTCGTCCTGCAGTGTGGCAGGCACTGTGTGTTATTTACTTTTACATTTATTCATTTAGCGACTGTTTTTATTCAAAGGGGCTAATAAAAGACTAGTGCATTAAACATTTTGCCAGCAAGTCTACAAAGCCACATTTACAAGTGGATATTGTGTTCTGCTGCTAGAGACAAGATGAACAGGATGTAGGAAAGAATATCAGAACATTAGGGTCATGTGTCTGCAAAACAGTTGTATTTTGAGTTGTTTTTTAAAGGTTGTGATGGTCTCAGCGGATCGGGTGGAGGCTGGGAGTTCATTCCACCACAAAGGAGCAGAATAGGTGAACATTTTAGAGAGTGATCTGGTACCTCATTGTGGGCGAACAATCAGATGTCGTGCATTAACACTGTATATGGTCTGATACCTTGAAAGGTCCAGAGATGCCCAGGTTGGAGAGTGAAGATAACAGGATCTGATGGTTCACTGTTTCAAAAGCAGCCAAGAAGAAAAAAGAGGTCAAGAAGGATTAGGACAGATGACATGGAGTTGGCTCTCGCCTGCTGTACTCGATTGTTGATGGTTAAGTAGGTTGTTCTGTGAGAGATAAGAGAGCTGATTAAACACAACCTTTTCAAGAACTTTTGAGAGGAACGGTAGGAGTGAAACTGGTCTATAGTTGCTTACCATTGAGGGGTCAAGTGTAGGTTTTTTGAGCAATGGGGTTACCTGAGCCTGCTTAAACAAGGAGGGAATGTTTTTTTGTGGAGATTGACATGTTTGCAATGTGTGTGAGTTCGGGCAGAAGTTATGGAGAAATTAAGGAGGTCAAATGAGGACAGAAGAACTAAGCCTGTTGCTTGAGATCTGTCTAGGTGGCTGGCGAAGGAGGGATAAAGTTTGCTTTATTGACAGCTGACTGGAAGTTCCACAAACCAATGGATAAGGATAATGGCTGAGTAGTGGTGCTACTGAGGGACCGTAGATGATGTGGGTTACATCGTCCTATGTGTGTAGTTATACATCTACAAGAAACTGGAAGCACACGTTAGTAGTGAGAGAAAGTTTGAAAGGAAGAAAGAGAACAAGCAATGGAAACTTAGCATGGCGTGCAATGTCCTGTCGGTGTCCCTGCTCAATGGAGTTGCACAGGTTAAGTCGCAGGTCTTTACGCTAGTATGTCTTCACACAAGGGCTGCTGTTTCCACTGTTGCTCCAGTTTGAGTGCTAACTAAAAAGTGGCCCACTGATTGCTTCCTCTGACAACTGAGCCCACCTACTTAATTAACAGGTTTAAGGTGTCTAATGGTGTTATCTGAAACTCCACCCAGATGGTTACGCACTAACAGCAAATTATGTGTGACAGTGACAGTGACAGTGCACACTCTTACATTTCTCCTAGTGCCTCAACCCACAAGATCACACAGAGATTTGGAAGCAAGATGGTGGGGATTGCCCCACCAATTCATGGCAACAGCCAACTGGGGGTAGAACAGGGGGAGGTCGGCAGCAGCCCTTTCAAGGTCCATCTCAAGGCCCAGTAAACCTTTGGGGAGGTCCAAATCAAGGTTACTAAGGATGTCCAGAGAATCCTATATGGGAGAGATAGCTATCAATTTTAACAACTAGTGTGTTCCTGTAGCTCAACTGGTAGAGCATTGCAAAGAGCATTGGTAGTTAGCAGCGCAAAGATTGTGGGTTCAAATTCCCTGGGAACACTTGAATACACCAAGTTATTTTGGATAGAAGCATATGCCAAATTAATAAATGTAAATGTAATGCTGATCAAGAACCAATGCAGATTACAGATTAAGATAGAGGGAAAAACACACCTCTGCTAGTAGACACAGGATCAGTCATGTATGTGTAAATTAAAAATGATCTCCCCATGTCTGGAAAATTTGCGAAGTATATAGACATGAAAGGAATAGGAACACAAATTATGTTTGTTGAGCAAAAAGCAAATGAGTACTGCACAGGACAGATGATGTGACAGACAATTGATAAATGGATAAAAGTTTGAGGCACTTTTGAGTGCAGAATATTGATCACACAGTACATCATCATAGCTAAACAAGGAGTAGCTTGTTGAGTGAATCTTTAAAGATATGGTTCAATATAGCAGATTCTGTTTCACGTATCTTTATATGTAGGACAAAATTGGGTAGCAAAAGATTTAGGGCAAAAAAGGCTTTACAAACCCAATGGGAGCCAACAATAAATCCATTGATTTTTTTCATCCTGCTGACAGTAACTGGTAAAGGAATCTGCTGACAGATGTAGTAGTGGTGAAATCAGTCAGCCCAATCAGAATTTAAGCCAGGTGCATGCCTGCCCAGAAAATCACAATACCCTAAGGCTTAAGCAGGCATAAAAATACTACTGAAGGTCTAGTAAAAGCAGGAGTATTAGTAGAAACAAACAGTTACTGCAACACTTCACATCTGAATGGTGATTACATGGTATTATGGCAAATAATTGGTGAAATGTACACTACCAGTCAAAAGTTTGGAAACACTTTCTTTGTTCACATTTTTTTTAATTTATGAATAATAGTAAACATCAAAACTATGAAATAGCACAAATGTAACTTTAGGAATTATGTTGTGACTAAAGAAAATAGCTTTACCTAAAAATAAGGTAAAATAGGATCTATTCTAGCATATTTAATATAATCACCCTTCGTTTAGAATTTACAAATGTTTTTTTTGACATTTTTCATCACCCAGTTTCCTGAGGAATTATCCTGAGAAGATTTTAAAGAGTTTTGAAGGCGTTCCCCTCTATCCTGTGCTCTTACTGACTGCTTTTTTCTTCATTATTTGGTCCAAATCATCTATTTCAAAAGCCTTTTTTATTGTAGTTTTCTAATAAAAATTAATTTGAAATTATTATGTTGGTACAATTATTTTTTATTTTTACATTTTTAACATTTAATCAAATGTTTTCAGATTAAAAGATTTTTAATCTAACATTTCAGTCAAGTGTTTCCAAACTTTTGACTGGTAGTGTATATTAAGACTAATTAGGCATCTTATGGGACAGGGTTATAAGGGATTTGCAATAGTACCATGTAACACAGTACCACAAAGTAAAATGCATACATGCAATATATAGAATAGAAATACCTGGAAATGACAATGAAAGAGAATGTAAGACAATTTGAGACAAAGGAGTAGCAAAATAGAAATGACACAATGAAAGAGAATGTAAGACAATTTGAGACAAAGGAGTAGCAAAACAGAAGAGTCTTTTGGACTATAATTATATCATATAGCTAGAAACATTGTTAACAATTTACAAAACCCTAAGTTAAGTTAGATGTCAGCAGTCTCCCAGTAAGCAAGCCAACAGGGCGACAGTGGCAAGGAACCAAAACTCCAATGGTGTATAGCTGGATGAAAAAACCTCGGGAGAAACCAGGCTCAACGGGAAGGGTCAGTTCTCCTCTGGCACATTAAAGCTGCAATTTGTAACTTTCTTGGATATGGACAGAGAGTTGATTATAATGATTTATAGATAAGAAACTGTCGGGTCTAATTACATCTGACAATATGTCAGGCACTGAGAAATGTTACCAACAGAAATAGCGTAATGGTACAAGTGTAATGTTAAAAACAGAAGCATATTGTTACTAATTGCAGCTATAACAGCACACTGCTCTGACTAAGCAGGGAACAAAGTATCGAATCTAACCATGCTAGTGGTAGGTGTATAATGGTAAGTTTAATGGTATAATGGTAAGAGACAATGTTCTGGGTTGTTCTGTGTGGAAGATTTTGGTCCAATAAGTAAAACTTCTGGTTTGGCTGAATTTAGTAGTAGGAAATTTTGATATCGACTTTGCATTCTGTTAATTTGGTGAATATATGCGTCTTGTTGGGCCTGGAGGAAATGTACAGCTAAGAATCATCAGCATAACAATGAAAAGTCCATGTCTTTTAACAATTGCTCCCAGAGGTAGCATGTACAGGGTGAAAAGTAGAGGCCCAAGCACTGAGCCCTGTGGTACTCCATACTGAGCTTGTGATCAGTATGACACATTTTCAATCACAGCAACAAGCTGGAATCGGTCAGATAGATATTATTTAAACCATGCCAGTGCATTCATGACTTGCTGATGTTCCAAACCTATGGCCTGTTTTTGAGGACAATTTTAAAAAGCAATTGCAAATGCAATGAGTGTCGGGGTGGGACTATACTATGGGGCATGTTTGTGTTGAGATGTGATGTCACTCACAGCTGAGCGCATTTTGGCGGTTTTGTGGTACAGCATGTAGGATGGAAATGTGATGAACTGAAGATCAGAGCCCAGTTACATGAAAGCCCCTAAGGGCAACTGTCACCCTTACCTAAGTGTTTATATTAAGCATTTCCTGATTTTCCCATCACCTGATGTTTGTGTCTGACAGCAAATATTCATTATTGATGGACAACTATGAAAAGACATCAGTCTTGTTCATCAGTCAGAAATGTTTTGTTTTTTATTTTATTTGTAATTTTAGTTTATTTTTTGTTTTGCTGTAGAGCTACAATTGTAATTTGTAAATAATACAATTTAAATACAATTCTATTATTTATTTACTTTTATATTTTATTAAAGTTCTATTTTGACCACTATAGTTGGTGTGTTTTTTTACTTGCATAATATTTGAGGGAGAGGGCAAAACAGTATAATTCTGCTTAGGGCACCCATTTGGCCAACAGCGGCCCTGCGTACAATCACATTTGATTTGAGAAAACACGCTGGATAAGTGGGTTTCCACATACAGCTACACAAAGTCTTTATAAACACGTTGTACTGTATGTTCATTCATGTCACAGACACCCAAATGATCACAAGTAGGAACATATAAATTAATCACTAGTGATCACTGATACAGTTTTCCTCTATTGTGTCGGCTGCAAAGAGACAGCGCATCATAAAGTGCACTTACTGCCACTTACTATTAGCATAGATTACAACGAAAATAAAATACCATAAATCTGGGAAAACCAGTGTTTCATTTATGTCAAACTGATTTACGTGACTGCTTTGATTTACTGTAACATCAAAGTAGCGTGCATGGTTTGATACAATTTAACAATTTCGAACACTAAAAATGTGTTCGGTATTGCTCTTCAATTAACATGAAATCGACCATCATGTCTGAGGCTTAAGGGAGCTGTTATTAAGTACTTTGTAGCAACACATAACAAAACTTAAGGGAACACAAGCAGTTAAAGGTAAATATTTAGTAACAGCCTTAAGTGGACCCTTAGGTTTGTAACATTCTGCACAATCATCTTTTCCTGACATTTCCCCTCTTGGTCATCGACCATCAACATCACTTCCCAATACAAACGCCCCATAGTATAGTCCCACCCCTGACACTGAATGACAGGTTTGTGTACAAGCATCATAAATGTGAATGCAAAGAGAATTGTGATTGCTTTTGAGTTTTGGCACACTCAGTACACAACGCAGAGGAAACAGATAATTGCTATTGCAATTTAAATATGACCGGGTTGTAACTCATAACACATGGGAAATTGCATTTGAAATGGTTTTTATTTGAAATTTGGCACACATTTTATGCTTGCATAAACGAAAATGCAAACAATTTGCATTGGAATTGTGTCATAATTTTTGCACTCACAAATAGAAAACGTAATTGCAAATGCAATTTGAGTATTTAGGGCGATTAATCTCATATGGCACAAAAACTATAGCTCCAGCTAAATTAGAAAAAGTAGAAAGTAGAAAATGATGGCTTTCCTAGGAATAACAGGCTTTAGTACTGATTGGATAGAGGAGTATGCAGGAATAAACAGCTCCACTGAGTGAAATTATGAGAGAGGCAGGACTGCAAAATTTAAGTTTTAAATCAATAAATAATTATAAATCATTTTTATTAACTCCATTTATATCCAAGGAAGTCTAATTACAGCTTTAATGTGCCAGAGGATAACTGGCCCTCCTGATTGAGCCAAGGTATTTTTTCTATCTATACACCATTGGAGTTTTGGTTCCCTGCCACTGTCGCCCTGTTGGCGTGCTTACTGGGAAACTGTCAACCCTTTATTCAAAAATGTACTATAAACCAAGTATGCCTAATTAGTATTAATACACATCTCAGTCCAGTTACAACTCAATAATAACCCCAGCCAAAAAAGAATTGAAAAAGAATCAAAAGCTATAAGTACAATGCAGAAACATTGATAATAAGATCAGTAAATATTGAAAGAATGAGCAACTATATTTTAGGGGAAATAGCGTAAAGTAATAAATGGGCATTGTTTACAGCAAGAGAGGCAGGTATGGAAAATTGCCTACTGTTCATCAAATCACCTTTAAGTAAGATAATAGTTCAAAATCCATATGACTTATCAGAAATGTGCTGAATTAAAAAAAAAACTTTTTGTCAGCTAGATAAACATTTATCTAGCTGAAAACAAACCCCTATTGCTTTTCTGAGGGTTTTGCTTTTTTAGAAAATTCTATTACTTTAATAGACCACATTGGGGGGATTGTTATGCATATTGGGATATTAATGAAATCCCAAATAATAAAATTCCAAAACGGTATTGCATAGAATATAAACAAGATTATAAACAAGAATATAATTCTTTTAGTAAGCCTAAGAAAATGTGCTATTGTTTGGTACCTAGACAAAACATCTGTTTGGCAATCAAATCTATACTGCCCCAATACTTCAAGCAAAATGAAATAAAAGAATTAGAAATAAACTCAGAAGAGTGTAAAACTCAAAGGTGTATTAAGATCATACAATAGTAGCTTTTGTGAACACAATTGTTCTGATTTATATTCTTGCTACCCACTAGAATCAGCTTCTTCTGTTAAGATCTTGGTATCTTAACACTTCCATTTGTTTAACAGTAGCTTTGATAACTAATGCTTTCAATACAGAAAGTACACAACAAAATAACCCTTCTTTTAATATTAAACACCCACTTTTGTTATGACCCTGGTCTGATCAACTCAGGGTTTAGTTGTGTTTTGAGCACATTTTTTTGACAGTTCACCATGTGCTCAACTGTCATTGTCTCTTCTTCCCCACCCTCTTGTTTCCTCGTTAGCTCCTCCTTGTTTGACTATTACTCACTCTCTCCACCTGTTCTCCCTCATTAGTTCCCCTTTACAGTCTTAAGTTTGCTGTCCTGGTATTATAGTTCTATACTCATCCCAGCAAACATTTTACATGGAATAGGTTCTGAACATTGTTATTTCACTGTTTTGAACTTTTCTAATGATTTTAGACTTGTCCCTTAGCAACTGAGGATCAAGCAAGATTTGTGTGCACTTGTGGGGTCACCAATAGACCTGGACTTGTCTTCTACAGGGGTATTCTTACTCACCCACGCTGTTCCATCAGACCCTCACCTCATTCATTAAGCCAGTCCGTAAGGTGATTGAATCTGAGGGGTCTGTTCTTCAGCAATATGTGGACGAGGTAAACCTGAAAAAGGCTCAAATAGCCTGACCCAAAGTAACATATTTTGGTCAGATCGCTGGGGTCCATCAAAAACTGGAGTATCAAAAAGCGCCTTGTCTCCGCTCCAGCTTTACACTCGAGTAAAAATGTGAAAATACAAATTGACCCTGGTATTGAGATTATTCCAGCCTCTGTGCTTCTAGATAAGGGAGATCCACACAATTATGCTCAGCTGATCAAGCATGACACCAAGAGCCCTCTGGACACCTGAGCCAATACCTAATGCTGTTGAAGTTTGTTGACGGGTCCAGCTTTCACAAAGAAAGAAATGTAATGGAAATTTAATGAAAGATTTGTTTGCCCTTCTTCTGCTCATACTAAACTAATGCCTTTGTACCATGGTTTGGCACATGTGGCCTAAGAAAAAAAATGCTTGCACTGATTTTTGTAAAAGGTGTTAAGTATGTCTCAAGGTAAATTCTCCCTTAAAGCTAAAAATTCCTTTGAGCCATGCTCCATGACCCCAGGGGCCATAGCCACATTTACAAATTGATTTAGTTTGTCCTTTGCTACTAGTGGAGGATTCACATATGTACTGTTGATTGCCAATTTGTTTTCTAGATGAGTGGAGACGTTTCCAATATAAAATTGGACAGCAGATGCAACAGGTGGGGGATATCAGTACAAACCAATTTAGATCGGGGTACACACTTCACTGGCAAAATGATAAAAAAATTTAACAAAGCAAGGTATTGGAATCAGGGAAGCAATTATTCCAATTCCAATTATTCTTTTCAGCATGCGAGCCAGTCCAAAGAAAAATACTCAGATCAGCCTGTTTGAGATAATGCCTTGGGATGCTCCCTTGCAGCATGTGAGACCATCTGGGCCATTAAATGATGCTCTACAAAATTATCTGAAAGCTTTGGATGATTGTTTAAGAAACACAAGGATTAATGTCTGTGTCAGACAAGCTGAAAAACATTACAAAGAGCAAAGTGACATGCCTGTTCTGCCTGAAATAGGGGACAGTGTAATGTGGCAGAGACAAATCATAAGTCTTTTAGGTTCTAATTTTGACAGGCCTTACCAGGTACTGCTGACTATGAATACTTCTGTTCTCCTAGACAGAGATGTATTAGACATCATATGGAGACATTGCTCACAGGTGAAATCCATTGAGAAAAGGTACAACCCAGAAACTGCATAGCGTTAGGCAAAGTATCAATATTACACAATGCAAGTGCAATTAAGAATCAGAATTATAAAGACAGAAACAAGCAGTGTGTTTTGGGTTCCATCTGTTATAATAATCTGATTCTCAAACTCTCTTGTTATTGTAGATGGCTAAATCAGAAAAATTGTCAAGAAGTTTGCAAAGATGGTTTATCAGATGGTTATTTATCCGACAAGTTATCCCACTCACTCTGTTAACCTTAATTGCCCTGTTCTTTCTAATGTAGATTAAAAATTTTCTCTGGACAGGCTGACGAGTGTTTTTGGCAATTGTTTTGTGAAATTGATGATAGCTGGCCATCATGATAGCTGGGTTAAATATCCATGTCTGAATTTATATCCTGCATTGTATCAAACCAATAGGAAAACAAATGGTAAATCTGTTTGCTGTAGATTGGGTGGCAAAGAAACTGTGACCTGTTGGCTAGTTCTCCTAACAATATTTGCACCCTTATAATGCAAAAAGAGAAAGTAATCTCTTTACAGAGATATCCTATCAATATCCTAAACAATCAGAAAATGAATATTTGTTTAAGTCATGACATAGATTAGTTCACTCTGTTGGCATAAAATACTACTGAACTGAATGTAACAGCAGGTTGGCCTAGGAACTCCTTGTGAGGGGTGAAGCTGACTTCTACTGACAAAACTACAATCAAATGTCTTTTTCATCTCAGGCACTTTCAATCAGAATAACTACCACACATTAGCAGGATATGCTCACATTAGCCTATGTCCTACTGCATTTTAAATCCTGTCAGAATGGAGGTACATTTTTTATGTGTGCATGTAAAATGTTAATTTTTTAAAATCCTTAAATGAAAAATTAATAATAATCTTAACTATTAATCTTAGCAGGTGGCAGTAACTGCACTATTTAGGGTGCAAATCTCAGTGTAAAAGAATAAAAACGATGCACTGTCACTTTGCACATAACAGTGTCAGAATGGCTATGTTCCCATTAGTGGTGAAAAAATTGATCATAGTACTTATGTGCTTATCATTTGGGTGTCAGTGACATAAACACACAGTATGCTTAAAATGACCAGTTGAGCAGCCTTATCGGCGAGTGAAACTGCCTTTCCAGTGTGTTTTCTCAAATATGATCGAAGTTGTAGCTTTGCCTGTCTCAGATGTGATCATACAGCTCAAGCGATGCAGTGGTTCGTCATGTTCTGTTTACAATGGGAGATTTTGCAATGGTGTACCCACCATTTTGCATTCTGATGACCCCTGACATCTTTTGCTGTGTCTGAAAACTTATGGCAATTGACTTGTTGACTTGTTGCCCTATCAGGCGATTACTTCGCAGGCAATGTTTGTGCATAATAAGGGCACCTCCGAAGGCAATATTTTACAGCTTTCAAATGCAGTCTTAAAGTACGTCAAGAGCAGGCATGCACACAAGGACGTAGAGTCAAAATAATCAGTTTATTTGTTTACATTAAACAATTAAAATTTAAATTGGTCTGGGCATTTTTGTTCTGATTGAGGTGTTAAATGTAACATTTTCATTCAAACTGGACTTTTAAACAGAGAACAATCAGAACACAATGCTCCATGTAAATGCAGCTAGTGCAGAAATGGGACCTCCAGGCTTGGGGAGCCAATGTTAAAATAACCTTGCTGACAGCATTTGGAATGGAAGAAAATTCCAAATGAAGAAAAAAGCAGTGAATTCTAGAGCAACGGAGCATGCAAACCCAATACAGCAGTTACATTCTTCATAGAAAGCACCTAATTCAATTTATGGCCAGTGCTGTACAAGTGCTGTGAGGTATGTCTATCCTAATCTACTCCCTGCATCTTCATTAGTCCCTTAGGAGGTCTTTGGGCACCCTTCATGTTTTCAGTGTCAATCATTGTTTACTTTGTGCTATGTGCTCTCTGATCCAGAAAACTCGTGAAATGAAAAACAAATTATTAAAAGTTAAATGTTCAAATGAAAATACAAATGCTCTGTGACATTTTTAATTAAAAATCAAATGCTCAGTGACATCTCAAAAGAAAAAGCAAATGCTTAAAGTGACGTTTCAAATAAAAACACAAATGATCAAATTAAAAATTCTGTTCAATTTTATGTGTAGTGCTGTTACGTCAATGTACTGATATATAGGGTCTCGCACACCTACTCGGAAGCGGGTGTATAAAGCCAGCAGCTCACTTTTATTCAGATTCTTGCTTCGGAGCTGAGTGTACGCTACTTGCATTTCACTCAGCTACCACCTTTTGAGTTCCCTATCAACTGCTGCATGTGATGCCGCAATCAGCTGTTCCCGCTTGCTTCCGGTGGTGGTTATAAAAGAGCTTATTACCTCTATAGAGTGATTTTCCATTCTAGAGCTCCTAGAGACATCTTTTTAAAGACGCTTTCTGTCCATGTGTTTCTGGAAGCAGTCACTTCCTGTCCTCATCTGATGACCATGTTTGCTGCATCACATGCCTGGGCAAAGCATGCTGAGGCAGTGTTCACGGTCAGATCGAGACCCCTCTGCTGCTACCCATTCTGCCACACCAGCTACGTGTCCAAAGGTGGTAGAGATGGTTAGCACTTTGGGAGACCTCCAAGGGATGGTGGAGACTCTCCCGTGGGGTCAGTCCCAGCAGACCTCCCAGTCCTCTGCAGTGTCGGGATCAGAGCTGCCAGGTGATGGCGCTTCTCCCCCTGAGGGACCCGCTATCACTTTTGGCATTCCAGATGAGGATTGAATGTTGATCGCTGGATTGGAGGGTGGGCTGCTCTCTTCTAAGGATATGGCAGAACTTTCCCCTTCGGGCAGGGTTGTTTCTGCTCAGTCAGACTCAAAGCTGACGGCTGTGCTTGCCCTTGGACTGGAGTGGAACCCTTTGCCCAGTCCAGAGTGCTCACGGCTGAAATCCCAGTCCTGTCTTGCTCCGGTGCCTTCCTAGAAGTTCCTTCTCCTACTTCTCCACTCTCACTACCCTTGGTGGGGGGGACTGCCAAGGGATGTGTGGAGATCCCTCTGGTGAAGTGTGCAATTGCGGTGCACCTGTGCCTGTAAGATGCTGCCCACGTCTCCCATCCAAGGGCTGTAAGACTGTGGCAGGGCCAAAAATCTACCTCCATACCCATTTGACCAGTTAGGCTAGGAGGAAGCAAAAGATCCTGACACCTTAATTTACTTTCCAAGTTATTATAAAAGGGTTATAAAATGTTTAAAGCATGTGCATGCAATTGGTTCTGCCTTGCCTGTGGTTATCACAGTTATGTAACAGTAAATAAAATAAGAGTAGATAAGGGTAAATAAGAATGAATACTAAATAAAATGAAAACAAAATAAAATATGGATAATATGAAAACAAAATAAAAGATGCATAATATAAATGTTTAGGTTACAGATACATTTAGAATTAATTCTTAATATTTTTCAGAGGTACTCGAAATCTCATCTGCCAGTTGTGAATTCAGTGCTGTTTTGTAAAGTAAATCCTGATCACATTCATGTTGAGGCAGATTCATTTTTTCATCATCATGATACCTTAACATTTCCATTCGTCTAACTGTGGCTTTTGGGATTTTAATAAAGGTAGTACACAGCAAAATAATAATCCTCCTATGCCAATTGTTATTCCCAAGAGTTTTGCTAACCATGCTCCCCATGATACTAATTTTAAATCAAACCAATCCCATGTTTTTTCATCTCTTCCAGCATTAGATGCCATTTCTACTTGTAATTCTTGAGTTTGGTCATGGCTTTTGTAAATGCTCCTTCTGGTGCTTTATTATTAGGGATATATGTACAACATTGGTTTCCAAATATGACGCACACACCTCCTTTGTCTCCTAACATCCAATTAAGAGCTAGTCTATTTTGCCATTTCATTTTACTGGTTGCATCTAATTGTTCTCCTTAAGAAATAAAAGCTGAAATCCAAATGAATATTGATTCAAAACCTGATTTAACTTCATGTCGTGCTTTGAACTGATCTGGTATACATCTGGGTTGACCTACTGAATCTATATATACTGGCATATAACTCTGGGGTCTGGCATATAACTCCTCTTAACTCTATGATTAATTGTGCTATTTTTTCCCAATGAGGATTCTGAATCCCATTCTATTATATGGATTTCTTGTATCAATCGTACTCTAGTACATTTTCCTCTCCATTCTAGGGGTAAGGAAGGTAAAAGTCTGTTTCTTTTTTCACAAAACCAGAAAGTCTGCTAATGCTAGAGTTTGATTTTTACAAGTTTCAGCTGGACTATCTAAATTCCATACAACACTGCATTTTCTTTTAAATTATCCCACATTTATGACCCCTGTGAGTTTGACAAAGCACTCATGTTCTTTACCATAATCTATGGTATACCATAGTGGAATTTCTACTTGGTCATTTTGTACTTTTATACTTTCAGTTATATCAAAGCTTGTACATTTAGCTCTCAATCGTGGTATATGCCGAAAGAGCAGCTTTTGTTCTTCACACAGGGCCCCAATTAATGGTACGCCTCACACACGACACAAAAGGTGTGTGTGAGTTTTGGTCACACGTCACCCCAAGTGTGTGTGTGTGTGTGTGTGTCAGATGACCTCTCCCTTCTTTTACCTCGGGACACCAGCTGAGGAATTCCACGTCAACATTCGCTGGGGTAATCCAAAATAAACATAAATGATAAAAAAAAATTGTGTCAAGTGGAGGGGGTAAATCACCTGGGATGTCTGAAGGATTTTGTGAGATTCTTGCGAACTTGTAGAGCCTCTGATTACCAACACAAGAAAGACACAGTGGTACAAATACAAAAGGGTTTATTCACTCAACATACACAGGGAGATAACTACTGGATAATGCATAGAAATAAAAAATAACACTACAATTGAATAATACTTTAGAAAGATTGGATTATTGAATGGAAACAATGACTAATTGAATAAACACAGAGTGAAAGATGCAATGCTATTGCTGAATGTGGTGGCAGGAGAATATTCTTAGGCTGTCAACTCCCAGAGATAACACCTATACTCTCTGCTAAGTAGCACATACAAAGCCTATACTGCGATTACTAATGCCAAGGTCTTGGAAGAGGTTTGGAAGGAAAAGGTATATTTACGTTCCACACTGTCGGGAGATCAGTCCTCCTCGTTGGAGACATCCTCCATGGGTTGTGAGAGTTGCGTACAGTCCGAAAAGTGCAGAATCACTCTCAGAGAGTTGCAGTCACAGAGAGGTGAACTCTGCTGCACCGGATTGGAAGTCCAAGGCATGATAGAGTCGTTGCAGATGTGAGGCTGGAAAAGCCGTGATGAATGATAAAGTCCACCCGTGCAGATGATGGTAAAATTTAAGGTTTACTTGCAAAAGCTTAACCTTAGTCATCCTGTTGTTTCTTCCTAGTTCAGTCAGAAAGCTCAGAACAAGGATGGATCCGCTGATGAGGGACTTTATATCTATCTGGTGAGGTGGAGACTGTAATTCAGTGCCCCCCATTTCCAATAAGGTGATTGGTTATCGTGGTGAAGGCTGACCACGCCATATGGCCCACCCTTCTCCAGCTGTGTGGAACTCGTTTGCATAGTGTAAAAGTCCATTTTAGAAAAATGTCCCTGAACCTTTATCTATGTATTTTTTTCTGTCCAAACCACTCTCAAAATACACTTGACAATGTACTGAATGCATACATAGCAAACATGATGTTGAAAGGCTGGAATAATCATTTGTACCTATATTCAGGGGCTACAGGTGAGGTTACACATGTTATTATGACATTCCAGCTACATTTACACACACAATGACATTTTGGTATGTTAAGCATTTGTAATGTGCAATTGTAATGTCCTTTATAACAGTTCTTTCTGTATAAATGTAAAAGGTTTGACTCTCCTTGTTTCAATCATTGCGTGCTGCATAGCCAGGACATTATCATGCTGTATCTGGAGGATCAAAGGAACTTTATTGCCATCCTGGCCTGGGCCTTAGGATCAAAGTTATGGGTTATAAGGGGAATCCTGTGGACCAATGAAAAAGGGTCCTCTCCAACAGCTCTGTTGTTGTGAAGGTTGCCCATTTATACCATTGATTACTCTGTGCTGTTTCCCATAAAACATTTAGGTTGATATGAGCTTCATCCATGTCATAATTTTCCTCGATGCTCCTATGTTGTTTTCCATACAATCCCAGTTCAATTGAATTTGAGACTGAGTTGTTACTGGGTTTCTTTGAGGGCTGAAAGGTTAATGATAAGGAAGTGTTGGTGAGAGTCTGAGTTAGGGGATCTGGAGTTGTGGTGTTGACTGTAGCTTGAACTTGTGACAAGCATATGATGATTAGGCATATTATCAGAGTTATTATTTTCCTTGTTTGGTTCAACTCTTTCTGCCACACTTTGCACTTCATTGTTTTCCACTATCAGACTTTCTTGCTCGCTTGTTTCTGGTCTGTTTTCTCCTGTTTTTGTTTTCTCTTTAGGAACTCTTGTGCAGTGGTTCAGATGATACCAGGTGTTGCTTCCTTTCACTTGGACTGCCGTTGGAGTAGCTGCTGTCACTTTATAAGGTCCTGCCCTTCTTGGTTTGTTCCATTTCCTCCTGAATACCCTTAAATAGACTTGATCCCCTGGGGCGATTGGACAGGTGGTCTCTGTCTCCTCACATGGCTCCTTTCTCTTTTCCTGCACACAAATAGCTTTATGGATAGCAGTTAGTTTTTTCATGTATGATCTTAATTCCATTTGTATTTGTTCTAATGGGGGTCCTTTGTATGGGCCTCTGCTGCATGGTACAGGCATAGGTCGACCAGTAAGCATTTCATTCGGTGTTAAATGCGTGTTTATGTTAGCTTGCATGCTGTAACTCAGTGCAAGAGGTAAAGCATCAATCCAATTAAGTTTAGTACTTGCACATATCTTGCTGAGCTTGGATTTGAGAAGACCATTTTTTTTTCAACTTGTCCCTTTTGCGATTGAGGATGGTAAATACAGTCTAGTCTTTGCTTTAAGTGTTGTAATGTTTGTTTTACAGTTTTTGGATGAAGACTGATCCATTGTCTGAATTTATTTATGATGGGATTTCAAATCTGGGAAACACTTCTCTCAAAAATGTCATTACTGTTTCTGCCCTTTCATCTGCCGATGAAATGACCACAAGCATGTATGTTTTGCCCTGTACCCACTTTATCATAGCCACATAATCCATCACCAAGTGTTTGAAAGGTCCTTTAGGTATGGGTATATGACCTACTGGTGTTGTTCCTTTTCCGACATTATACTTAGCCCAGATCTCACACGTAGATGTAAGGATGTTTAAGAGTGAGCTTGCTGCAACAATATGTCCTTCATGTGAAAGCCAAATGTTTTGGGAATCTTTTGTCGCTCCTCTTTGATGCCACATAGACTGCTCATATGGGCCTGCCTGCTGTTGAATTCGAATAATATCATCAAAGCATGGGTATGGTTCTATAATTCTATAATCTCACACCCTGAGGCTTTTTAGCTTCTGAATCTGCTATATTGTTAGATTTAATGACAAGGCCATTTCCTTTTTTGTGCGCTTGACATTTGATGTTTGCTAATCATTTTGGTAGCATAATAGCAGAAATTAGTTGACATATCTGTTCAGCATGCTGAATGGGAGTTCCATCACTCTTTTTAAAGCCTCTTTGTTTCCATACTGCTCCAAAGAGATGACAAATGCCATGTGAATATGCAGAACCGGTGAAGATATTTGTTGTTTGTCCTTTTGATAATTGACATGCATCTGTAAGGGCTTTTAATTCTGTTAGTTGAGCAGAGCATGGCTGTGTGCAATGTTGAGATATTACAGGCACAAAATCGTTTCCGTTTTTTCTTATTACTGCATATCCAGTATGGATACGCAAATGATCTCTAAAACTGAATCCATCTACAAAGTAAGAAAGTTCTGCTTCAGGAATTGGGATAGACTCAAGGTCAGGTTGTAACCTAGTGAATGCTGATGGATTAGCTACACACTCATGTGGTTTACATTCATAAACCAAAAGAATTAATTCTGCTGGATTAACAGTATTGCATCTTTTAATAGTAACATCAGGATATGTTTGTAATAATGCATATACTAGAGTACGGGCTGGAGTCAAAACAAATTTTCCTTGCTCAATTAACTCTGCAGTTTTATGATGTGTGTAAATGATAATTGGGTATCCCATAGTTATCCTAGATGCTTTTTCATATGCCTGACTTAAAGCTGCAAGACCTTGTTTATAACATGGTAGTTATCCTTGCGCTACATTGTCTAGTTTAGTACTATAGTAGGCTATTGGCTGTTTTTTCTTACCTCTACAAGTCTCCTGCATTAATATAGCTGATTCATATCCGTCATCTCTGTTAACAACATACAGGTGAAACGGTTTTGTATAGTCAGGTACACTCAAGGCAGGTGCCTTTTGTAGCTCTTTCCTAATAGACTCAAAAGCTATTGAGGCGTCTGTATGCCATGTTAATGAGGCATTTAAATTCCGCAGCCCTGCTTGCTTCATAAGATCTCTCAATGGAGCTGTTTTTATAGCATAATCTTCTATCCAATCATTGCTGAAGCCAGTCATTCCTAAAAAGATCATCATTTGGCCTACTGTTTGTGGCAATGGTGCTTTACTTATGCCTTCTAAGTGTGTTGGGGCTATGGCCTTTGTGCCATATGAGATTATTTGCCCTAAGTATTCAACCTGTGGAAGGCAATATTGTTTGGTTTTAGATAATTTGTGACCTCCTTGGGCTAATTTTGTAAGCACTTTAATGTAATCTCTATAACACTGTTCCAGTGATGTTAAACAAATCATTAAATCATCCATGTATTGCAGCAGTGTGCTGTCTAGTATGAGGTCTTCTAAATCAGCTTTAAGAACCTGATTAAATATATGGGATGAATGTCTGAACCCCTGACGTAGGCGAGCATAAGAATATTGTTTACCAGCATAGGTAAATACAAACAGGTGTCTACTTTCCTCTGCCACTGGAATGCTGAAAAATGCAGAACAAAGATCAATTACCGTAAAGTATTTGGCATCATCTGTTTTATGTTTTTCAGTAAGTTCTTCCTTTCTGACCCATATCTTTAGTTTTGTAATTTTTTACCATCTCCTCACACAGCACTACATCAAATGTTCCCTTTTTGGGCCCATTTTGTCATAATGTTTTTGTTCTCTTCTGCCATTTCTTAGAGAGCTTATCTATAAGTTCTTTACACAAGGGATACTTTAATCCCAAAAGTTCTACTGGAGTTGTTGCCTTAAACTTTGAAGTGTTTCCACTCAAAAACTTTTACAAAATTATCAGTTTTTACAAAAGTTTTTCCTTTATACAAAATTTTAAGTAATCAATTCACCACAGATTCTCAGAGTGATTACGTTTTATATCCAACTAATACCAAACAGCAATATTAGCTACTTTTTCCTCAATGCTAAGAATTACACATCATTTTTCCAACCACTCATTTAGATAGAGTACTCAATTTTTATAAATATATATATGCTTGATTATAATAATAGACTTTCAGTCACAATAACCTATACAGGTAAGATTTTTAAACAAGTAATAATCAACATTCATACCAGTCCCTATATTTGTATGGGGTTTATGTACACATTTATTCGTGTCCCTTTATTTACAGGGCTCATACATTTATGCTGTCCCTTTATTTACAGGGACAAGTGAGACAATAATTACGCTCCTTCTGTGAGACACAGAAGAGGTACACAGTCACTGTTCACGAGATGCAAAGCTTGCTTTTCACACTCACACTTCAGTCATGCTCGCACAGACCATACACAGCTCTTACACAAAACAAATCAATTTAAATACACAATTTAATATTCATTGATACACTTCCTCAACACAATAAAAGGCAACCCTTGCAGGATTAGATGCCTACCTCTTTTTAGATTTTGGCCTATAGGACGCTTCTCTTTTAACACTATTATCATCTAACATAAACTCTACACTTATAGAAACACATCTGTCTTCACTCTTCTCCTCAAGACCAACTCAACAGAAAACACAATCAATGCATGCATTTAGTGCCTTTTTTCTTTTTATTTAAATTTTTTTTATTCCATTCAATTTAGTTTGATGAATTTAGAAGAACTTAGAGTGTCTCACAAGAAACTCTGGCAAACAACACAACCTAACTATATAAGCAAAAAAATGCTTACCTTTGGGCAATTTGTTGTGTTGCTTGTCCAGAATCCTCCCGCCGTGGTCCACTCCACCGTTCTTTTCTATCCTGTTTGTGACGCCAATTGTAGTTATTTGGGGGTCCATGGAGCTTCCATTATGATCTAAACAGAACATGTTCTTCTTCACTTGGGCCTAACAAAAACAAGAGACGTGCTTGCACAGTAAGAGACATGACAGTTAAATGCTGAATAGAACTATAATGGTAAAATAATTTGCACATGACTCCTTTATATTTTGGTTAATAAAATTGTCCTCACTGCTTGAGTCAGTTGAGACGAAGAGTCTGTCTCTTAAGACGGTCAGAACAGCTAGTTTACACATTGTGCACACTGGCACAGAAAAAGACAAATAGCAGATCTTGAAACTAGTTTCCTGTTGAGCTAAAAGTCTTAATTTAAGTGTCTCTAATATGTTGGTTTATTGAAATTGAGAACTTTATTTTGTTTATCAACATTAACAGTAAATCAGTTGGCAGTGTAAGGGTGGTTTCACTACAGTGGTTCAAGCTGTAGGAATGCCGAAATGACTAGAAAAGTGTTAACAGCAAGATAGTATAAAACTGTGTATTTTCTGTCAGTTTCCACCGTTCTGCTACTTATACAAACGACGGAAATAAGCGCAGTTATGATAGCTAAATGTGGGAGAGCGTTGCTATAATGTCTATATTGTATTGCAATAGGTAGTTTTAATTATTAACAATGAATCAAAACTAGTTTGTACACAATTTATAGGTTTATTAACATTAGTGCCTGATGTTATACATAAAATGAATACAATGAAGATGAATATAATGGTAAATTACATATACAGTACACAACTTTAAACAGTGTATGTGGAGAATATTACCTTGCAGACAAAGAACATAAGATAGAGAAAGATTAGAAAAGAGAGGTCTGGAAGTTCGGCCTAGATAAAGAAGAAGAGCATAAAGTAAGTGCAGAATCCCAGAGCAGAACTCAAGGAAAAACACTCAGAGAAGAGCACAAAGAAGAGGAGTGCAAGAAGGAAGGACCCAGGAAAAAGACCCAGGGAAAAAGAGAAAGAGCATATCTTAAATTCCCTTTTTATCCTTTCCTTGACCATGTGACTAAAACCAACCTAAGACAACAAAAGTGACCAATCAGAAGACCATGTTTAACCCCCACTGTACTCAACAAAAGCCAGACCCCCTGCATGCAACACAAACATTTCAGCCAATAGCCTTTGTTCTCTATCAGCTCATCTGTGGGCTCAGGAATACAAAAGGTCCCTTTAAGCAAGGAAATGGGCTTTGGGGCACAGCAATAAATGCCAGTTAAAATTCAACCCTACAGCAGTATTGTTTTTTGTTGATTATGTATTATAGGTTGTAGTGTGAATAGTGTATTTTTAGGACCTAACAAAAAGGTTTATGGACAATATACAGAAATGAAATTGCGACACCCACAAGACTGTATTTGTTTCTTTATTAAACACTTTTTTTATCCATTTCCTACATGATATTGTTATGTTATGCCAATGCATCTTTGTGTGCCTCTTTATAAGAGAATAATAAAACTGTACCTGACTGCATTGTTAACAAAAACAAGAAAGGTATCAGAAAGGTTAAGATAACATCCCAAAAAGAGGTGGTGTCAGTGAGAGAGAGTGTCAGTAAGAGAGAGGAGAGTGTCAATGAGAGAGTGTCAGTAAGAGAGAGGAGAGTGTCAATGAGAGTGTTGAGAAGCTATAAAAGTTGTATCAAAACCAAGTGACATCAGTTATGGTCATCAGAAAGAGACATAAACTGGCCACATCCAGTACCACAGGGGCAGAAAGACATCCTTAAAATGATGCCAACCTGCTGTACAAGCTCTTTTTGAATAGAAGAACAAGACTAATTGAGTGGTGCATGCAAACTCCCTTATATACCTGGATGTCTGGGGCAGAAACTGCAAATTGAACTCACCAATTTTTATTGGCTTTAATGAAAAAAAAATCAAAGGCAATTGGGGCTACCCAAAGTGAACCCTTAGTGTCACTACACTGACACAGTGAGTAAGTGACAGAACGGGAAGAATAAATAAAATGATATCAGGCACATCTAAAATATTGTTGTAATTTGGTTATACGGCTGTGCTTTTCAAGTCAAGTCAAGTCAAGTTGAGCTTTATTGTCATTCCGCTATATGTGGGGACATACAGTGGAACGAAATGTCGTGCCTCACAGGACCACGGTGCTACATAAATACAGACATACAACAATGACGTGAAACAGTATAAATCTAAACACAAATGCTAACAGAATTGGATTATAAATATACTATATATAAATATATATAAAGTTGCCTATACATAAACTATTTAAATACAAACTATACAAATGTTCCACATAAATATAAGTCAAGCACTGTTCCTGGCTGGAGAACAGTACAAGATGATCTGTAGTGCATGGGCTTGTAAACATACATGAGTCTTTTTTGTGGGATTATGTACCCTCAGTTGTAAAAAGTGTCTAGTGCACATAGAGGAGAGTGTGTTTCTACAGGTGGTCTGTGCGGCCTACTCACCTGTGTGTAGCACACTCAGAATTGCACAAGGGAGAAATAAAAAATATATATATATATACATTTAAGAGGTATGAGGTTTTTCAGAGGGGGCCGTGCTTGAGTTCAGGGCTCTCACAGCCTGGGGGAAAAAGCTGTTGAGCAGTCTGGCAGTGCGGGCTCTGATGCTCCGGTACCGTTTTCCTGACGGCAGGAGCTGGAAGAGACTGTGTGAGGGATGGGTGGGGTCCTTTACGATGCTGGTGGCTTTGCTGGAGCATCGTGAAAGGAAAATGTCCAGGATGGAAGGGAGAGGGGCACCGATGATCTTTGCAGCTGTGTTCACTGTCCGCTGGAGGGTCTTGCGGTCTGCGGCGCTGCAGTTCCCATACCAGACAGTGATGCAGCTGGTCAGCACACTCTCAATGGTTCCCCTGTAGAACATGGTGAGGATTGGTGGAGGGAGACTTGCTCTTTTCAGCCGGCGGAGAAAGTGTAGGCGCTGTTGTGCCTTTTTGGAGAGTGACGTGGTGTTGGTGGTCCAGGTGAGATCCTCTGTGATGTGCACCCCCAGGAATTTAGTGCTGCTGACTCTCTCCACAGTCGAGCTGTCGATGGTCAGTGGGGGGTGGTCAGTGGAGTTTCTCCTGAGGTCCATCACAACCTCCTTTGTCTTCTCCACATTGAGGGTCAGGTTGTTCGCGCCACACCATGCCGCTAGCTGTGCCACTTCCTCTCTGTAGTGCGTTTCATCGTTGTTGCTGATGAGACCTACCACCGTTGTGTCATCAGCGAACTTGATGATGTGGTTGGAGCTGAACTTGGCAGTGCAGTCGTGGGTCAGCAGTGTGAAGAGCAGCGGGCTGAGCACACAGCCTTGTGGAGCACCTGTGCTCAGTGTGGTAGTGCTCGAGGTATTGTGGCCGACACGGACTGACTGGGGTCTTTCAGTTAAAAAGTCCAGAATCCAGTTACAGAGAGAGTTGTTAAGGCCCAGCAGGTGTAATTTATTAATGAGCTGTTGTGGGATTATTGTGTTGAATGCTGAGCTGAAGTCAATGAACAGCATTCTTACATAAGTGTTCTTCTGGTCTAAGTGGGTAAGAGCCAGGTGGAGGGTGGAGGAAATTGCATCATCCGTAGAGCGGTTTGGACGGTATGCAAACTGGAGCGGGTCGAGTGTGTTGGGGAGGCTGGTTTTTATGTGATTCATGACTAATCTCTCAAAGCACTTCATCATGATTGGAGTCAGTGCTATGGGACGATAGTCATTCAGACAGGACACAGGTGATTTCTTAGGTACCGGTATGATGGTTGTGGACTTGAGACACGTGGGGACGACTGCCTGGCTCAGCGAGATGTTGAAGATATCTGTTAGGACATCTGTCAGCTGTGCAGCACAGTCTCTCAGTACACGGCCAGGTATGTTGTCAGGACCCGTAGCCTTGCGTGGGTTAATCCTAGACAGGGTCTTCCTCACTACGGCTGGAGACAGACAGAGCGCCTGGTCGGTGGGAGGTGTGGGCAGTTTTTGTGCAGGTGTGTCATTCTGCATTTCAAACCGTGAATAAAACTGGTTAAGTGCATCTGGAAGGGATGTGTCACGTCATCACAGGCCTGTGGCAGGGGCTTGTAGTCAGTGATGGTCTGAATGCCTCGCCACAGGCTCCGTGAGTCTCTGCTGTCTGTGAAGTGGTTATTGATTTTTTGTGCATATGACCGTTTTATAAGTCCTTTAATGCAACTGACTTCCACTAGAGGTAGTAAAAGGTTTTCAGCATTACAAAAGCTTTAAAGTATGAATACAGTAGAGCAGTTGTTTATATATTATCCCGAGAGTGAAAGATTTTGTTCAGAAGCACATCTTTTTCCAGACAGAGGAAAAATTGAAATTTATATTAAAAATTTAGATTTAAAAATTTTAAATTTAGATTTAAAGTAAATAAACTGTATTTTTTCAGTCAACTTTTGAATTTTTAAAATTTAAACAAAAGCTTTTAATTAATCTGATTTTCTTTTGTTTATTATTTACGTTTCTGTCGCAGATGGATTTTGTTCTTTCAGAATGAAAACATTTGAGTCTTGTCTATATTCATCTTTTTTTGATGTGAACACTGTAACAACATATATACATATACAACATAGTATAATCAGTTTCTCAGCCAGTTTGAATTGGTATGCCATGATTCTTGTTTAAATTTATGGAGAGGATAGAGAGTAAACTCAGCATTCACACACATTGTGTAGAGGGCAGAGCTTTTCACCAACAGTGTTTCTGCTTATCACCCTTACTTTAGCATCTCAATGTCTCAATCAGAGTCTGGAAACAAACAGTCATGTAATTACTTTTAATTCTGTTTTTTACATTTACATTTTCTACATACTTACCAAGCAAAAACAGACCACTCAGAGGAATAATTTACCCAAATCAATTTTCTCTTATCATTTTTTTACCCTTTTTCCCTCTCAAATGTTTCTTTATTTTTACAAAAATATCTCTAAAGGTCTAAACAATACACTGGAGACATAAAAATAACCCACATGACTCCAGTGGGATATGTCTTGTTACAAAACTAAGTGTGTGTAAAAAATATTGCTTTAATATATATAATGTATATAGATATAGTGAAGGTACAACTCCAACACTACCTGGAAGATAGCAGTCGGACAGGAGCCAGCTGGATGCTATCATCCAACACAAAATTTTCTTTGCCAGCTGGAAGGTGGAAAGGCTGAGGACCCTGTATCATCCCTCTCCACCAAAGAGGGAGGGTGCCACTCTGCCAATCTGGGGAGACAAACTTACAAAAATGCTGAGCTCAATCTAATAAACAACCCCATATAGATCACCAGGTGGGCAGAAGAGGGGATCAGAACCCAGGTCCCCGTCTGCTCAGCAATAACTGGCTGGCACAGCACCACATGAGACTCCACCCTTGAGGCACCCAACTCACACAATAAGCCCTATATAAGCTAATAAGCCCTAGCTGGACCATCAGAATAGGCAGATGCTTAGACAAGGCTGCCATAATCACTGGTCCCAAAAATCATATATGACTGTCCAGGACAGGAATATAGGGAGGGAGACTGTCTGGAAGAATTCTTGGCCTGGATGACAAAACACCACCTACAACTCAACCTAGCCAAGACTGAACTCCTCGTCCTTCCAGGTTACCCTACTCCCTTACACACTTTCACTGTCCAGCTTGGTTCCACAACCCTACCACCAACAAGGACTGCCAGAACTGTCTTTGATGACCAGCTGACATCTTCTGACCACATTGCCAAAACAACACGCTTATGTAGATTTGCCTTGTATAACATCAGAAAAATCCAGCCTTAACTCACTGAACATGCGACACAGCTCCTTGTCCAGACCTTGTAATTTCAAGGCTGGACTACTGCACCCTCACCACTCTAAACCTCTCGATCACGATCTGTACAGATGTGCCCGAAAGCTTAGAGGGCAAGACTGGTGAAGCAAGGAAAAATTCCTTATGGCCACACTTATCCACAGATCACCCACTGGTCACCATCGCTGCCATAGAACAACCTATGGCAGCAGCTGTTTGGTTGGTGGCCCTGAAAGCTAGGTCTGCGGAGCAACGCATCTTGGCCACCGCGTCTGGGGAAAGCCTCTCCCCGCAATCTAGGTCCTAGAGCAGGTCAGCTTGGTACGCCTGTAATATGGCGATTGTATGCTATACAGCACCAGCCTGACCCGCTTACCCACAATTTAGTTTCCCCAGATATATCCTGCATATCTTTGCTTGCTGGCAGCAGGATGATATTTGACAGATCAGAAAACGCCTACGAGAGCTTCCTCTGCACCCCTTCAGTGGGAAAGTGAGAATGCCTCTGACAAACCCAGTGAGACGAGCCTCCACCGAGCATCATCAATGGCGAGACCGATCTACAGGGTGTCCGCCCAGGCTCACCCAGACAAACAGCAATGTGCGCCCTCAGCACCGGTCACACCAGAGCGTCAAACCCAATGCAGTGTTGAGTTCCCTCAAACGGGAACTGTATTAGCCTGCAATTGAATCTCTGCCCGATTCCTGACCAAGATTCCTGAAGATTCCTAATTATATATTCATGATTCATAACTATATATTTGGAGTCACATCTATATATTTGCATTTACATTTATATATTCAGGATTCATAACTATATTTTCAGATTTTATATAATTTTTTCCTGTTTGGCCCTCCATAATATGTATGTGTGTATGTATGTATGTATATATATATATATATATATATATGTGTGTGTGTGTGTGTGTGTGTGTGTGTGTGTGTGCACATATATTCGTGAACATTATTGAATTAGTTATTAGTGATATATTAGGTATATATTTTTTAGGTTTCCTTATTAAACTTACTATTTTGTACTTATCTCCAGCCTCGTTAGATTCTATATTTTTGTCCCCTGCCTAGTCACAGCAGAGTGATGCTGTAGATCCAGTTAGTAACATTATGCTTCTGTCGCCATTTGTAACATTCCTCTGTGCTTGACATATTGTCACAAAACCAGGCTTCACAGTTTTAAATCAATACATAATTATAATTCATTACTATCAGCTCCCTGTTCATATCCAAGAAAGTTACAAATTGCAGCTTTAACTGCCAGAGGAGAACTGGCCCTGCCGGTTGAGCCTGGTTTCTCCCAAGATTTTTTCTCCATCTACACATCTTTGGAGTTTTGGTTCCTTGCCACTGTCACCCTGTTGGCTTGCTTACTGGAAGACTGCTGACATTTAACTTAGCTTAGGGTTTTGTAAATTGTTCATATTGCTTCAAGCGAAATTATATACAGTCCTAAAGACTCTACTGTTATTTCTCTGTCTCCAATTAATTGTCACTCCAATTCATTCTTTCTCTGTGTAATTTTCAGGTATTTGTATTGTGTATTTTTTGGGGATGTATGTATTTTATTTTTGTGTATTGTTTGAATTTCATGGTACTATTAAAAATCCCTTATACCCCTGTCCCATAAGATGTTATCTTTCTTTGTGCCATCTCCATAAAAGCTGGAATGGCATTATAAATTATATATATATTATATTTATATATAATATATAAAATTGTTAAAATTGAACCAAATACAAACTCAAAGTTCAATGTTGGGTGTCAAAATAAGAGGTCTTGTGAATTAACAGAAACACAGAGAACATGCCACAGTCAGACTGTTACTTCTGGGAGTATTTTGTATGCTTAAAAATTAGAATTAAAAAAGAGTGTGCTACATTTGTCATTGATATTTCAATGTGCATGTAAACTGTTTGATTTGAACTTAAACAGAGTGCTCTGGTTGTTTACATTCATTTTAAATGCAAGGATGTTAGCCAATAATAACAGAGGCAATTTACATTGAAGTCTTAAAGGACAAGCAATTGACTCAGCAATACATTACTAATGATCAAATTCATTAAAAACAATATAAAATGAAAACAGGGGATTTAGAACAATTTGAACAATTAGAAGAGTGCAATGGTTCAGTGCACTGTCTATTCTGATACAAATTTGTTACATCCTCCCCGTTAAGGGACTACTGTGTCCACTGTTAGCATCACAGACAAGCAAAGTTTAGTTGTTTTATTAATTGTACAAGACATAACAAACTCCCGAATTGCAACTGACGAAAGAACTGTGTATTTTTTATATATAGATCTTTTATGAAAATGAAAATCTAAAATTGCAGAAAGTTTTCTGTGATGGGTAGGTTTAGGGGTAGGGTTAGTGTAGGGGGATAGAATATACATTTTGTGCATTATTAAAACCATTACATCTATGGAATATGCCAGTAAAACATGAAAACACAATATCAGCTACCTGTCGAGAAAAACAGGAAAAGCCACAGAGGGAAAAGAGAAAAAACATGCACAGACACAATGACATAAATAAATGTAAGTGCCAAACAACATTTAGTGAAACACCACAGCAATGACAAACAATATATTCTTGGAACAACAACAAATACAAAAAGTAGATCACACGGTATTAAAGCTACAGTATATGTGTACTTGTCTTGATTGTTTTTCAAATAATTTGGATGAGGAAGAAATCTTAAGCAATTAAATTCCACATTTGATGACAATTCTGTTGCTCATCTGAGGTTAAAACTTTAAGTTAAAATTTGAACCTTGTGTAACATTAAGGGAGTTATGAATAAAGGGGGTGGGGTTATTAGTATAAAGGTCCCTGAAAGGAATGAGGGAGTTTCTGGCCAGCAGAAATAGACTGGCACTGGCATTGGTTGTATGCGAGGGGTTTGCATGCCCGTTCAGTTTGGATCTTTGAGATTAGCTTAAAGCCAAAATTAGCTTTAGACTGGCATCTGAAACATATGGATATTTATACTTTGGATCTTTACGATAGCTCTTCTGAGACCATTTCAGCTCTGTGGAGCCCATATGTTGCTCTTGTTATGTAGTTTGTTATTTTGAGTTTATATTGATGTTTTTTGGTGTTTTGTTTAGTCTGCCCGGCGTTTGATCTGGTAATTGGCCTGAAGAAATGTAAAGGCCTTTTGGGACGGACTAGTTTCATTTGAATTTTTTTTTTTCAAAGTGTGTAAGGTTTGAGCAGAGAATGAACCATTTATGATGACGTATTGTGTGATTGTGTATGTCAAAAGGGTTATTTTGGATAAATTTATTATATTTTGTGGGATGTTTTTGATTGTGTGTTTAGTTTTGTAATTTTTGAATTCCTTTGGTTTGATCATTCTCGCTGAGATGGTTTATAAGAGAGGGAGTGTCTTTGTGTGTGTAGTATTTATTTGTACAACATCATAAACGATTATGTGTTCCTTAGATGAAAACAACATCTGATGTGTTACATTGCAACTGAGCCCCAGTAATCAACATTTGTGTCTGTAAAGGTGTGAACCAAATGGTCCATACAATCAAATGATCTATAACCAGTATAGCCCATACTTCCTGCCTATTGTAAGGCCTCCAGTAGTAAGTCCTAAGAGTATCTGGCCATTTGTTTCCAGGTATAAGGTCTGGTCACACAGACAGTACCATGGGTTAAGATCTAGAAGACAGCTATGCTACATGACTCTCTTCAACAAACTCTTTTGCCTTGAACTTTGGTCTGGCTTATTTTCTTTATGTATTAAAAGCATTCTAATGCATTGGTGAACCACCCAATGATGGCTAAGACAAATACAAGGAACTCTAACAATCATCAATAAATCTTGGTGACGCGTTTTTTAAAACTGCACCTAAATTGTGCTGGTGTGTTTGATAGTGGGTCATGAAACGCTTAAAGGCATAATTCACCCAAAAATGAAAATTCTTTTATCATTTATTCAGCCTCATGCCATTTTAAACCAATACTTTGAGAAATGTCTCAGTAGAAATGTCCATGCAAAGGAAGACAATGGGTGCCACTGTTGTGTGGTTACCAACAAAATATCTTCTTTTGTGTTCCTCAGAAACAAAAAAGTCATACAGGTTTGGAATTACATGAGGGTGATTAAATGATGGAGTAATTTTCATTATTGGGCAAACTATCCCCTTAAGCAACACTGCTCAAGAGCTGAGATGGGCCTGTAGACATGCTTAGATGAAGTAGAAAGACCATTTTTTAAATCATGTAAATTATCAGACAGCTGTATAGCTGTTAAATCAAGTATTTTTTTCTGATAATCATCACAAAATGAGGGTACTTTGTTATTAATAATTCTGTACTATATCCGCCTATTACAGCACATATTAATGCCTCTGAAATTTTGTGTGAACACTTCCTTACATTTGTAGGGATAAGGTTACTAATATTAGACAGAACATTTTGTTCTGATTCTGTATTGATGTGAAGAGATGATGCCTACCCCACAATGACCTGAATCATCATACAAAACAGAGAAATATAACATATTTCAAAGTATCTTTGAGTTTCTCTGTCCAACCATATTCCCAGAATGCAGTCAGCCAGATTGCTTTCATGGTGTATGGTAATGTGGTCAAATGTGTTCAAACAGCCACAAAAGACCGCCTACTCCACCTACTGACCTAATGGGTAATCATTGCAGACGTGTTGGGGAACATGCTTCTCAGACAGATTTAAACTTTGACGAGCCGAAACACAAAACTTTGTGCATTATGTGATCCAAACTGACTCCAGTTTTATATAAAACTTAGGCTAGTGGTTCCAAATTATCTGTTGATCATAATTTAGGGTTTGATTATTTGTAAATGTTCATACTCTTAGTTGTTCTTTCATTAGGGACTCAATGTTGCAGTCTCGCATGGATCCCATGATCACAAAACAGTCAGTCTGATCTTAGTCAGAGGTTGCCGAGTAAACTAATATTATTAAATATGGCCACCCCATGCATGCACAGATCTAATAACAGTTATCCTAATCACAATCATGCAAAAACAGGTGACAGACAGAAATCTGGACATCGTGCTCTCTGCTCCTTTCATTTACAAGCCCCCAGCATGATCTTATCCTGACATACTTATTTTATGGTAACCTTGGACTCCTAATCTACTGGTAATAGAAGAACTTCAAATATATCAAGAATAACAGTTTATTATGCCAGGCAGGTTAAAACATCAGTTAAAAATAGACACAATATTAATTTGAATTCAAGAAATAATAAATGATCAACAAAATACAAGTTAAGATACAGAGTCTAAGTCATACCTGGAAAATGAGACACAGCAATGGTGTGGTAAATTCTGGTTACAGAATGCTTCCCTGAGGATTTTGCCTAGCTGTCTTATATACACACAGATACGACAAAGATGGCCAATACATAATTTGGTCTGGTAAGCTACTCATGACCTTTTGAAGTTTTGAAGCCCTTAGAAAACTACATCCCATAACAATAAAAATTAGACCTTTTAACCCATCACATAATAACCTTTAAAATGATACAAAACAAGAAAACTCAGTGTCATCACACTGTATGTTACACAAATATGTTTAGTGAGCTCCACTGATCTGAACCTAGACGGGAGAGAGTAAGAGGAAATGGGGTAAGGCAGAGGTCACGTCCTGGATATCAGCACCATTTTTGGAAAACATCAACAGAGAAGTTTTACTGTTTTATGATACGTTCCTGCAAATGAACCCAGTTCTTGATCATTAGACCAACTGCCTTACACATGCATTTTCTGTGAACAAGAACTGAGACTAGAATGACTAGAAAGTCTGAATGCAAACTTGCATCAAATGCTCTGACACACAAGACGGCTGTCACGATAATGTCACCAGAACTAGACAGACATGTCATGACACCTGCAAACTGCAATTTTTATGAATGCGGAGATGTATGGAATGATGACTAAATAGATGACAACTGCAGCAATTTTAATATTTTAAGAAATAAACATGCATCAAAACTACGTGTCAAAACATTCAAGGGTTATCGGATAAAAGATGACATCTACAAGGAAGAAGTAAAGATATATTTCTCAATACCAAATACAACAAGTTTGAACTTGTATCCTTTACAGTTAAGAATTAGTAAGTCCGACTCTGGAGTACAAACTCCCAAAAGATAGAAGAACGCAGAACAAGTTTTCTGCACTGCGCTCAGTTCGTCCTGGCAATACACAATTCCATTTACCTTTATTTTAATCTGTATTTACAATTAAATAAAATATGATATTAAACACAAAACTGCTTTTTGTTTTCATATCAAATCATATCAAATAATATGCAGTTTGTGCTGCACCTGCCTATGGTTTTATTTAGGGCCCAAGCACTGAAAGTGCAAAGTGTCCTATCATGCCAAGACATTGAAGAATCAAAATTGCAAAGGGATTTTTGATATCTCAGTTACCATGGCGATGCAGTAAAATTATGTCAAAAAATGGGACACAGGAAATTTCTAATATCTACAGCATGCATTGATAAATTGATGTCAAACTTAGTTGATATGTTTATTCTGGTGGGTTTAAGCACCACTGCTAAATATATTGCAAGTTGCATACAGGAATTGTTCACCTAAAAATATAAATTTTCAGATTACCAAATTAAAATGCATGTGACCCAAAGTACAGCAGGTTATTTCTTCTGTAACACAAAATATATTATGAGAATCAATTTTGAATTTTTCAATATAAAAGATGTGTTAATGGAGATTAAAATTTAGAAACAGCTAGAGGATAATTTGTAACAGTTTGTAACAGCTAGAGGATAATAATTGTAATTGAGAACATAACTATTTTGTTTGGGTCGACTGTTCTTTTAAGAAAATGTCTAACCGAGAACTAATAATTGTGGAAATAGTAATTGTTACCTAAACATTTTTTAAATATAAAAGTTTGCCATGGGGGACCCACAACAAGTTATAACTGTAGCTGATTAAAGGCAGCTTTAATTAGTAACAAGGAACACTATGGACTGTAACAGATAAACGGATCAACAGTTAACCCATGGGGTCAAGTACATAATGTTTCCCTTAAAATCAATCTCTGAACATATAACATCCTCAACATATAATAAATAAGAGTCAATCTCTTTTACAGATCTTTTTGAGAACTCATTGTTCTCTGAGGGTTGTCCTGATACATCCACCTGATGTTATAATTCATCATGAGGTATCTTTAGGGCATGGTCACAAAGATCTGTGGGAATAAAACATTACATATGCATGTGCAATATGCAAAAAAAAACAGTTGATATGCACAATGAATCATAATGCAATGAAATGTATAGTATTCAAGGCCTCTCCTAAGCACTTATGAGGCTGCGCTCCCATGCTGTTGCTAAGCAACCATAAGCTGTGCTCTCCATGGCAACAAGGATTTTTCAGAAAAGTAAATGGATTTCCAGCACTAAAAATCCCTTTCCATAGTTCTGCTACAAGATTTACTTAGACTCAGATCAGATGTTCCTCCATCTTTTTCATTTTGCTGCAGTGTACAATCCCAAATCAGAAAAAGTTGGGACAGTATGGAAAACACAAATAAAAAAAAAGTAGTGATTTCTAAATTTATTTGACTTGCATTTCATTGCAGACAATACAACAGCACATTTAATGTGTTATGGTGTTAATAAGCAAATGTCTTCCTATCTTTCTTTGAGGAACATTGTTTTTAAACATTTCAATAATTTTCTCGTGCATTTGTTGGCAAACTGGCGATCCTCGGCCCATCTTTGCTCTTAAAGGACTACACCTTGGATGCTGCTTTTGTACCAAATCATAATTACAATCACCTGTTGACATCACCTGTTTCAAATCACATCATTATTTAACCAATTTACCTGATTACTAGCCCGAAATTGCTCCTGTTCCAACTTTTTTTTTAAATGTGTTGCAAGAACCAAAATAGGAATTTTGTTTTTTTGAAGAAAAAACAATAAAAATCATGAGGAACACATTAAATAATGTGCTATTGTATCGTCTGCAATGAAATACAAGTCAAATAAATTTAGAAATCACTACTTTTTTTATTTGTGTTTTTTTATACTGTCCCAACTTTTTCTGATTTGGGGTTGTAGATGCACCTAAAAGAATGAGGGCGTCACAGCACGTTGTGACTGCATTGCTCTTTATCAGAATATGTTTGCAACACATCTACATTTAAAATAACATACTTAAGCATGCAAAACACGCAACATGTAAACGGCCCCAAAGGCTTTTAATTAATCAGATCATCTATTGATGGATACCCAGTGTAAATTTAATACGGTTGAAATAGCAGAATATAGATTGATGACTCATGAATTGCAGCATTACCTGTCCTTTTACTGCAGAGCTTGTCCTTAACATTGTCTGTCTCATGAGCAAAGAATTCAATAAGTTCATCTTCATGCTGCTCAACGATTGATTCGCACTGAAAAAAATACATTACAAAAAGGTCAACTCACTATACCGCAATGTGGATATTCACAACCATATCTGTTAATGTCAATAATACAAAAACACCACCTAATTTAAATTTGTTCAAATTTGCATCATTACTAACTGAAATAAAAAAAAATACATTTGCAGTGAAGGGCACCTGCAGTTGTAAAACTTACTTAACATGCATCTACAATACAAACTTACAGTTTGAAATTTGGTTTGACTTAAGAACAAGGAAGAGCCAACTTTACAGAAAACTTTAAACTGGAGCCAACTCTGGAGTCAAAGGCTGCATCAGAAAGATCCATGGCTGTGCCATCATGTGATGTATGTCTCACATATGTCTTCCTATTGGTGTTAGAGTCAATACGTTCACCATAATTCTTCATCTTATCACAAACCACCTCCATCAGCTCAAGCAGATGACCCTCAGAGCGAGCAAAAGGAGTCTGTGTACAGTAAAACAATTACATGAATATTAATGTAATGTAAGTTGGTAACAGGACATTAATACTGACAGTAAGTTTCATAACAAAAGTGGCAAACATCACCTCTCGTACTGACTGACTGCCATCAGGATTGATCCTAAACGATCCTGTCTGGATCATTTTTTTGGGATCTGTCTGCGATATAGCCCATTCGATTTCATCAACCAATGCCCTACATGCTGATAAAATATATCATTATCATATACAATATGTCAATCACAAAGCTAAGTACAACAAAAAACAAAGTTTAAGAGACATTTATTAACACAATTTATTAAATCAATCAAAGATGTTTTCTTAGTCTTGCATGACAACCAACTAACAAGCATCATAACTAAGACCAAGTCTTAACTAAGACCTAAGTCCAAGTACTGTATGAGACTGCATAGACGTATTTATTATTTAATAAATTCAGAGAGATCTGGCAAATTACCTCCACATTTGATATCTTGTTTGGATCCGTGCACTGACCAAAGCTGCAAAGACATCAATGCACAGAGAACAACAATGTGCAAACCGTTGTCCATCCCCACCTACAAACACAAGCAAATAAATACAACACAATAAAAACAATACTACAACATATTTTTATTGCAACCATATTAATCATGCGTCATCAACACCCTGAATGCCAGTTAACCTCAGCAAGTCTAGAACAGTAACTTAAATTTTACAGTCAAAACATGCATGTGTGTGTGTGTGTGTGTGTGTGCGTGCGTGCGTGCGTGCGTGCGTGCGCGTGTGTGTGTGTAAATAACGGCACAGCATCACAACACTTTCTTTTCATTTATTTTTTAACGTATCGCATGAAAGACTCAAACCTGCTGCCACATGGACCGATGACGTGCACACAGAGCTTACGCGGGCTGACCCGAGATCTGCCTGAAACACGCCACATTCATGCGCCCTAAAATAAAGTGACGAACACAGCAGCTTTTATAAATTTAGTTTTAAATTAGATTAAAAAATTTAGTTTAATGCAGCAGTCCGCTAATGTGAGAACAAATCATTTGTTGGGTTTTATTCTTCTTTTGAGTTTATGGCAGTTGGCAAACAGCTTCTGGTACGTTTTCGCCACATGCTGAGATTCTGATGCGTTGACGCCAAAGAAAAAAATATATATACATATATATATATACTATTACATAAATCAGTTTCTTCAAAGAAATGTAAAAGAATGTTGCATTTTAAAGGATTATTCAAAAGGCATTATAATTTCAGACAGTATTTTAATCGATTGTAGATCTGCTTTGTGCTGGAGTGCTTTCTCTTTTACATGCTTGACAATTTAGCAGTACATGCTTAATAGTATCGGGATAATCACATTTGATTCAAACAGATTTATGTTTTTCTACAAAGTGAGTAAGAGCAGAGCATCTCATTTGTAACTGAGTAGTACTGTGCAAAAGTTTCAGGCAGTTGTAAAAAAGTGCTATAAAGTGATATTATTGTCGGTAGTAGTTTTATTTATCAACTAACTTAATGCAAAGTGTAGTTAACAAAATTAAGTAGGTTGTCTTTGCAAGAATGTTTAGGATTATGGCTGTTGTTGCACAGTCTTTATCAGGCAGTTTGCGGAAAGATGTTTTGAGGATCTTAGAGATTTGCCATTGTTTATCTATGGATTTAGGCCATCTTGGATGCTTCTGTCATGTAATCTCTGACTCTTACATTAAACCTGACCCTGATGAGGTCAAACACTCTTTGATGACTCTTTGATTTTTATTTCGCTAAATTGTTTATTACCTGGAAATCTAAATTTGATATTTCCTGCTAATACATTAAAGCAGATCATATAAAATAACAACCCCAATACAAATGTTTTTTCTTTTTGGTGATAAATCTAATTTCAGCAGCACTGGGACAAGCAGTATTGATTCTCCATACAATGGCGGTTGTGCAAATCCAAATCTTTGATGTAAAATCAATATCTTACTGTTATACATTGTTCTATCATGTATATTCTATTAATTTACTATGACTTAAACAGCAATGACACTATTTTTACAATGTGATTGTCCTGTGTAACTAATTCATATAGAACTTTTTCACTCTATGCCACAGTTGTGTTTGTTTTTTTCAGTTTTTTAGCACATTTTTCATGTGCTTTTATCATTTTATTATTTATACATAATTTTCCTTTATTTAATCCTGTTTTCTCTGTGCTCTGTGCTCCCTGTTTTAATCTTGTTTTCTCTGTGCTTTTCCTGTAAAGTTGACGCAATGAAGGAAATGCATTGAATTTAGAAGCCTTTACAGTACTCAGATAAAACATCTGCAGTGCATGGACATCAATCATGATGTGCGTGAGCATGTGGACTGACCTGAGTTTGCACATTCAGATCAGTATAGGAAGTGCTTCATTCACACCAGCGGTATAAGCTTTACAGTTATTATTATTTATTCATTTCATCTTCCCTGTTTATCTTCTAATAAGGACAGTCTTTTGAGATGTACAAAGATGTGTGCTGTGTGTTGTATATTTTATATTTGTGTATATATGTGTTTGCAAGAACTGAAATGCCCTGCATTGTGGAAAATGGTTCCTCCTAACCATACAAATATCTAAATAAACATTTACTAACACAATGGTACAGTGGTATAGTCAATGCTCAGGATGTAGCTGCAGTACTGAAAGGCAGATGGTTGCAAGATGAGTAATAAAAGGTTGAAATCTTCACAGAGTGGCAAGATTACAGTATATCTGACTGATTCTGGTCCTGTAAAAAATTGCTTAGATTAGCCTATAGATTAGTGTTTGGTCAAAGTGTGAGGGTGTTGAGGATTAACTGGCTTAAGATAAAGATGTATGTGTTAATTTTTCAGTCAGAGAGATGATAAACAGTAATGTAGAATATATACTGAGGTTTTCCAACTGTCTGTCTGATTCTTATAAAAGACTGTAGGAATGCCATGTTACACAGATGTACATGCCTTGGTACTACGTTCATAGTTTGGTACGATTTCGTACTGTGCCGAAAGCTGTCTATTGTTTAGTTCAGCTGTTATAACACTAATTCTTAAGAATTAAAGAACACCCAAACTCATTACACAGAGAACTAAGAGAAATTAACTGATAATGTGTGATTGTGTTTCCTTTAGAGGAGAGTGTCATTGTGACCATATGCGCTAAAGAGGAGGACACAAGGGCTCTGTGGGCCAAAGCTCTGGATGGAGCCAGACTGCTTCTTCTCTGACCAAAGCGATCCACCAGAATCCTCAGTTCAGAGACCAGGGGGTGAAATGTTGCAGTTGCTGCTCAGCAATTGCTGCTCAACAAATTGCTGCTCAGCAATTTGTTTTCTCTGTTTTTTATTTTAATTTTAAACATCATTCGATTTAAAAGGAGAAAAGAAACAAAGCAGAATTTTTCAACAAATTGAATAATTGTGAATATAACCTGAAGTTTGACATGGCACGTTGTAGGGATAGGGGGCCCCTACTTAGTTTATTTTCAACTCAATACTGTTACTTTAAAGGCTAGTATTGCCAGTACGATACCTTTAGGCTAAACTCACAGAACCAAATGTGATTCATTGGAGCTTTTATTATAATAAACGTTACATGTACACTTTTTTGTCACAGTTCTGCTCTTTGTCTCGTCTTACCATATTTCTTTTGTTTCATGTTTAATTCGTTATTAGTTATTATTTGTGTATGTTTGATGAAGTTTGTGTAAGTTTTCCAAGTTTGATGTAAGTCACTCAATGCACACAGAAGATATGAGACACTTCCTGTTTCATTTTTTTCACTACATTAATTGTCTGTCCAGAGCAACACTCTATTTAAAAATATTAAAAACCTGTTTACAATTTAACAGTTTTTAGAAGTATTTCTGCTTATTCCTGATCAGGTTTAAAGTGGTCATTTGTTTTTAATTTAAGAGGACTCTTTAATCTCTGTTACACACACTTTCTTCTGTGACACTATGACTGTGACTTACAAACTCGCATGTACCAAATTTGGTGACTGTAGGTAAAATAACCCCATCACTTTAGTCAAAAGGGAAAAACAAAGGAAATGCAGTGAGCCCTGGTCTTCTTGAAAGAATTTAAGATGTATCTGGATGCCATTTCATCTTCACTAAATAAGAATGCTTGTAAAACTTTTAATTTGTAATGACTTTACTTATTTTCATACCCTCATGTTCTTTGTCTTATAATGTTCAGTAATGTTAATTATTTTTTATTTTGCAGTCTGCTTAGTATCTGGCTGATGTTGAGCACTATGATGAAATATTTAAAGTCCATTTTAAATGGCACATCCTTCTGCCACTTGGTGGTGCTATAACTGCTCCTATAACAATGGCCACATCATTGTGATCAGCCCACAACACCAAACAAATTTCCCAAGTTTGATGTTAATCACTATATAAAACGCTTCCATTTATTGCCATAAATTGTTTTCCTTGCCATTGCAACACAGTTTGTTGTCAACAATCTGTTCACAATTTAGCATTGTGAATAGCTCTACTTTTTTCTGACCAAGCCTGAAGTGACTTGGGAAAATTTAAGAGGATTTTAAGGCAGCGTCTATTAGTATTAGGTACTATTTAGACTAACTGGAAATAGAAACAAACAGTACTTTCCTTGCAAGTAAATGCTTTTTAGACAAAGTGAGTATTAATTACAATTGACTGTGTGTCAAACTGTCAATCAGAAAACCCTAATTAATTTATTACCCTGTTTAGGGAGGGATGTCAGATTTTGGGTCTAGTTTTACATGTCAATCATGTTTATGTGCAAAATGTACTTTTAACCTGTGTCTCCTCCTGAGGAAGTGCCCCCCCCAGAGCCCCCTCCATATTCTTCAAAATTTACATTTTGGTAAATTCTCCAAATTTACATTTTACATTTACATTTATTCATTTAGCAGACGCTTTTATCCAAAGCGACTTACAAGTGCGGAATACAACAAGCGAGTCAATCCTGAAGAAGCAACTAGACACAATAAGTGCTCACAATACAAGTTTCAGACATTGCTCAGAGTATCATATGCTACAACAAGGGAGAGATTTAAAGGAAAGAGGGATAGGAAATGAAGGGAAAGATTTTCTTTTTTTTATGATGAGGTTAAGTGCTCACGAAAAAGATGTGTTTTCAGCTGTCTTTTAAATATTGCCAGGGATTCTGCATTCCGGATGAAGGCAGGAAGATCATTCCACCAGCATGGAGTAGTGAACGAAAATGATCTGGAGAGTGGTTTTGTGCCTCTCTGTGATGGTGCCACAAGCCTTCGTTCCTTCTGTGATCGCAGGCTTCTCGTAGGAGCATAGACTCCTAAGAATGAGTGAAAGTAGGAGGGTTGATAGTTGATAGATTGATAGTAGGTAGTAAAATAGTTCGGGTCTTTCACACAGAGACATGCATTTTTAATGATCTTGTGGTAGAGATTTGAAAAAGGTAATACTTTCAATAGCACCAATGTGATTAAAACCATTAAGACCGCCGGTGAGACCATTTTTGCAACAGGTGTAAAATTACACTGCACACATCTAGTAAAAGTTGTTTTACGTTTGTGCAAAATCTTTCAACAGTAAGCACAGGACATGTAACTTCAGTAACGTTTCTAAATATCGTGCTTTTTGAAGATTTGGATCAACGTTTGTATCTTAATACTATTAGCAAACACTTAAAAGATGAACTGTCATCACAATGTGACAAACTAGAACTGAGGACAAAGCATCGTTATCAACAAAGTAAAATAACTATATAGTTGAATGTTTTTTATTAATTCGATACATGTCTGGAACTTGTTAATCCTTAAAAACATTGTTCAATGATTGTTCAAATGATTTTTTTAGACCGGCTGGAACATCATATCAGAGAATACTGCTGGTCTAACCTATATTTGTATGTAGATTTGGTTGAAAAATGTAGAACTGAAAAATGAATTTTAGACCTTAAGATGACTATACATTGTTACAAGGAGCAGCGTGTTTTTCCTTGATGAAAAGTGTTGTTTACATTCAATGTTAACAAGTAATGCGTTGTGTCTTTGTCTAGTTTCAGAGGAGCTTGAGTCAATATTCCTAACATTTAGATTGAGCTGTTGTGTGGATCACACTCGAGCCAACCGCTCTAGTTTAACATTATCTGATTTCATTTGCCACAGTTTGTGGCTAACGTCTTGGTTACGTATGTAACCCTCGTTCCCTGAAGGAGGGAACAGAGACGATACGTCAATGTACTGACGTATGGGGTCTTTCTGAACATTGGCCCGAGAGGACAGAGCCAATGAGCATTGGGACAAAGGATTTGCGTGCCGAGGCGCGCCCACCCAGAAGCGGGTATAAAGCTGGCCGCAACTCACTTTCATTCAGATTGTGCTGAGGAGCCGAGATGTGTCCTGGCCAATCAGCGGTGAATCGGGTTTGCGGCAAGGGGACGTAACGTCTCTGTTCCCTCCTTCAGGGAACGAGGGTTACATACATAACCAAGACGTTCCCCTTCAGTCAGTCACGTTTGATGTTACGTCAACGTACTGACGTATGGGGTCCCTGTGTAGAACGCTGCAAGCCGACCCACGTTATGGGCTAGGAATGCCAGTACTGGCAGGCAAAGCGTGCCTCTGTACGACAGCTCCCCTGCCTCCGTAACCTACCCAGTGCTCCGTGCAGGCAGTCATCGCAGCCCCACCGGGTGCGGAGCCTGGACGCGGAGAGATTGTGACAGCCGTTCCTACCCCCCCAGGAGAAGGCACCTCGGTGAACGGGTCTCCTTCCACTCTTGAGATGCCACGAGAACACTGGGGAATTATTATCGTGAAGAATACACACATGGGATGACCAAAGGGGAATCACTACATATGGGGCACCTAGCCCAGTACAAGGGCTGACTGTGGCATACACACGAGTACTGGGCCTGGCGTGGGGCTCCTCCGCTGAGCCTCCCCACCGACAGCTGCTGGAGGAATCGCAACGCAAGGTTCACCAGTGGGAAACTGTTGCGAAGGAGTAAAGACGCCTATTTTCCCCTATACCAGGGGGGAGGCAACGCAAGCAAGGACACCACCCACGTCCTCCCGCCCACTACTTAGTGGGCCCCAACACACGGGGGGACACTGGCTCCACCCTGAGATCGTTAAACCTCATAAGGGTGTAGGTGTCACCCAGCCCACAGCTCTGCGAATGTCTGATAGAGGGATGCCATGCGCCAACGCCCCGGAGGAGGCAACACTCGGAATCGAGTGAGCCCCCACTCCAAGGGGGCACGGCAAGCCTTGGGAGTGTACACCAAGGCAACGGCTTCCACTATCCAACCACTGTTGGGAGTGGGCCAACCTCTGTTGGGAGGGCCTTTCCCTTCTGACAACCTCCAAGCAGACAAAGACCTGATCGGAGCATCCAAAGCTCCGCGTACGGTCCACATACATGCACAGGCGCGAACGGGACACAGGTAAGGGCTGGGTCTGCCTCCTCCATGGGCAGCGCTTGCAGATTCACCACCTGGTCCTTGAAGGGTGTGGTGGGAACCTTAGGCACATAGCCAGGCCTGGGTCTCAAGAAAACGTGAGAGTAGGCAGGCCCGGACTCTAGGCACAAGTCGGTGACTGACAGTGCCTGCAGGTCCCCCAACCCTCTTGATCGAGGCGAGCGAGGTCAGAAGCACTGTCTTAAAGACAAGCTTTTCAGCTCTACCGACTCAAGCAGCTCAAGAGGGGCTCCCCGTAGCCCAGAAGTACTACGGGAAGGTTCCAAGAGGGAAGAGGGGCGGCCATGGGGGGTTCAGTCTCCGGGCGCCCCTCAGGAACCTGATGACCAGCTCATGCTTCCCTAAATACTTACCTTCTACTGCTAGGTGATGGGCCGAGATAACGGCCACGTACACCTTCAGGGCGGAAGGGGACAACCTCCGTTCCAGCCCTTCCTGCAGAAAGGAAAGCTGATCGGGCAAGTGCGGGGGTCTTCTCCACGGGAAGACCACCAGTCAGCAAGGAGGCTCCACTTCCAGGCGTAAGTCCGCCTGGTGGAAGGGGCCCTTACCTGAGTGATGGTATCCACCATGCCCGGGGGTAAGTCACTCAGGTCCCATCCAAGGGTCACTGCGGGTGCCAGAAAGTGCCTCATCCCTGAGACAGAAGATCCTTCCTCAGAGGAATCTTCCAGGGAGGGGTTGTCACGGGGAGCACCAGGTCTGTAAACCAGGTCCGGGTGGGTCAACATGGCGCAACCAGCAAGACCTGCTCCCCGTCCTCCCTGATCTTGCGCAGAGTTTGCACAAGGAGGCTCACTGGGGAAAACATGTATTTGCGTGGGCCCCGGTGCCAGCTGTGTGTCAACATGTCCGTGCCGAGGGAGCCTTGGACAGCGTGTAAAACAGCGGCCAATGGGAGGACTTGTGGAAGGCAAACAGATCAACCTGTGTCTCCCCAAATCGACTCCAAATCAGCTGGACTGCCTGGAGGCAGGATGGAGGCTCCACTCTTCTGGGCTTGGAAGCTGCCGTGAGAGCATATCTGCCACATAGTTGAGCTCGCCCGGAATGTGGACAGCGCGAAGCGACCTGAGTCGCTGCTGCCTCCAGAGGAGGAGATGGCGGGCAAGTCGAGACATGAGCATAGACCGCCTTGGCGCTTGATGTACGCCACTGTCACAATGATGTCCGTATGGACTAGCACATGCCTGCCCTGCAGCAACGGGAGAAACCGGCGCAGGGCCAAAAGCACTGTCGTCAACTCAAGACAATTGATGTGCATAGGCATCGAGATCCTGTCCAGGAAGTCCTGCCCGAAGTCGCCTGCTCACTGCACACAGCACCCCAGCCTATCTTGGAGGCATCTGTTGTCATAACAACGTGCCCGGACACTTGTTCTAAGGGCACCCCAGCCCGAGAAAGGCAATGTCTGACCAAGGGCTGAAGGTTCGGCGACCGGGAGGCGGGAGGTGCGTGAGGAGGCAATGCATCCCAGGCCAGTTCTCTCAAGGTCACTTAGCAATCCCTCCGAAGGGCTTATCAGGGACAAAAGAGCAGGTGTCTATTTCCTGCGGCCGGCTCTATGACGGGGATGAGGAGCAGCCTCAGTCCGCGACGGAGCCGGTGCAGCAAGGGGGCGCCCTCTGCGATAAACAAATGGGGGTCAGGCTGCGTGGAGGTGTAGAACGCAGCTGGCGACCTCCGTCTGCCTCTGAACTGCCAAGAACTGCTGGGCACAGCCCACGACAAAAAGGCCACCTTGGAAGATGGGGGCATCAAGAAAGAGAACTTTGTCTGTGTCCCACATCTCCACATGATTTAGCCAGCGAAGGCGCTCCTGGACCACAAAGGTGGACATTGTCTGGCCGAGGGCCTGTGTTGTGACTGCCTTCACCTAGAGGGCAAGTCCAGTCACCAAATGCAGCACCAGCGTCACCTCGGCTCAGAACTACCCTCGTGAAGCTACTTAAGTGCCTTGGCCTGGTGATCCTGCAGGATGACCACGGCAAGCAGGGTGGAGGCTGCCTGTCCAGCACACTGTAAGCCTCAGCAGCAAGAGCTGCCGCCGTCTACAGGCCTAGGACAGGAGATGAGGACGACTCATACAGGTGGCAGCATATTACGGGCACAGCGCCTGTGCACTGTAACAGCACACTCCACCGGAAGAATCTGCACACATCCCTTGGCAGCCATTGTGGGTAGTGAGAGTGGAGGAGGAAAAAGCTGCTTCAGGCAGAAAAAGATGCCTTCCACAACCTAAACACCCTCATGCACTTCCAGGAACCAACCTGCTGTGAGAGCCCTAGACCGGACGGAGTCCAAGGCACAACTGCCCGGGAAAGCACGGCCGTCAGCTCTGAGTTTCACCCAGCAGGAACGACCCAGCCCGAAGGGGGAAGTTCTGCCTTGTCCTCAAAGAAGAGCAGCCCATTCTCCAATGCAGCAATCAACCTCTGGTCCTCATCTGGAGCACCCGGCCGCTCTGATCCCAACACTGCAGAGGACTGGGGGGCCCGCAGGGACTGACCCGACGGGAGTCTCCACCATCACTCTGAGATCTCCCAAAGCGCTAACCAACTCTGTTGCCTTAGGCATGTAGCCAGAGCAACAAAATGGGTAGCAGCAAAGGGGGAGGGGGAGGGGTGCTCAATCTCTGAAGAGAGAGAGCCGTGACCACAGTGTCAAGATAGCCATGCTCTTATAGTAAGAACACAAGCTGACCACGAACACTGCGCCAGCATGCTTGCCCAGGCATGTGATGCAGCGATCATGGCCATCACACGAGGACGGGAAGTGACTGCATCCAAAAACACACGGACGGAAAACGTCTTTAAAAACACGCCGTCGTCCGTAGGAGCTCTTTTAGAATGGAAATTCACTCTTTAGATACTCACCCTTTATAACCAGGTCTGCCGAAGCGTCGCGCGGTCCGCCGCCGGAGCGAGCGAAAACCGCTGATTGCGAATAGCACACACTCGGCTCCGAAGCGAAATCTGAATGAAAGTGAGTTGCGGCCGGCTTTATACCCGCTTCCCGGTGGGCGCACCTCGGCACGCAAATCCTTTGCCCCAATGCGCATTGGCTCTGTCCTCTCGGGCTGATGTTCATTGGCGCGTTTTCTACTACTCGAAGGTGATAGGGCTCCCAAGCGAGACCCCATACGTCAGTATGTTTACGTAACGTCGAACGTGACTGACTGAAGGGGAACTGTAAAGCTTCTGGACAGGTGGGGTCAATGTGGTGTGTGGTATCAGTTCTAAAATTAGTTTTGCTTGGTTTATGAACCTGCATAATTATGATAGGTTTTTAAATTCTGGGCACTGCAATGTGTTGTAATGATGGTGTGTCTAAACAATCCATGAACAGTTTCTATGTGGCATCAGAGCTAGAAAAGAAACATATTTCTTCATGGTTTTATAATAGCCTAATTTTAAATTAACAGTAAATACAGACTGTATAATGTTAATTCAGAACATGAAATATTTTTCTTTATACTATTTTTCTTTATGTTATACTTTCGTGGCAATATGTGAACCATGCCTACATTTTGTTAGACTAATGCTAGTCACATCAGCTCAGTCATACCATCACCCTGTGGCCAGTATTCGTTGCTTGATATCAACATTAAGTTATCATCTTTCAGTCCGCACTATATAGATACAACACCTACATGCACATACAAAGAGAAAGAAAAGTTTGTAATTCTTGTAACCTTCTTACACCTAGCAGTGTTTGTGCCGGTGTGTTCCAAGCAAATTATAGTGCTTATGAAACCAACACTTAACATAGGGCTTTTAAATGTAACATGTTTGTATGATTTTATAAATGTATGTTTTTGCCAGGAGACAATGTTCTTAAAAGAAAACTACCCTAAAACACTCCGTTTTCATTTAGTAGAAATACAATAGTTTACCTTTATCAAGAACTGTTGTTGACTGCATAAAATATTGTTGAAAGTGCAAAAGAATACACACACACACACACACACACACACACACACACACACACACACACACACACACACACACACACACACACACACACTGGATAAATGTAATAAAGCAATGATATCAAGACAAAGTCAGTTGTAAGTGCTTATTTTTATTAAACCAAAACATACATCCAAGAACATGGCCATGAACAATGAGAAACTAAAAACAACTAGATCTCACCAGCATTGCTGTAAAACAACATGGAAGGAGAGGAAGGAAAATGAGACGATGTAGCATGACAATTCAACGAGAATTCAAAACAAGGACGGGCTAATTCCAGGTCTGATGAAAGAGTGAAAAAGTGTTCACAGTAAATGGTGTCCATTGGTATTTTTGTGTAAAAAGGGGGATTTGAATCAGTGTGATAAAGTCGAAAACTCAAAAGGATTTCAGTTCGACAAGTAGAAAAAGTAGCAACAAACATATTAAAGCATAAAAACAAATGCTATAATATTTTTACCTGCCTTTACGTTTTGCTGGATAACAAATAAAATGTAGACTGCTGTTTACTGGTGTTTTCATTTCATTTGGATTGGTAAGACATGTAATGCAACTAACATGCTAAACACATTGGAGTGCACGTCATCTATGAATATTGGCAAACATTAAGGAAAACAATTCTGAAAGAAAAAATGTAAGGTGAAGTGTGACAACATTGTAACCTGACTAAAACGTAATGCATTTTATTAACTGAAGGTGAATAAGTTAATTTTGAAACTATTGAATTTTGTAACAAAGGTGAATAAATTAAGACGTTCCTGACATCTTTGGGGTGTGAACACAAAACCCATGTGAATAAACAGGTGGGGTTTGTGAGTCCAAACAAGTAAAATCATTGCCGTGCTGTCAATGAGAGATCCATGTTGTGTTATTTCATGGTATAGCTTTAGGATTTGGCCATTTGCTACACTCTCTGCTTACAGTACAGGTATTTATTAAGATGACACAGTTGTCAACTTCACTGACTGAAATATTCACACTTCGAATAATTAGATTTTTTCAAATGATTCATTCAGTGAAGCAGTGGTTTAACACAGATGCATATATAAAATAGGCCACCTTTAATTTAAGATATTGTCAAATTAAATTGTTAGTCTGTTTAAAACTAAACATTAAATAAAAATGATTAGAAATAAAAGCTTTGAAAGGTAGATTATGTACCGTTTTTCTTGTTATAATGTGAAGATTTACCCTAAAGTAGTATAAGATGTATTTATGTGAAAGATTCTTTATCTGAGACATAAAGCTCAGTGGAAGTGGAGGAGTCTATGGGTGTCAGTAAACACATTTAGCATATTCCTTCCAGTCAGGAAGGACAAGTTGGAGGCTTGGTCAGGACACTAGAATCAGAAAACTAGATGAAGATGCAAAATATAACCTAAACCAGAAGAGGCTTTTTATTTTTTTTATTTGTCAAAAATGTCATTCTTTGATTATCTAGACATCTAGTGCTAGCATTAGAGTATTAACAATCGTATTAAGTACACTCTTCACTCTGGACAGGTATCTTTCCAAGCCAGAAGGGGTCAGACAGGGGGGCCATGTGCTTTGTTAAAACGTTATTCTGTTTTAATAGCCTCTACAAACCAATAGATGCAGACAGCATCAGAGTTTGTTAACACCAGTAAGGATGACTGCACTATTTAGAACGTAAACACAGGCCCCACCATCCCAAGTCAGAAGGGTCATACAGAATAGGTGGGGTATGTGAGCTGTTAAAATGCTTATTCTGTTTTAACAGGGTCTATAAAACCATTACTTTAGGAGGTGATGATACACGCACTTTTGAATGATACACCCCACAGTCTGCAATAAACAAGCATGGAATACACATGTTGGTGATGCAGGGGGAACTCAGTGTCTCAGATCACACACTTTCATTTTGTGTCTGAAGTGTAAACGCCACAAATGGCCATATCCTTAGGTTTGTGGTGGACAGAGCCAAAGGTTGAAGCAAATCTTGTTCATAAACACTCACGACATGGACAAAGTAGACTGAAAACCAGACGAAACCCAAAACAGGGGCAATACATTTGGAGAAAGGTATGGAGGGGGCCAGAGCCAGAGTAGGGAAGGGGGCACTTCCTCAGGTGGAGACACGGGTTAAAAGTACATTTTGCACATAAACATGATTGACATGTAAAACTAGACCCAAAATCTGACATCCCTCCCTAAACAGGGTAATAAATTCATTTTTTGATTTGACAGTTTGACACAGTCAATTGTAATTACTACTAAAGTGTCAGTAGTGGATAGATGCTATTTACAGTGCATTCTGAAGGTATTCAGACACCCTTTGGTTTTTTAAATTGTTACATTACAGCCTGATACTACAATCATTTAAATTAATTTTTTTCCCGATTAATCCACACTCAATGACAAATGTTTGTAAATTTATTAAACCACACACACACACACACACACACACACACACACACACACACACACACACACACATTACTCATTACTCATTACTTAAAGCACCTTTGTCAGCAATTACAGCCTTTTTGGGTATCACGCAACAAGTTTTGCACACCTTGATTTGGGGATTACGTGCCATTCTTCTTTCCAAATCCTCTCAAGCTTGGTCAGGTTGGATGCAGCCGTTGGTGGACAACCATTTTCAGGTCTCTCCAGAGATGTTCAATAGGGTTGAAGTTAAGGCTCTGGCTGAGCCACTCCAGGACATTTACAGAGTTGTCCAAAGCCAATTGTGTTGTCTTGGCTGTGTGCTTAAGGTTGTCATGTTGGAAGGTCTCAGGTCCCGAGCACTGCGAAACAGGTTTTCAGTGAGGAACTCTCTGTACTTCGCTCCAGTCAGCTTTTTCTTAATCATAACCAGTCTCCCAGTCCCTGCTGCTGAAAAACACGATGATGCTTGATGCCGTTTTTGAAAACTCCAAACAGGTTTTTGTATGTTTTGCACAGAGGAAAGGTTTCCGTCTAGTCACTCTGCCATAAAGCCCAGATTGGTGGGGGGCTGCAATGATGGTTGTCCTTCGGGAATGTTCCTATCACCACACATAATTTCTGGAACGTAGGCAGAGTAACCATCAGGTTCTTGGTCACCTCCGTTACTAGTTCTGCCAGGGTACCAGCTCTTGGAAGAGTCCTGTTTGTGCCAAACTTCTTCCATTTGAGAAGTATGGAGGCCACTGTGCTTTGGGAAGCTTCAGCGCAACAGAAGTTTTATTTGTAGCTTTCCACAGATCTTTAACTTGAAACTATCCTGTCTCTAAGCTCTGCAGCAAGTTCCTATAACCTCACGGCTTGGTTTTTGCTTTGATATGCATTGCCAGTTATGAGGCCTTTTATAGAGAGGTGTGTGACTTTCCAAATCATGCCCATTTAATTTACCACAGGTGGACTCCAATCAAAGTGTAGAAAACATCTCAGCAGTAATCAAGAGAAATAGGAGGCACCTGAGCTAAATTTCAAGTGTTGTTGCAAAGGGTGTGAATACTTATGCCAATGTGAGATTTAAGTGATTTTTTAAAAATAAATTTACAGACATTTCTAAAATTCTGTTTTCACTTCGTCATTATGGGGCACTGAATGTAGAGGAAAAATGAATTTAACCGACTGTAGTATCAAAATTGAGGAAAGTGAAGGGGTCTGAATACAGTCAGAATACACTGTACACCAATTGTAACTAGGAGGTAGATGCTACTTACAGTAAGTGTTCATAGTACATAGATGCACCAAGATGCTATTTTATATATATTTACACTGTATAAAATTAGTAAAATGCTATTTGATAAAGGGTAAACTGAGATATTGAACTTGTACCTATCAAATAATAAAACAGATACAATTCAGTGAAATACAATGATGCAGGACAACTTAGTGTAATGTACAATTAGTGTCAATGGTGCAGCGCATGAGAGAACATGCTATACTAAGTGTTTATGCACAGGCAAACATATTTATATTACATATATTAAACATTACATAAACATTAATTACATAATACATTTAAATTTGAGACAGATTTATAAAATGAAACTATTTATATTTTTGCCTCCAAAAGAAACTAAAAGCACTACATAAAAAAAACAATAAAGTTTTACCCAGTATGACCGCTAAGACGGAATCCTTCAGTGGTTAAAATAAATGACTCGTATGCCCAGGGCTATTAGTAAAATGCAATGGAAAAAGTAATTCAGCCTGCATGGCTATTATATTTTTCTATCAACACACTGACCATGCAATTTATTTAGCTGCTGCACTATTTGAGACTATATTTGAGGTATATATACATATCCACATGTGTGTGTGTGTGTGTGTGTGTGTGTGTGTGTGTGTGTGTGTATATATATATATATATATATATATATATATATATATATGTGTATGTGTGTGTGTAAAAACATAGGACACCCTAGCCCCTAATAGCTAGTGTTACCTTCTTTGGCTGAAATAACTGCAGTGAGATGCTTCTTGTAGCCATCTACCAGTCTCTGACATCGGTCTGAGGAAATTTTACCCCACTCCTCAATGCAGAATTTTCCACTAAAGGGGTGTTTGTGATGGTAACTGAACATTCTTCTTTCCATCTGCCTTAGGTTTCGTTTTGACAAACCTACTCCCTTGTTTCACTTGCAAGAGTTTGTATATCGATTAGCAATGCGAGAGAAATCCTGGACATAAGATCAATAACTGAGAAATCCCAGCATACTCCGGACTTCTCCAACTGTGGTAGGTTTTTTTGATTTCCAGGCTTGTATGGCATCTAAATCTTTAGGGTCTATTCTGACTCCTTCTGTGCTGACCAGTCGCCCAACATATTGCACTTCTTTCTTGAATATTTCACACTTGGTCAGTCTTAGCTTAACTCCATGTCACTGTAAAGCTTGCAACACCTTCCATAGTCCTTCCACATGTTCTTCAAAAGTTTTTGCATAGCACAAGATATCGTCGAGATAAGGGATACAGCATTCATCCCGTAGGGAGTCCAACATCTCCTCCATGCTTTGTTGAAAGGCTGTGGGTGCATTAGTTAACCCAAATGGAATTCGTACCCACTCATAAAGGCCCCAAGGAGCAGTGAAAGCAGTCAGATGTCGTGATCCCTCTGCAATTAAGCTTTGGTGATAAGCTTTCCTTTGATCCAAAATCAAGAACCAGCTATACCCTTCCAACGTGTCAGTGAAGTCTTGAATACGAGGCAGGGGTTGCCTATCAGGAACAGTTTTCTTGTTAAGTAATCGGTAGTCAACACAGAGTCAAATTGCTTGGTCCTTCTTTCTGACACATACCACTGGCGCACAGTAGGGAGACTTTGACTTCACAATCCAACCTCTGACCTAAAGGTCTTGGATGTACTCTCTCACTTCTTTATTGATGGACATCTTTAAACTAAGGACACAACCCATGTATTCATCATTAGGTGCAAATGCCATAGATTCTTCATACAACATTCTCTTTGCTATCTGTTGTTGCTCCTCAGTCAAGTAACTTAAATCCCCAGGTGGGTCCCAATGCTCTGTTACTGTAATCTTGTTGCTGTCAGCTCCTTCTTGTGTCTCTGCACTATTAACTTCTACAGGAACTAGTTCTGTTATTTGGTCTGTCTTCACCATTTTCTTAATGGACTATATGCTCCCGATTGTTTTTCTTCGTGGCAAAGTAATGTCATGGCTGTTATGGTTTCATATTGGAATGCTAATGAACGGCCTTTCTGTTCTTCCACTCTTCTTCTTTCTGTTTTTCCAGACTTCCAGCAATCCAACTCCAAGGTCAAGTTGCTCAAGTTGTTGGTTGTCTAAGATGGCAGGCTCTGATAAGTCAAAGTCTACAGGTATTGAACATTTTATGTGTGCCAGCTGACCCGAATGAATAACAATATCTTGATGTCCAACTTTGACAATAGTCTCAGTATCACAGGATGACTTTTGTGTCTGTATAAAGTTTACTATCACTTCAGCCTGATCATCTCCAATTTCCATGGCTCCCATTAGCAGCATAGTGATTGTTGCCAGTATATGTACATCACTCAACAGTTCTTGATCAACTCTTCAATAACGTTAAATCCTTAGAGAGGTTGGTCAAGTGCCATTTTACCACCAGGAAAGGAACTTGAATTGCTAGCTGTGGATCACTGTTGCCAGGGAGGTTCACCGTCGCCTCAACCCACCTAACAAATGTTAAGACATCTTTATTAATGTCCAAGACATGAAGAGGTTTGGACCCAATCAATTTAGAGGTCATAAGTTCTGACCAGGTAAATGTTATTTTCCAGGCTTGATCAATAATATTGACCTGAGCACCTGTGTCAGGTAGGTCAGGTAGGGCAGTTACAGCATAACCGTTGATGTTAGACTTTAACAAACATTTACTTCCAATTAACTCTGCTACTCTGTCCTGTTTTGAGTTTGTCTTTCTAGACACAGAAGAGCAGGTTGCACTGTTTGCACTGGCTTCATGCGTTCTATTCTCTGAATACCTTTCCCCAGTTGACGATCTCAGTTCAGCAGGCTGGTAAGTATTCCTTGTGCCCCTTGTCCTTTTACCACATCCAATAGCCCTGTGTCCTTCTTCTCTTCAGATAAAGCAATGGTTGCATGAGCTGTTACTCTCCTCTATACAATGTGGACACCCATATTGATCTACGTACAACATGTGAACCAACTCCCAACTGTGCAGAGCTCTTTAGCTTGTTTCAAAGTGTCAATTGTACATTTTAAAGCTTCTACTTGAGCACTTAGTTCTTGTATGGTCTTTGTCTTGTTCTTTTTCTGCATTTTGGAGTTTGATTCACTCTTGTCTGACCCTGAGTCTATTTGTGCACTATGAGCTTGAGTTTGATTTACTTCTAACTGCAGACAAGGGTTGCATCTCATTGTTAGTTCTACTTGATCTTAGTGCAGCATTTGACACAATAGACCACATCATCCTTAAAATGGGGAATCATCAGAATTAATGCCAGTAAAATATGGCCTGCCTCAGGGATCTATTTTAGGCCCTCTGCTATTCACATTATACATGCTGCCCCTCGGTAATATCATTTGAAGTCATGAAGTCAATTTCCACTGTTACGCTGATGATACTCAACTATATATTTCTTCAAGACCGAATGATATTCCTACCTTAGCTAAATTATCAGACTGTCTTAAAGACATAAAACATTGGATGACTAGTAATTTTTTTCTTTTAAATTCAAATAAGACAGAGATATTACTTATTGGACAAAACGTAAGTAAACAGAAGCTCTCTGATTACAGTTTCCAATTAGAAGGTTGTAACGCCACTTCATCTACTACTGTTAAAGACCTGGGTGTCGTATTAGACAGTTATTTGTCTTTTGATAATCATATGGCTTATATTATAAAAACTGCCTTCTTCCACCTTAGAAACATTGCTAAGCTGCGTAGCATTTTATCTACTTCTGATTAAGAACAGCTGGTCCATGCTTTTATGATTATAGCGACACCCAGCCCACCCAAAACACTGGGAATATTTAATGGACATCTTTTTTAGCTTTAGCTAAGAACTGCAGCATTAGCGTGCCAGAAGAGAACTGGCCCTCCCTTCTAAGCCTGGTTTCTCTCCATTTATAAATTACTGCAGTTTTGGTTCCTTGCCACTGTTGGCTTGCTTACTGGGAGACTGCTGATATTAACTTAGAACATTTGCTTTGTAAATTGTGTTTTTTATCATTGTGTATTAATGTTATCAGTTTCTGAAGAAAATGAATTTTCTTCCTTTTCTCTTCCTAATTTTCTCTCCTTTGCCTTTCATTTTCAATTTCAGTTTTTCACTGTTATATATTTTTCATTTGTATAGCTGCTTTGTAACAGTGTGCCACTTTGAAAAGCGCTATATAAATAAATTGAACTTGAACATGTTTCAGAAGTACTTCATCAGTTACTGTGTGCTCTGTGAACTTTGAGTACACAGTTCACTTCTGATGTCGCTGTACTTGGGAAGGAACCCTTGGTAAATGGTACGCAGGAACACATGCTGAACTGTTCGTGGCTCACATTCAACGTTAGTGTTGCACTGCTTGGAAGCGAAAATTACTCTCTGTTTCAGTCCGATTACACAATATAGAAAGTGTTGTGGCGTTTCTTTTTGTATGCAGGGTAAGAAAACTGTCTTGTAGTTGGCATTGTTTTGTCATCTGCCTGTGTGATCCTGTACACAGCTTTTTCCCTAACTCCTCATAACTATGGAATAATTTCTGATACTCATTTAACTGTGTGTGTCTGTGAGTGTGGCAGTAGAATCTGTGTGTCTGTGTATAGAGGATGCCCGTGTGTGTATGTGTATCCAATCTATCAGTCTATCTGTCTGTCTGTCTCTCTGACTGTAGAGCTGACTCCTAGAGCTTTCAAGCTACAGCCACCAAACTTTTCACAGATCTTCTGTCTGATCCGAGGAAGTGTGCTATATATTTTCTAAGGGATCGAACTTAAGATTTTCCCGTATGGGAATTTCCATAGACTTACATTGGCTCAAATTTTGTGATGACAGCTCTGCTTCAGAATGTCATATAGATTTGGGATTGGGCACATATCGTTCATCCTAGCAAGCAACAACAAATGGTTACATTTCAAATTTATAGCCATGCTCTAACAACCAGTTGCAGTACCCTAGCAAACGTAATGAAATCTGTAAGCTTTATCACAGCATTAGAATATTGCAAAGATATGTAGTAGGGCTCATTTGTATTGGGCTGTAAATGGGCTTTAGGTATTTCCTTAGCAATTTCCTAGCCACACCCTAGCAACCATTTAGAGTACCCTAGCAACTGCATAACATAATGAATAAACCATATTACAATATATCTTCTTATTAAAACATGTTAGCTTCATTCTAATGGATGTTATGTGTTGGGATCATGTTAAAATGTGCTAGCATCATGCTCAACATGCTGGCATCTATCATTAAACTTTTACATTTAAAGAACTATGACAATCTTAGTTGCGTAAAACTCGGGAAACGTGAACAAAAACAGCAATAAAACTTGAACAAGAGCTCCAAAAACCGGAGCCTAAAATGAAACTAAAAAACGGGGAAAAAACAAACAGGGAAGACGCGGGACAAAAACACGACCAGACAAGACTCATTGTGACGGGGATCAAGACTGCAAGACAAGATGCGCGGCACAAGACAGGGAACGAGAAACGAGAACGAACCGACAAGAGACAGAGAACACGAGGGCATTAAATAACACACGAACAACGAGGAACAGGTACACGACATGAGCGCAAACGAGACAAGAGAACAAGGGGGCGGGGCCAAGACGCGTGACCGGAGAGCACATGGCGAATGTAAACAAAACAGAGGCCATGTGCTTCCACAGGAGACAAGACCCAGAGCATGTGTTCAGATCCCGACTCCAAGAAACAAGAACCAAGACTAGAAGTCAGGATCTAAACAACACGCTCTGACACAACACACAGGGCATGTCACAGGCAGGGATCCTGGCGATATAATCAAGAAAGATTCAAGACAGAGAGCCAGGAACCTGACAAGAATAACGTAGCAAAATGGTAACAAACAATTTTTCTGTCAATTTCCACCCTTCTGCTAATTATACCAACAACGAAAATAAGCACAGGTATGATATCTTAATGTTAACAATACCTGAAAACACATTTTCAAATACCTGAAAACACACTTTCTCTTCAAGCTACAGGTTTGAATAGCTAATTTTAGTTTTGTTTAAAAACCTAACTGGAAGACTAATTTGTTTAGCTTAACTGAAAAATTTATTTAATTAAGAACACTACAAAACATGGTTTAAATATAAATATATCTTAAGAGTACAATTAAATAGTAGACATAATGGACGACACGACGACTAATCGTTGATGTAGAACAACAAAAATGTCTTTATGATCCACGTGACGTCATATATAAAGACTTGCAAGCTAAGGAAAAGGCATGGGAGGCAGTTTCAGCGACAAGATGGTTATATGCACCAAACGCTCCTGCGCTGGTTTAGGGATTGAATACAGTCTTTCTTCTATCTACAACTCGCTACGGAACAAGCAGAACAAAAGTGATGTTGATGAAAACAAAGTTATATAAAAACTACACTAGAAATAAAACAAGATAATAATGACAAATAACAAAATAAAGTAATGTGAACTTTACCATTATACAGATTTCTCTACACAATTCCCGGATCAGCTACGCATTGTGCGGTGTGAAACCGGCCTAGGCTGTACAGCAAAAATAGACTCGCTGCCGCAACGATTGCAGCACTGCTGCACCGCACCTGGAGCGGACCGTACTCGCCGCATCCCTGTGCAGTGTGAAAGCTCTAAACTGTTAACATCGGCGCCGAAAAATTACGCACCGCATACGACCTGGATATGCGTGCGGTGAGAAACAGACTCATCTTTTTCAAAATGTTGAAAGACTCATATTTAAAAATGATGTAACAATTACACAAAATGTTCTTTTTTTAACAACCTACATCCAGGGCTGGGGAGGGACTGTTTTGTTTGGAGCACGAGTAGGACAGCACTTGCAACTATATGCAATTACAGAAAACCTTACAGTAAACTTGTGAAGTGGTGACTAATCTTACTTTTCAAAAGGAACACGGCATGACTGTTTCTTTTACACTGTAAAAAAAAATCCTGTTAATTTACAGTAAACAGCTGGTAGCTAGATTTTCCGGCTTTGAGCTGTAATTTTACAGTGCATGTACTGTAATATGGAATGACAGTTTATTACTGTAAAATGTATTACAGTACTGAACTGTAAACAAAATATGATGTACAGTATAATACTGTAATTTATTGGTTAGCATTATACTGTTTTTTACTGTTTTTTTATGTATTAGGTTATATTAAAAAATGTTTATGTTATTTATGATTTAAAATTTGTATTCTAAAAAGAAAACAGAATTTCTTAAACACAAAAGATGGCCTTAAAACATTGGACTTTTATTAAAGCCAATATATAAAATACATTAACATTGTTTCCACTTAACAAATATGTGGACATTAAAATAATGGACAAATACAATTCTCTGAACATGTACTGTAAATCAGCAATACTTTTTTCTGCAATGTACATGCACACTGAAGTCTAGCATACTGAAATCCTGTGAATTTAAACAAATATGTTGTTGCAAAAAGTGCTGTTACTTCAGATTTCACATGAAAATTCAACAGCAGAACACTGCACTGACTTTGCATGAACACTCAATCGCAGAATACTGCACTGACTTCAACTGAACACTCACTTGCAGAACACAACACTGACTTTGCTTTAACACTCAATTGCATAACATTGCACTGACTTCAAATGAACACTCAATTGCAGAACACCACACAGACTTTGCATTAATACTCAACTGCAGAACTTCGCACTGACTTCAAATGAACGCTCAACTGCAGAAAACTGCAATGACTTTGCATGAACACTCAAGTGCAGAACACTGTACTGACTTCAAATGAACCCTCCATTACAGAACACCACACTGACTTTGCATCAAAACACTCATGCAGAGCACAACATCCGAAACAGGATGTTGAACATCAGCTGTGCTGGCTTTGTATTACTGCACAAAACCCCACTCAAAGTCCAAAAGATTTTTTATCAATTTGGCTACGTGGACATTCACAGTTGCAGTCTTTTTATGGAAAAGTTTCCCCGTCTTTTTGGACACCTTCACCTGGCTGGCCTTTGTCCCTCTCTCTGGATTCAAACCAATGAAGCGCCTAAAAAGCAACATAGAAATAACATATATTAGGCTTGGTAAGTCATGATGAATTTTATATAAAACTATTCGAAGTTGTTTACTCATGATAATAACCTGTGTATATTCATTATGAAAGAATGATCTCATTTCAGAGTCCTGATTGACACCTGTGACAGGTGTAAAATGCCACCTCGGAATCAAATGAAACTGCCATATTTTTTTTCTCAACTGTAATGTAACTACTAATTTAATATCTTTATTATTTTACATTAAGTGAACACAATATGTGCATGAACTAACTGCATGATTTGTATTCTGGACATTTCTGCCATATGAGTGTAACAATGTGTATTGATAAAGTACTACATAAATAAAAGAGACTTGTATTAAATATGGATAATATATTTTTTCCAAACATAATATGTATGAGAACAAACATTAAATTATGGTGGTGCATGGTTTATGTTATTGACAGTTCTCTGCTTTCTGTTAAATCATTGCACAATTTATATTAAAGGGATAGTTCACTTTGAAATTAAATGTTGATATGTTTTAGCTTACCCCAAGGGCATCCAAGATGTAGGTGTCTTTGTTTCCGCAGTAGTTTCAATTTTGATATTTTAAGGTCCTACCGTTCTTGTCTGTCAGTCATATAATGCATGCCTATGGTCACCTCACAAAAGAAAATGCACAGATTCAAATTAAACATTCCAAATAAACAATTCCACATCATAAGTACACAATAATGACCTAAGACATGAAACGAGCAGTTTGTGTGAGAAAACCAACAGTATTTATATAGTTTTTTACCTCTTGAAAAATATCATATCCATATTGCAGGGCACAAGCTTCTTGGTGTGTAAGCGCATTCTGGCTTATTGATTGAACTACCGGAAAGCGGTGTAAGTATTTCTTGCGCGTGCACGTCACTCATTGTTTACATGGAACAGAGTGCATAGGTGAAACGGCTAACAGAAATGGTACTAGTTTGCGCTTATCCGGGATGTTTTAAACAAGAAATGTTTTAAAAAATATATATATATATATATATATATATATATATATATATGTTTAGGGATGTTTAAAAAGAAAAGAATTGCATATGCTCGTGCGAGAGGCACATACAGTCAGGAGTCGCGCCGGGGCATCAACAAACCAGAACACGCTCACACACCAAGAAGCTCATTCACTGCAACATGGACATGATGTTTTTCAAGAGGTAAAAAACGATATAAATGCGGTTCGTTTTTTGTCATACAAACCACTTGTTTCGTGTCTTAGGTCATCAATGTGTACTTACGATGTGGAATTGATTAATTTGGACTGTTTAATTTAAATCTGTGTGTTTTCTTTTGTGAGGTGACCATAGGCATGCATTATATGACTGACAGACAAGAACGGTTGGACCTAAAAATATCAAAATTGAAACTACTGCGGAAACAAAGACACCTACATCTTGGATGCCCTTGGGGTAAGCTAAAACATCAAATCAAAATTTAATTTCAAAGTGAACTATCCCTTTAAATGACAAGCTCTTAACAGATCTGGGAAATAAGGCACAATACCAAAACCTTTTTGGTAAAAAAAATTTACCTTTGTACAAACTCCAGGGTCCTTGAAGCTTCTTCTTGGTACTGTAGATTAAAGATGTAGTAAGTGGAGAAAACTGCAGCTAGCCCTGTGATGAAGCTTTGGTCGACACCTTCACAGATTACATGATTTTCGATGGTGATCATCCATCCTCCAATTGTGGCTTCATCACCGGCAACTGATAAAGACAAGAAATTGCAGTTAAAACAGTGTCTAATATGGTCATCAGTACTTTATTCATTGTAAATTAAATAAATTTTCTGCAGATCAGAACTTGTCATGACCTGGGATGGCTAAAACAATGTTGATGAGGTAGACTGATGGGAGAACCTTGCTTATCTGACACTTACACAGCAGTATCAGTCGTGGAGAGGCGGGGATGGTCAGGGTGCTGTAAGAAAAAGTGATGAGGACGTCGAAGATCGTTGATGAAAAATATCTTTTATTGCAGCGTAGCAGTAACAAAGCACAAACAGTACTTTGGATTCAGCGGAGTCAAAATGAACCCAGAGCGTCTTAAACTCAAACATTTTATACTGTATTCCAATCCTCTTCATGCTCAACATGTAAATGAATTTTCGTTTTAAATGTAAATTGCGGACAACAATGAAAGTGATATTCTTCCGTTCCCAAACAAATGGTAGACTTTCAAGTGTAAGCAACCCCAAATGTTAAGGTGATAAGATTAAACAGAATCCCTATCAATTGTTTGATGTACCCTTTTGGTCAGCAGATGGTTCTCCAAGGCCTACTACCGTTCCCACGCTATAGTGAGGCATTATTCCTCTAGAGATATTTTATTTACATAGATCAGAACTATTTCTATGATAATTAAGCTCTTTATAGAGAAAGGAGCATAGATAATATATACTTTGGAGTGGAGTTGGGTCGAGGCAGACTATAATTTCTTACAGTCCCCTCTTTTGATGCTCTTGGCCCTACAGAAGCATCACATCCACTCCCTTTTTCACAGATTACATCTCCCTTTCTGGGTAGATGCCCAGTGGCGGTGAAGTCCTGCCTTAGGTTGCCCCCCCCCCTGGCCAAAGGAAGATCTTACCCGTCATTGGATCGACACCTCATGCACACTGGTTACGGCTCCATTTCATTTGAGCAGAATTATCACAGATCTTGTTTTTACAAACCAATTTGTTTAAATTTGGAAAGTGTTCCTAGGGTTTGGAAGAGGTAATAGAGAACCATCACAACCAACGGGAGCGTCCAACATTGATCATAGAACTGTCAGCAATTTGACGTTTCACCATAGAACAGATACAACATAACATAATGCATTGACACAAAATCAAAACGATACAAACACAAACAGCAGTTTTAAAAGTTATATCCCAAATCAGACCAGAGTAGGCAATAACTAAATCTCCATCATGCATTTGCTTAGTTAAAATCTGATCCTTTTTATCAAGACCTTGTTGAACTTTGATAATATGATTATCCTTCCTTTTCATCAAAGACATTAACATATCATCCAGTTTTGGTAACTCAAAATCAAATTCAGGGATCTCTTCTACAAAGCCCAATTGTTCCTCTGGCTTTACGGATATTGCCTGTTGGGTGGTGTTTATATATGAAAAATGATAATTTCCTATAGACCAGGTTGATTTGGGAACTATACAAAATGAAGTGTTATTAATTGGACAAAATGCCTGGTTATTATTGACAAATATGGAGAAATGATTCAAAGTGGTGGTAATACATGTTTTCTTGTCTGAAACTATTATTCTAGTGAAATTATTATGAAGATGAGTTAGGTTGATTTCACATGATTCATAGTTTGTCTGCAGTGTTCCACACAATGGCTGTTTTTCCAAAGCATCACACTCACAGATAAAACCAAATGGAGTTTTGTCACAACATTCAGTGTCTATTCCCCGCCATTCTAGCTCCTAGTATGCTGTCAACAATTCCTAGCAGTTTCCGTCCAGAAGGAATTCTCTCTAAACGATCCTTTGAGTGTTTTCCTGACAGCTGATCTGTAGGTGAGCTGGTAGCTATTGCTCCATGGTATCTCAGGAACGCCGTTGTCAAAAGATCTTTGTACATCTCTGTCACACTTTCCCTTCGGCATCGTTCATCTAGATCTGGAGACCATGCTGTCAGATTTACTAGGACTGGAACGTGGATCCATTGAATGTTGTTGATCAACACCCCTTGATATGGTTTCGTCATCACACCAGAAAGGGGGTGCTGGTTGCAGTTCTGGACATTCTTGCATCGTCACCATCATCGGCAGAACCATTGTCAGGATCCATCGCCACATCTCTATATCTCTTGGTTAAATTTCTGAAAAACACATGCAAACAGAAAGAATTACCCCCCCTTTTTGTCCCACATAACACAGTAAACAATATACAGTAAACATTTATATTATTGATGAAAACAAATTGAACACGCACACAAACACAATCTTATTTTTTTCTATACACAAGGCTCTGGAATATTGCCTTCTGAATGTTTGTATGATTTCATTTGGTCCACGTGGAACCATTTCTTCATCTGTTTTCTGTTTTTAGTCTTATGACAGAGCTTGTATACTGTATCTCCACATTTATCAATCACTGTGTACGGTCCCACCCAATTAGCAGTCCATGGACCCTCATGGTGGTAGTTCTTTACCATGACCTCATCACCAAGTTCAAATTTATGATCATGCACATCCTGATCATAATACATCTTGTTGTATTTTTGACTGAGCCCAATTTGTTGAGCAGCTTGGTGATGCATGGCTGGTAAAGAGCTACACAGATTCTTGAGGTATGTTTCAGTCGTCCACCCTTCGATCATAGGCTTGGGGATTTCAAAGAAAAGGTGTTCTGGTAGTCTCATTTTTCTTCCTGTCATTAATTCATGGGGGCTGTAACCTGTGCTTTTGTGAACAATTCCCCTAACTGACATTAATATACTTGGAAGATTTTGAGCCCAATTGGGACCATTCTCTAACACCATTTTTTTCAAAGCTGTCTTCAATGTCCTGTTACATCTTTCCACCCCTCCTGAAGATTGTGGATGTTGTGCTATATGTAGCCGATGTTTTATACCTAGCATTTTCGTAAGGTCTGTATGGACTTTTCCTGTGAAATGGGTACCTCTATCACTTTCCAAACTTAGAGGAAGACCAAATCTACAGAAAATTTGCTCCCAAAGTACTCGTGCTGTGGCAGACGCTGTATCAGATTTTATTGGGTATGCTTCGATCCATTTGCTGAAAGTGTCAACAACGACTAAAATATACCTATATCCACCTTTTGCTGCAGGTAGAGGGCCAACATAATCAATCTGAAGGTTTGTCCATGGGCCTTCAGCCAAACATGTAGGTCTTAAGGAGCCCTTCTTTTTAACCCCTGATGGATTCATCTGAGCACACGTTAAACAATTTGCACAGTAATCTTTCACATCCTTATCCATACCTGGCCACCAAAATATTTTGACTATTCTGTCTTTCACCTTGGTTGCACCTAAGTGTCCCCCTGATTGTGGATATGATACAGAATATCATTCCGCAATTTAGTAAGTGGAACCCATACTGCATTTTCATCATTTTTGTACAGTAATATGTTATCATGTACAATTAGCTGCGCATCATGTTGGGCAAATGGACCATCAACAATCTTTTGTTCAATTTTCTTCTTCCTGATAACTTCTGTTAATACAGGGTCATTCTGCTGAGCGCTTTTCAGGTCTACTGGTTCTGTAATGTTGATAGCAGCAATTGATTTTTGTTCTGTGCTATCTGAAAATGTTACTCCTTCCATAGCAGCTTTCTTTGCTAACTCATCAACAATTAAATTTCCATCACCATGCTTGTCTGTCCCTTTCTTCTGGTGTGCTTTGACTTTCAACAAGGCAATCTTATGGGTGTTACTCTTTGCAGCTGACCACAAGGCCTGAATTGGACCACAATGAATTAAAGGTTGGCCATCTGCACTAGTAAAACCCCTTTTCTGCCAAATCGGCAGATATTCTGTAAGAGAATTGACTACAAATGCAGAATCTGAGTAGATATTCAAATCTGAATCCGTAATTACCTCTAGCGTTTGTAGCACTGCTGTCACCTCTGCTTTCTGAGCTGAAAAATGAGGTGGACATTTATACAGAAAATTTCCTCTGTCAGAATGTATGGCGAAACCTGTATGATATTGTCCATCTTGCCAATATCTAGAACCATCAACATATACATCCACAGCTCCTTCAATTGCTTTTACCTCAAATACACTTTCAGGGGGTCGTGTGTGTTCATCTTCACAAGTGTGTGGTGTACCTTCATACAGCAGTGTTCGGGGAAGCATCGAGTTGGGCTTGTAAACAGTTTTCAAATTTTTAGACCCTAAGTCTAATGTCCACCTGCCTAGTCTGGCGTTGGACACTCCTTTCACTTTTCCGTTTAAAAGAAGTTGCAGTGGTGTATGTGGAGTATGCAATGTTACCTCATTGAAACCATAAATGTATTCAAAATGTGACATTGCCCAATGGACAGACAGGAGGTGCCTTGTACAGGAGTCAAAAGCCTTTTCAACTGGAGAAAGTACTCGAGACGCATAAGCAATAGGACGCATATTTTCTTGAACTTCTTGAAGGAGAACGGCTGAAAGAGCCTCCTCCGTTGCAGCTGTCTGCAAAATAAATGGCTGTGTTTTGTCTGGATTGCGCAATGCTGGAGCTTCGAGTAGTGCTGCTTTCAATTTTTCAAAGGCTGTCTGATGATCGAGACCCCAATCTAGAGAATCGTTTTTCTTCTTTTTTCCTGAAAGAAGAGTGTTCAGAGGTTTTGCAATGTCTGCGAACCCTTCAATGAATTCTCTACAGAATCCCACTATGCCTAAAAATGACCTCAAAGCTGTTACTGATACTGGAACTGGAAGTCTCTGAATAATTTCCACCTTGTGTGGATCAGGTGTACGCCCCCCTTCACTTATCTTGATGCCTAGATAAGTGACTTCAGACTTCAGCAGCTGAGCTTTTTTTGGATTCAGTTTTAGTCCAGCCTCTTTTAGTAGCTGAAGTAATTCTGCCAGTAAAGTGAGATGTTCGTCTCTGGTAGCTGTCTGTAACAGCAGATCATCCACATACTGAATCAGACATTCAGGCTTAGAAAATCGTTCAAGTATTTTAGCTAGACACTGGTGAAACAGCGTAGGCGAGGATACAAATCCCTGTGGTAAAACTTGCCATGTGTATTGAGTGTTTTTGAACTTAAAAGCAAATTTATACTGGCATTCTGGATGTACTGGAATTGACCAGAAACCATTAGACACATCCAGGGCTGAGTAATAGCTAGCTTCTGGCAAGAGAGATGCCAATACATCGGGGTGGAAGCCACTACAGGTGCACAAGTCTGTGTACATTTGTTAAGTTCTCTGTAGTCTATGCATAATCTCCAAGAATCATCTGGCTTGCGAACAGGCCAAATTGGGGCTAATGATGGAGAAAAGCATTGCTTGATGACACCCTGTTCTAGTAAAGAATCCACGGTACGCTGTATATATGGATTTGCTTCATCTGGGTAATTATACTGTCTGAGAGCGGGTGGGTCACGCCCCTGAATCTTCACTTCCATCACACTAGTATCCACTCTGCCACAATCATGTTTTGATTTAGCAAAAACATCTCTGTTCTTAGTTAAAATTTCTGACAGGTCGGAATCTTCCACTGATAATAATGCATCTAAATCATAATCCTCCGACTTTTTGATTGTATGTACAGCATGTACATCAGAAATTTCCACAACTTTATCTTCAGTCTGAGAATTACGCCAGATACAATTGTTGCCATAGTCAATTACATAACCACGCTTGGTCATGATATCTGAACCTAGGATACTGCGACCATCACCAGTTCTGCTGAGCCAGGCTTTGTCTTTGAACTCATCTTTGCCAATCTGAAATGACATGTTATCTGATTGTGATGCTAGAGAAATCGTGCCATCAAAACCTTCCAACGTTATTGTATTTTTACTTTTTTGTGAGGGATTATCTGAATGAAGAATTGTTAAGGACGCTCCAGAATCTACTAACCAATCATTGCATCGGCCTCCAACAGCAATATTTACGATTGGTCTACCATGATTGTCTCGTGACAGTGGTGCAACATGTGTTATGGAGGCCTTAGATCCCTATGCTGAAGAAGACTTGTGAGAGTTCTGCTTATTCATATGAGAACGCAGTTCCTCATTCTCCTTACTCAGTCTGTCTACTTTTGCCTGTAATTGATGTAAGTCAATTTTTGGACCTGTTTTCTTAAGGGAAAATTTACATCCCCTAGAAATATGTCCCTCTTGACCACAAGAATAGCATACTGGGAGATCTGGGTTATAAGGAGGTGGTCTCTCTCCTTTTTCTCCACTTACATGGTCTTCTCTTTTCCAAGAGACTTTACGACCACTGCTCTGAAATGGCTTTTTAACATTTACTGCAGAGACAGGATGTGTTTTCTTTGTATTAGCATTATTATTGTAAAACTGTGTCATCTTTGCAATAATGTCATTATAATCAGATTGAGGTGTCACAAGCATTGTCACAGCAGAATGGGTGAGTGGGTCACATTTGCTAATCAAAGCAGACTTAAAACGGATATCATTCTGAGTAATATCAGGATTGCCACTGAATGTTTTAAATGTCTCCAGTAGTCTTTCTGAAAATGTAGCTGGATGCTCTCCTTTCCTCATTTGAATTTCATATATTTTATCCCAATTCACTGACATCACACCTAAGGCTTCAAGTACTGCCTGTTTTCTCTCTGATTGGTTTGCAGTTCTGTCCTTTACTTTCTGTGTTAAGGCTCCAGACAAGGTGTCTGGTAGGCACATTCTTAAAAGAACACATGCATCGCCATCTGTAAATTTGTAGACTTCAGCATATTCTTCCAATTTTTTTATAAAATCTAATGGGTCTCGTTTGGCAGGATCAAATTTTCCAATGTTGTTGATCACAGCCTCTAGTTCATTTGGATTAAACCCTCTGACCATGGTAGAGGTCACTGGTTCTTCTCCTTCTTCACTATTACGTATAGTTGTAGTAGCGTGCACTGGTGCCATAGGGAATCTAGCTGTGCAGTCAGAATACTGAGAACAGAATGATTCAGAATCTCTTTCCCAATGATCATCTCCCTGCAAATCTAGCATCTCTGGAATTGGGTTACATAGTGTCATCTTACTGCTGTGTTTCGTAGTTGTGCCGTTCTTCATCATAAACTGACAAGCAACTTTTGCTTCCTCCAAATCTTTAGACAATGTTTCTACAGAGGATCTAAGCATGTTGTTGTTAGTTCTAAGAAGTGTGATCTCATTTTGCATCCTAATCTTTTCTTCTTTCCATATCGTTTCACTTGCATGGTAATTTTTAGTGGAGATTACTCCAAAACTGAGTCGCTCATTTTCAGCCTCTAGCTCATCTACTCTCTTCCTAGTTACTTTGTATGATGCGAAAACAGCTTGAAGTGCATTGGCAATTTTTCCTTTTTTGTTTCTGGGCATTTTTGGAGAGTTTTCGAATTTAGAAATGGCCCATTCGTATGGCTTCTCAACAATCTTTTCTATTCCATCAAACATTCCCTGAGTGCCGTGTTTAGCAATGTATTTAACAATTATTTCTTCCATTTTTCAAAATTTTATTGAACTACTTATGGTAATTCAAAACTTCGTTCGGCTCAAACTGATATTTATCAGATTAAAACAATGCCGCAATACGTCGGGCAAAAACAAACCACACTACTTCGGTTACTATTTTTAAACTTAGAGTCGCGGTACGTTGGACTCACTAACTTACACTACAATACACCAATCATGAAATAATTCTGTGATCACCGTACGTCGGATCAATTCAGTTACTTTAGAATTTAATCAGAATTATAACATCTTCACCATCAGTTTCAGTTACTTTAGAAACGTACAGCTTTAAACACCAAAAGATCTAATACAACTCTGCCACCACACTGCGTCGGGTTGATTCAGTTACTTTAGAATCCTAACAGAATTATAAGAGACCGACAACCAGTTTCAGTTACTTTAGAAACTGTAAACTTAAGCACTTTGCTTCAATTACTTTAGAAACAACAATTCTAATACAACTCCGCCACCACAATACGTCGGGTTAATTCAGTTCCGTTAGAATTTTAAACAGATTTGTACAGAATAGGCTTAAGGACTCCTCCTGCTTATACTGAATAAACTCGATTATCTTCTATCCTTACACTATCTTTGTCTAGATTCTTTTAAACGAGGGGTTCCCTGACCAGACCAGCAAAAATAAAGAAAACCGCTTTTCTTACCTTTCTCTGTTCTTTTAGAAATCCTCGTGGATGGGAGGCTCGCCAGTGTAAGAAAAAGTGATGAGGACGTCGAAGATCGTTGATGAAAAATATCTTTTATTGCAGCGTAGCAGTAACAAAGCACAAACAGTACTTTGGATTCAGCGGAGTCAAAATGAACCCAGAGCGTCTTAAACTCAAACATTTTATACTGTATTCCAATCCTCTTCATGCTCAACATGTAAATGAATTTTCGTTTTAAATGTAAATTGCGGACAACAATGAAAGTGATATTCTTCCGTTCCCAAACAAATGGTAGACTTTCAAGTGTAAGCAACCCCAAATGTTAAGGTGATAAGATTAAACAGAATCCCTATCAATTGTTTGATGTACCCTTTTGGTCAGCAGATGGTTCTCCAAGGCCTACTACCGTTCCCACGCTATAGTGAGGCATTATTCCTCTAGAGATATTTTATTTACATAGATCAGAACTATTTCTATGATAATTAAGCTCTTTATAGAGAAAGGAGCATAGATAATATATACTTTGGAGTGGAGTTGGGTCGAGGCAGACTATAATTTCTTACAGTGCTCTCAACATCTGCTGCCGTGGCAGATATCTGCAGAACACAGACAATTGTATACAAATTATAAATGACAGAATAACAAGCCCAGTAATAGCAAGTATTATGTAAATGTAAACAAACATACATCAGCACGGAGTATTAGTCCCTCTATCCCTTCGTCGAAGTAGGCCATCAGCAGCTGTATTAGAGTAAACTCTCCATCTTCATCCTGGGAGACGATAGACTGCACATCTTTGTTCTTTGATTTGGTCTGCAGGTACTTCCTGATTCCCTGTCCACATTCTTTAATGGATAGGTCCAAGACACGTAACACGTTAATGTCAGTTAGTAACTCGAAGTGACTGAAGATACCTCTTTGTGTAAAAAGGTAAGGCCACTGGATTCTCATATCTTCGATGGAAGGGGATGGAGCCTGACTTATATGTTTACGCTGAAGACAGAATGTTGTTTTCATAAGGTTAATCACTTCCCCCTTCTCATCACTGCGAATACCTTCTTGTCTATAAATGGTCTCCAACTGTTGCCTCTTCTGCTCCAGTGTTTCATATGTTTCTTCTGGTGGCAGTTCAGGGTTAAATTGTGTGCACCCATAAGAATCACTTGGCCTCTGATGCAGTTGTCCAGGCACTTTTGAAGTTCGGAGTCTGTTCATTGTCCCTGCACGGTTCATGTTCTCAATTCTTGTTTTTAATTGACAAAGCAGTGAAGTACATCCACTACCAATGAGGACACCGCTTGGTGTCATATCTGCAAAACTGTTGGGGAAATGCTTAACAATGTTGCGGCAGATGATGAGACATTCATTGCGTGTGGGGTTACTCTCACATTTCCTGATTTCATCAGCTAGGACACGTATCATCTGGCGTCGCTTGTCAGGAGCAGGACGCTTGCTGTTGGCAATAGCTGACTGCACTTCCACAGGCATTTTATCCCAAGGAATCTCAAAATTTTCATACCACTTACTGGATATGTTGGGTAATTGGCTTGCCTTGCTTAAAGTACAAGGTGTTGATGCTCGTGAAGAGCTTGAGCTTGAAGATGTGCAAGGCTGTGGACTAGAGAGTGAAGACATACTTGTATCTGTTGATTCATCTGGCAATATTTGGAGATCAAGTGTGACTTGTGTAGTTTCTGAAACACATACAATTAAAATACAATTTTTTAAAAGCAAATCCAATTTCCTACCAAGATGTAGGTTAATTTTTTTTTCTTTAACTATAACAATGAAAATTGAATGATAGAAAATCAATGGTTAGCATCCCTTTGACAATAAAAAACATATACATGTAAAACATATACAGCAAAACAATTAATAATAATAATAATTATTACAAATAGAAACAAAACCTTACCAAGTTTGAATGCCTCCAAAAGTTTCCTTTGCTGTATAATAGGCAGGACATCTTTGAGATCTTCCTGTTGTACATATTTGAGGTCTTCTATAGATTCCACACCTGAGCGTTCAAGTGAAGTGATGACATGTTCTCGAATCTCCTCAGTCAGACTGGGCAAAGCCCTGATGATGATAGCCTTTATCTCGTTATGGATTGACATGTAGGAAAGGAATCTAAAATGTGGGGACAGAGTGGTGAAGAGTTACCAAAGACATGCCACAAACTGAATATTTAGGCAGTGGGTAATAATCAAGAAGCTCTGATTGACTGACACAGTAATAGTCCTCCTGCATTGGTGTAGTGCAATAAGTGTTACTGTAAGGTTGACGAACAGCCTGGTATACCTCAGTGATAAAATACACAGCTGAATTGTTATGAATGACAGCCTTTTTGATTTGTCCTACTATAAGTCCATCATCATTATGGCCTATCACCACAAACATGTTGCTCTTATAAGTTGTCCCTTTTACAGTCACACTATGACTAATAAGTGTATGAAGAGGATCAAAGTTCAGATGACCAACTGACTGTATTATCTTGGCATTGTAGTCCCCAGCAATGAATTCAGTTCCCTTCTCTACTACAACAGAGGGTGGGAACAGTGACCCAGTACTTAGAAAAGACTGTAAAAGTTGATGTCTTTCAGCAAGAGTTTTGCAGAGGTTTTTGAAGTTATGAAGCTTCCTTGCACATTGTTTGAAGTAAGTATGCTTACTTTCAAACCTTAACGTGCATAAACGGATGAGTGGACCAAACTGAATGATAAGTTCTGGATAATGATTTAGGTAGTGATGCTTTGGCTTAAGTGGATGTTCCCCAAAACTCTGTGTTCTGGTATGCAAATATTCATCTATCAGAACTCGTAAATAGGCTACCTGACCTGTGGAAATTGCTGGTGCACAAACAAGCTCTACAATTTCTCTCAGCTGTAAGATAAGTTGCCATGCTACACTGTCTTCAGGACATTTTATTTTATCACCAATTAATACTGGCAACATTCGCAGGAAACACCAATTTTGAACTGCATGTCCGGAGAGTTTTCCAGCCCCTGAGTTCACCTCAGAAGGTTTGTTGTTAGCATCATTGCCTAGATATTTAAATTAATTAATGCGCCGATTCAACTGAACATAAGTAAAGTTTTTCTCTTTTGACACAAGGTGGTTGAGGTATAACACCAAATCAGTTGAAACAATGCCCTCAAAAAGGTCATGACCAAGGCAAGGAGGTAATCCAGGCTGACATACATGAAAATATGTGAGCTCATTGAAGATGGAGTCAAATTTAACACCACCACAGTCACGTGATTCCACGTTACAACTCAGATCCTCAACATGTTTCTGAAATGACTGTGGTGTGTGGTCAGGGCCCTTGGCCAGAGGGTCTGCCAGAAATGCTTCCTGATTAATCTCACAATACCTGCAAAAATATGAGCTTCTGCTAAAATTTTCAGTGAAGCCCCCAATACTGTGTGAACCCAAATTGTCACCTGAAATTGCATAAAGTGTTCCTTTGCAGAGCTGGCCATCTGGCAATATTACTCCATTTGTCTCAAGATCCTTTAAATCTTTCACCAGAGAGCCAAACACTAGATTCTGTCCAAAATGCTTATAGTCTTGTTCTCGACATAACAGTACAAGTTGCATCTGATCAAGACTCAATCTGTTGTGTGGTAAAATGTTTGCAAGTGTCAGATACATGGCTAAAATCTTGTGCTTTTTCCTCCCTGACCCTAGGGGGTTTACTACTTCAAAGGCATCCTGATAAAGGATTATGCCGATTGAAGATGTTGTGTGCTTGAATAGCAAGTTCTTTTTAATGTTTGTGCCATCCCACAAATCCTGAAAAATATTATCAGGCTGGACTCTAGTTTGTATTTGCTGTAGCTGGTCTCTCACTGACTTTGAGGACAAAAGGGACACAATCGTGTTTTTCACAGGAATATATTGCACAAAACATTCGTTGCCCGACTCATTTTTACCAAGACAAATGGATTCGGGCTCTACATAACTGAAGTTATTTTTGAAAAATGTTTTTCTCTTATGGTCAGATTTAAAGGCATGAGTATTACAAGCCCTGTGGAGATCCTCACTTTTCATGGTATCAATCACAGTGTTTATGTCATCTTTAGTTAGTCCAAGCAATGTCAATTTATCCACAAGTTTGGAAATTAGATGTGACTGATTTATGTCATGTATTTCCTGATAGTGTTCAATGATTGTTTGAATAGTAGAAGATGGAAGGAGCAATTTAGATTGAAGTTTCAGATAAAACAAGGCCAAATGTCTTATAAATTCTCCTTCATCTTCCTTTTCTGGGAACACATCCATTTCTTCAGGACAGAAATCATCAGTTTGCATATCACAACTTGTATCATTACCATCACTAGTACTGGCAGGATTTGCAACTGAGTCAAGTAGACTTTCATTAGAACAATGTTTATGCTTTCTTGAGACATGTGATGTGAATGTAGACTTGACAGTAAATTTTTGGTTACATTTTCTGAATGGGCATGTAACAGTGTTACCTTCAGTAATGTGGTTTTTCAGGTGTAAGATTAGACCCCGGATATCCTCACACTTCGAGCTACAAAAGTCAACGTGACACGTTAAATCATCAGTTTTATGCAGTTTAGTCTTATTCTTTCCAAATTTATGACCATATGTGTGACACTTGAAGTCTAAAAATTTTGATAAAACTCTCGTGCACTGAGGGAAACCGCACTTAAACGTTGCATTAGGCAAAAAACTATGCATCCGCATGTGCCTGACATACGTAAAGGAATTGCTGCAGGTTTTATTGCAAATATTGCAGATTAACATTTTATAAAACAGTCAGCAAATACCAACGGCAAAATAACCATACTAGTTTAACACAAGCCCTCTTTGAGCTAAAATAAACTAAACTTACGTCGACTGGCAATGCAAACGTAGCTAACATATGTTGCTAATTCAGTACATAATACTCAGAAAAATCGATTTGTTATTAGCAAATAATATAATAAAGGTTAGTACAGTATAACATTGAAAATGATAAAATTGCATTTACCTCAAGCAAGGAGGAAATCCCCGCGCGGGAATGCCGTTTATCTGGACCAGTTCAGCTTCAGCCGATCAGTTCATAGTCGACTCGAGACAAACCTCAAAATTGTTGTGTTCTAAAACTCTTTATTCTTCGTTCTTCACTATTTATGTACACCGGGTGAAAAGATGAGGCTAGATTTGATGATCTTGCTCAGATTAGACATGCAGATTTCTCTTCTGAGGAGTTGTGAGTGTCAGAAACAACTTCGGACACGTGACTAGACAAATAAATACTGTTCTGTACTGTTAAATTAAACAGCAGTTTGCGATTAAAAGTTTTTTTTACAAAAACGGTTTGCATTCACAGTATTCAGCTGTATTTTTGAATAACAGTGCTTTACTGTTGGAAAATCCCTGTTTTTTTACAGATATTTTTTACAGTGTATCTATCAAATGAGATTTTAATCTTCACCATAGTTCAGCTGTGTCTCGCTGTCTATGGGCCTCTGCTGAACGTCTCAATACAAGAAGCCCTGCCAGTGTTAATTTGAGAAGGTAAACCTATGTTTTATTAATAATTGTCAGGCATATTCTGCACATTAAAATGGGAGAGTAGCTATTCTGACATCAAAAAGTTTTGTACTTCACCTTTAAGTTTTCAAAACAATTCTGTACATGCAATAATGAATTGTAGATTTTGGGTTGAGGCTTTGTATTGCTACACAGCTTCCATTTGTCATGATTTTTGGGAACTTTTATGATCAAAATTCATCATAGTTGTTATGGTGTTTGCGTTGACTCATTCGTGTCTCTGTTATGAAATGAAAGGACATTTGAGCCTCAAAACACTCTGGGTAAAGTATGTTAAATTCTAAAGCAGAGAGTTTACAAGATTCTCATTTCATTTTCACTGGGGTTCATCTCAAACATTATGTGTCTGGTACTGTGTCTGGAACTGGAAATGTGTGATAGAAATGCAACCTTTTTGTATAAAAATGCAGTTAATAAGGGATTTATTTGATAAACGCCCTTGCAAAAATAAAACCTAAAGACGATCACGTCTTTAATACAGTGGCACACAGAATTATTATAATTAGGATATTCTATGAGACTCAGCAAACCAAAATGTTTGTGATGTGGTTCTGGTAACAATTAAATTAGAAAGCGCAAACATCATAGATTTACGCTTGTAGACACTCTTAAGTGTCTTGTATTAAGAACATTTTTTTACATATACATATAAAAACAAAACAAAGATAATTCTATTATAATCCTGGTTTTTGTGTTAACAACTCTCACTGTATCTGTTCAGCCAAAAAACCTTTTAGGGTGCATCTATGGGCTTTCATGAAAAAATCTTTATGTACATTTTTTCAAATGGAAACCAGAAAACTTGTACACAATCTTAAATTTTTCTTTTTAAGTGTTTACGTTTAGAATATATATATCTGAAGATAAATCTGTATAAGGTTGCAAATACTAATTTTAATTTTGAAAAAATAAAAAAGAGATACTGATACTATAATCATAGTTTTAAATATGCAGATTGTTTAGCACTGTTTTAATTTAAACACCCATGTTCATCTGCCTGACATAGTGGGATAAGAAAATCCTGTGTGTGTGGGTGTACAGACGCTGTGTCTAGATCTTCATAGCATCATACCTCAGATAAAGACTTTTTGGTCCTTTTTGGTGACTCGTGTTGTAAACTTTACATTCAGAACAACATAAACTCTTTACTCTGTGTGCTTTTACAATAAATGTCTCATCACTTTAGACAGTATCTTGTATATATATATAACTCAATCTGTATAAGAGTTTGCAAAGACTATGTAATTTTAAAACATAAAAATATAACCATGATAATCCTGGGTTAAAATAGGGGTTGTTTTGCATCGTTTTAAATTAAAACAATGACACCCTCATTTTGGAAAACATTTAGCCAAACAATCTCACGCATCTTATTTAACATCGACAGTGTCACACTGGGTTGGGTATGTGTTTATGTTATCGTTTGTCTTTTGATGTTTTTAGGGATTTTGTGTTTACTTTTTTGTGTTTTTTGTGAGTTTCTGGGTGTTCACCTCTTATAGACACTTTTCACAGTTCAACTCTGAGTCATTCAACAAAGGTTGCTTGAAAGCTTCTGTCATAGGCTACGTGTTAGAGTTTGGTGTATCATCTGGTGACATCTCAACAACGGTTCAGAGAAGTAGTACTGTGGAAAATGTCTTTCCAGCCTAACAGTAAGTGTGTTTTCATTTGTATGTTATGTATTTGTAAGAATATACATAAAAAATTGTTAATGTGTATCACTATGGTATTTCAAATGATGTTTAAACTGTTTTGTGTAATGCTTCAGGTAGATCAAACATTTTCCATAAAAACCAAGAACTGACTCGACAGGGTATGTTTTATCTATTTGTCAACATTGTTTTATGTTTTTGACTCAGAATAGGTATTATCTGAACATAGATGTTTAAATGAAAACAGTGCTCAACAATCGGCATATTTAAAACTACAACATTCTTCACTCTGGATAGGTATCTTCCCAAGCCCGTGACAGGATAGGGGCCATGTGCTCTGTTAAAAATGTTTATTCTGTTTCAACAGGCTCTATAAAGCCCTTACCTTAGGAGGTGACGATACACACATATTTGAACGACACACCCCACAGTTTGGAATAAACAAATTTGGAATACATGAGTTGGGGACACATGGCCTTTAATCAGAAAACTAGCTGTCTGTTACGGTGGAGACTCCCATACCCGGTTCACCAGAGGGAGCCTTCCACTGTGTCTTAGGTTGATTAGGACTACAACTCCCATAGAGCCACATTCCTGGGGCTGATCAACTGTTTCCTGTTTGTGGCCTATTTAAACCCCAGACTCACATGTGCTCCTTGTGAAGTCTAGTCCCCGGCTAAGACTACTGAGTGGTTTTCATTGTGGTTTGGATTACCCGTTGCTGTTTGGATTGTTTATACCTTGTTTGATTCTTTGCTGCCTGACCCGACCCTCGCCTGTTCATCGATTCTGATTAGCCTAGCCTTGGGCATTTCTGTTTACTGTTGTTGACCCTGCCTGTTATTGTTGTTCTTAATAAAGGCTGCAAATGGATCCTGCTGCCTCAGTCTCCCCGTTACTCACTGTCAGAAGGGGTCAGACAGGATAGGGCCATATGCTCTGTTAAAAACGTTTATTCTGTTTTAACAGGCTATATTAAGCCATTACCTTTGTAGGCACCAATACACACACATTTCAACGACACACCCCACAGGCCAGAATAAACAAGTCTGGAATACACATGTTGGGGGTGCAAGGTCTTTTTTTATCTGAAGACACATTGAGATAAAATGGAAATCCAAAGTCTCAGATCATACAGTTTAATTTTGTGTTTGAAGTATGAACATCGCAAGCAACACAGCTCTTACCTCTGTCAAGGTGGGGGGTCAGCTCCTCAGGGTGGTGGTGAACAGAGGTTAAGAGTACATTTTGCACATATACATGATTGACATGTAAAACTAGACTAAAAACCGGACACCCTCCCAAAACAAGGTAATAAATTAATGAGTTTTGATTGACAGTTTGACACAGTCAGTTGTAATTACTACTATTATAGTTATAATTATTGTCTGAATCCAGAGTGATCCACAGCGTTTTCTTGCATATTCATTTAGAGCACCATGTATTGGAACACTTTACATTTATTTAACATTTATTGGAGAAGAACTGTAAAATTCATAAAATTCATCTGTATAGCAACTTCAGTACCTCAAACGGCCTGTTGAATCGCTGTCAAGGTCAGTGAAATTATTGAATACAATCATATGTTCTTTAAATAGTGAATGGAATATATTGCATTGTACACAATTACAACCTCATAAATTACAACTGAAACACACAGTTGTTTTTGTGATCTGTTGTTTAGTTTAAATTGTATGTTTTTAAATCACAACCCAAATATGTTTCATGTTTACACCTGTAATACAACATAAAATAAATGTAATGACTGATGTTTTATTTCTGGTATACCAATTTTAATAGTATTTTTTCAATAAAATAAAGCAGAATTTGGCATTGCTAACAAAGTTTCTGAAAAACACAGAAATAAGAAAGGTAACCGAGCTGAAGATAATAAAACATTTACAAAACATAAATTTACCCTAAAGATAAATAACGATTCGGCCTCAACAAAATAACAGGCACAATTATGTGTTATTGATTTAGTTTGTTTCATTACTGTAGAGTTACAGTGTGGGTCAGTATTTTTAGCCCTTGATTTCAGATTCTTGCAATTTATCATTTCCTTTAAAGACTTTTGTTAAATAGGTGCTTCGTAATTAAACTTTTAATTAGACACTGAACATGTACATTAAATGTACTAGCATGTTTTTATGTCCAGTCCTGTCTTAAAGCAGCATTAGGTTTACAGTAAAATAAAGAAATATCACTGAGCATCAAAAGTGCCTGGAGTCAACAGGTTTGGATGTTTCCTGAGTGGTACACAGGGCTCAAAAGTGGACTTTAAAGGGATGGTCTTTAAACCTGTTTATTTAAGTTTTTAAGTTTAAAAACTCAGAATGTTTCCAGACTGTAAGGTCAGGCCAATTTTTATACAAGATGTTGTTAATCTGCTATTACCTTTGTCCCTTAAATTACATTGTTGTACTTTCCTAATTTAATTTAAATCTAATATAATCCACACTGAAGTCTCGCTCTGTTGATTTACATGAACAAAATAGAACTGAATCAAAGCATGAACAATTTGATGTGAAAACAATTTTTTAATGTCCTGCTACAGAGGTTTAATCAGATTAGACAATCCGAGGAAAGAAAACATCATCAGTCCATGCCATGTCATTCTAATAATTTATGATAAATGATTGGCCTTTATTAACATTATTTAAAAGCATAAAGCGATTATGTTCAGTTCAATAACTCAAATTATAGGCTTTAATGAAACAGGAAACTGATTTCTCAGGATGTCATGAGCTTCATGTTACCCAAAAACATCTGGAAACCTGTGTCTTGTCTTTTCTCACCATCTGAAGATGGAAAGACAATCCCTGAGAACCATCCTAATAGCCTTTAGTGTATAATCTCATATGTTCCAGCTCAGTGCTGGAATGGCTTGCAAACTTTCTTGCTCTGACGTGGTGGCTTTCTTTCCTCAGTCCAGTGTTCGCTGGAGTTGCTGTGTTGGCCCCCTGAGCTGAAGATTCCTGTTAGTAGAAGAGATCCTGAATGAGATGATGCTCCAGCAGGGAAGAACCCACTTTTTCATTCCACAATTTCTTTGGAAATAATTCCATCCAACTTTCTTATTATATGACTCTATTCAGACTTTGGGCAGTGATATATAAGGATGTCAAATATGATCTGGACTGAAACATTTAAAATCTTAGAAATAATAAACAATGGTAATAGCTATATTCAATTTGATTTTACTTATAACAATATCCACACAGAACACTCTCTGTTTTCCCTTTCTATAAACTGCCTTAAGTTATTAAGAAGGCAGTTTATCATTACACCACAGTTCTTTTTCATTACACCTTCACTGTTTAACTTTTGGCTCTTTAGCAGTTAAAGCATAAAACTGCAAGCGTCTTTCTGACAGTCACCACACCAATCTCCTTCCAAAAATAAACAACCACATCAATTCCTCCAAGAAAGGTACCTCAAAGAAGTACATCTGTTACAGAGGAGGTCTGTTACAGGGTCCTCCTCTGTAACAGACTTGTTTTTGACTTCGGGTTGCTTACCCCGTTTTTGGATTGTCTGCTGCCTGCCTCTATCACTGGACTGTACCTTGGATATTTGTTTGCTGCCTGCCATGACCCTTGCCTGTTTAATGTTTTAAAGGTTTTTTGCCTAAACACTAATAAATGCTGCAAATGGATCCTTGTGAGTCTCACTCGTCATTACAACATCAATCCCTCCAACCACCCAAAAATAAAGAACCACACCAATCCCCTAACCTTTTATATTATAAGCTATTATAAGCCCCAGTGATTACACACTTTCTCTCTGCATTCTACATGTGTATTTTGAGTGTTTACTAGCCAAAAAAGAGAAAACACAATATTAAAGATGAATTCAACTGATGGCATTATTATTTTTAAATGTCAACAGAAATCACAATAATATCATTATTGTGAATTCTTTTGGCCACGATAATCATGTAATGAAAATCTGATTTTATAAGAGCCACTGTTTAGAACATGAATGTTTTTTAGACCTGCTCAGTAACTAAATGTAGTTACTATATTTGTTCTTTTAGACAAATCATACCAGTGTAGCTTTAGGAGTGTGACAGCAGTTACCTGTGCCGACTAGTGCTGCTGCTCCCTTTAGAGCCAAATGAGATGTGATAGGGTACTCGATGTGTGTCTGAAGAAATCCCTGTCTGGACAGACAGATTGATCTCAGTGAGTACAACACATACCTATACACTACTGTTCAAAAATGTTGAAACATTCATTCTTTATTCATATTTTTTAGAAACTCATCAAAACTATAAGACAACAAATGTAACTTTGAGAATTATGCTGTTGCTACAGAATATTCAAAATAAATTATAGCTGCAAGCAACAGTTATCAAAATTCTGCTTTAAGACCTTTGCATACATCTAAAGCTTATAAGAAAATATTTAGCAGGTGTCTCAAAGGCCTGCCAAACAACTTTTTCATTAGACATCATTATAAATGTCTGATTACGAATGCTTGCAACTGTCAGAGCGTCACCTATTACCTGATCACCACAAAATTTTGCATGCTTCTTGGCTGCTTATAATTGAATGTCCTTATATACCATTATGACACCTTGGACAAAGACACTGCATGCCAATTTTCAGGTCGATTGAGCTAACTGTAGATTATTCAATTTAAGATAGTTGCTTTTGTGTTTTTTCACATTAAAGCGCCATCAAGTACCCAATTGCCACAATTTTTACATGACCACAGATCAGATTCCTTAATGTGTGTACCAAGTTTGGTGACAATACCTTATTTCCTTCCAAAATATGAAAACCAAAATATGTGTTTTATTCGTCTTAAGTCACTTGTTAATATGACACATGGTGAAGGAATTATGAGCACTAATGCTTTTTTAATTGCTATAGCGCCCCCCGTTAGACCAATTTGGGGGAGTCCTTGTGCCTGAATAACTTCACAGAGTCTTACCATCTGACCAAGTTCAGGTCTCTGTGACTTATGGTTTAGTCTGTATAGTCTGTAGTTTTAGGGTATAATAATAATAATTTATGATTATATCAGGGTTTCAGCGCTACATGCTTGAACCCGTAATAAAATTAGCATTCATTTGACAACATACTTTTTTTTTACTTCAGAATCAAAAAACTTTTATAAAGCCTAAAGATGGGATTCATTTCTTCAAAAATGTTTAGTTTTCTCTTCTTTTCATTTCTGGGATATAATGTGTATAGTCTTGATGGTCTAAATCAATCTAGCATTTTGATTTGGGTGTACACTCACATGCTCTCTTCATACTCTCATCGTGTCTATGGGCTACTGACAATATACAATGCTGATCTTAACACCTTGAAAGCCTCACCAGCACCTGGATGCTTGTTTTTACCTGATAAATAAGTTAAAAAAACAACACTTACACATTTCTCATCTGAACAGGTTTAATTAGGGCACAGATGTCATTTTACCTGTACAGGCAGCTGCCTGTAAGCTCTCTTCAACTCTGATTCAGTGGTGTGTCTCGCTAATTAGTCCTGCTAATGCCCTCTATTAAAGCTCTACCTGAACACCAGCTCCTGTCCAGGATTTGTCAAATCTTTTGCCATGCATGCACGTTCCTCATACTCATCACCTCAATTCCAAATGATTCTACCACAATCCCACATTGGTGGGTTAAAGAAATAATGAGTTCTACAAGTATATTGATGCAGGAAAAGCACCATGGGCTGAGAGATTTGACCACAAAATCCCTAAACATCATAAGCTGGATTCCATTTATATGTGGATTCAGTTATCTGACCTGCTTGTGTCTGCTAGGCCCAGAGGTCAACAGGAAGGATTTATGAGACATGGAGGATGGAGAGGTCAAAAACGGTGTTTGATCACATAACTGCCCTGATCCAATGGACTTTCCTTTCCTCCCAGTTCCAGCATTGCAGGATATAGACTCTCCACTGATTCTTAGGTTTTTCTTCAATTCATCTTTCTTAACCCTGTCTTTATCATCATCTTTAAAGTTAGCATCAGTCCCCTGATCATCATTCAGAGCTTTACTTCTGGAATTTTCTTTACTTTGTTCTTCATTCTCCTCTGTTTCCATATCACCAAGGTATTCATCAGGGTATTCACAGTGAAGACCATCATCCGCCTCTTTCTGCCACTCCGAATCAGGAGACAACTTTACATGACTGTCCTTTTCTGTCAAGAACACAAAGCCAAATGCGGTTAACAGTCTTTATTTAGACAGAGTTAATCACAGCAATAATGCGAACAGAGGCAGATGCAGGGCGGCTCCGGCACAGGCGGGGAGGGAGAGAGCGGGGCAGCGGGAACCGGGAGGGTAACGGGCGTAGCAGGAGAATGGCTGGGCGGCGGACGGGCAGAGAAGCATGCGGTCGGGCTGAGAGAGCAGGCGCGGCACTACGGGGTCCAGGGAGAAACAGGATGGGGCAACAAGGACCAGCGAACACGACCAAGACAAGCGATCAGGTAGCGGTTACCACCGAAACGATCTGACAATGGACGCAAAACGAGAGGGGTAGATAAAGGGGAAGAAATCAACTGGGAACAGGCGCCGGTGATCATAATGAAACAAGGAAACGAGGAAACAAAGAGGGCGGGGAGACGCAGACGCTGGAGCACGTGGCGAGCTGTCAAACAATGCCGCGTGCTCCGACAGAAAACAATAACACAGACACGAAAAATTAAAGTTAAATTAAAAAAAATAAAGATTCAAAACATTGTCAGCAGATAAACATGCTCATGTCACATCACTTACTGCACACACACATCTCATGAAGCACGTGAGATCCTTGGCTGCTGTGCACTGAAGTCTGACACACTGTGATTTTGAGTATGATGTTGTGATTGTTAATATTTAATCTTTATATTTTAATCATAATATTAAACTTACCGTTGTGAATCATGGCCAGGTAAAAGACACTGATCTATATACTTGTATAGAGTATCAACAAAAATGTTGGGGATTGCAAATTTAAGTGAAAAGCAACACAAACAAAAAACAAAACATGCCTTATAATACAACACACGTAATACATAAAATATAAACAAATACATAATTTAGACCAGTATGTGGCACTGTCACCAAATTTCTAAAAGGTGAACAAGATGTGCTAGTGATGACATACCAAGTTTTATGTCAATTCACTAAAGTTTAGTGAAGATAAAGTCTCAGTAATAGTTGACAATATATGAGAACCATTTGATCAATCAAAAATCTTTTAATAACTTTTTGTCATGAGTTTCTCGACATGCTATATAACAGACTTCAGGTTGGACAATTTTGTAGGAGCTCAAAAAAGTAGGTATTGAATAAAATTCAATATGGCAGACAGGAAGTGTGGTCGAATGTGGCAGATTTGGTATTGTAGGAATCGGCATAAGCCGAAAAATAGCCATTTTTCCTATCATGGCACCTTTGGCATGTACACCCAGATAATACCCAGGTCATGCCATAAACCATTTAGTATGATGCTAAAATGATTTAACATGATGCTAGCTTGACTTAGCATGATGCTAGCCTAATATTAGCATAAATTAGCATGATGCTATTATAATTTAGCACAATGCTAACATGTGTTAACATGAATTAGCATGATGCTAACATGTATGATTTAACATAATGCTAGCATGATTTAACATGACAGAGATATTGAAATATGGCTTAATTATTATGTTATGCAATGGCTGGGGTGCTATAAATGGTTGCTAGGGTGGGGCTAAGAAGTTGGCAGGGTAATACTTAAAGCCTACTGACAGCCAAAGAGTCAAATAGGCCCACCAACATATCTTTTGTGAAGCTATGACATCACAAAGATCTGCCCAATGTTAAGTCTACTATATTTTTTAAGCCAACAAAATTATTCTATTAGTCTAAAGAAATGAAGACCACAGTCTGTGATGGACAGATGTTTGTGCTGGCTAATTAAGACAGGCAGAAAATGAAAAGTTTTCATTTCAAGAACGTAACAGATGTCTCAAAAAGGTGACATGCAAATTCTGCAGGCAAATGTTCATCTATAATTCATTGACCACGAAAATCATCTACTGTAGTAGGCTGCCTGAGGTCCATGGCAGCGACTAATCCTTGTTCTGACTCTGGGTCAGAAAACTCTGTGATAAGAGCCTGTTATAACAGATTATGATCCTCTTTGACAGTATCCGACTTCCAGTCCAGGAAGCTCCGTACCTCATGGCTGGAGGTGATTCTGAGCAGGTACAGTCTGTCTCTGGTGGTTACCGTGGCCCTGGTCTGCAGGTGGAAGACAATGTCCTGCGGGTAGACGTGTACGTTGTGGCCCCCTGCAGGGCCTGGGGTGAAAGTGGGGATGTTTCTAGCCAGCTTGACAAGTTCCTTGGGGGCCAGACCATGGGCTGCTATTGGGGTGCCCTGAGGACGTCCCCATTGGTTTGTGGCAGCTAGGGGCTCTGTGATGTTGACTGGTTAAGTTTTAAACAGCGAGCTCTTATACTCCCCTTTCTCTGGTGGTGCTTGGCTGGGAGGTCGGGGCCCGCTGACCAAAGGAAGTTCGGCGGGGTTTCTGTCTTCCTTTTGGTCAATTTGAAAATGATACGCATGCTTGAGTTCTCGTTGCACAGTATCAAGTTCATCTCTGAGGTGATCCCGTTGCTGAGCCAGGGCTAGGGCTTCAGCTCGGGCTGCTTGTATATGTTCATCAGAGGCTTTAACTTTGGCAGTTCGGTCTTTTGGTTCATTCTCAGCCCTTTTTAAAAGGCTCTCTGCCTGTTGTAGTTTAATTTCCAGGTTCTCCCTGGCTTCCTTCTCCAACTGTTCTTTGTGCTCTGTGTCTGTTCAGAGGTCCGCCAAGGCGTCCTGGAGCCTTCTTACTTCCTTCTTGATTCAGGATGTTGTTCATCTGCTGTGGGTTGCTGTTCCTGGGCCTCCCGGGTCAGTTGGTCGAGGCGATTCTGGGTGTCCGCCTGGTTCCACTGGACTTCTTCGGCCTGGAGCTTTAGGGCTGTCATCTCCTGCTCCAGGTGTGTGATGTTTTCCTCACTCAGCTTCTCCTGGACGATGAGGTTGTGAGCGAGGGTACCGGTGATCCTGGCCAGCTCCTTGTGGTGGTAGCTGTGTGTTGGATAGCAGGTCATCAGCCAGTCCAGATTGACGTCTAGCTGTTCTTGGCTCAGGTGCTGTAGCCTGCTGGCCGCCTAAGGCAGGGTGGCGTCAGTCATTGCGCTGAGCCAGGCCTCTAGTTGGTCCCAGTGGGTGACAGGGCTGGATGTTCTGGACATGTTGGCACACTGGAGGTGAGAGAAAAGCACAAAAGGGTCAATGCAAGTCTGCGCAGTTTTTTTCTTAGTGAGTTAGTTAATGAGCTGTGTGGGTTGTTGGTTGTGCGGCTAACTTGGGGATAGTTAGTGGTGCACAGTGAATGCCATTTATTCTAACTGTGAATTGGCAGGGATGGATAAGTGGTGTGAATGGGCGCAGGGAGTGGACTTGAGCAAACTGATTGGCAGGTGGTGGCCTGCAACGTCGCTCTAGTGACTGGGGCGATTCACTCGACAAACTGATTACTGAGATTTTCCCTGATAGTTCATACAGTTTGGGTCTTCTAGGAAACAAACAAAATAGGACAACACATTAAAGTGACAGAAGAACAGGGGATAGAAAAGGGATCAAGAGAGGGTTTTCTCACTTGGCTGAGTTCGGGGCCAAACCTAGGGTTACGACTGGGCCTGCAGAGAAGGGCCGCTAGGGTGTCATACAGCCTGGGGGAAGTTGCCAAACTCAAGACAGTAGGGACAGACCCAATAGTTCAGAGGGAGTGCCTCTAGTTCTCTTTGATGTTTATGGTGAGTAAGTGGGGCTATACCTTTTGAGACATGCTGAGTGTGAGTTGAGGTCCCCCAGGTGGAGACCAGTGGCAAGACTAACCCTCCCAACTCCTCCAAGCACTAGGCTATAGGTGCCAAGGATCGCTCACCCTTCATGCCACCCTGGTGCCGACCCCTCAAACAGTTATGACCTTTAGCACAACAGAGCAGCACTCCAAGGGGGACAATGACCGGCTGGCGCAGCTAAAATTGGGGTTGTGGCTGGAGGGTACCACTCACAACAGGCTCAGCCCAAGGGCTGGTCCTCCTGCCAAGGGTACAGCTCAGAGTTATATACCCTCAAAATTGCCTTATCGCGCCAGCTAGTGCGGTTGGTTCCCACTCTCTGAGTGTGCTTGTTGCTGATGACTTCACCGCGTGTCGTCTACAGTCAGCGCCGGACCAGTCAGGATGACCGAACTCACTCACTGGAGACCCCGTGGAGAGAACCGTCACATCAGCACCCGAGCACTAGACGTACTACCTATGAGGAAGCACAAAGGGGCTGACCAAGGGTAAAGTCACTTAAATCAATACAGGGAATCCCAATATAATGATGGACTTCATTAGATTAGATTAAATAAATTCAATTAAACTCAATTAAATACCTTCCTACATGAGCAAAGCAGGGGAAGTATTAGAAGGATATGCTGGGAAAGAGAACAAAATAAAATAACCTAACGAAAATTAACAAAATAACTAAAAGGGAACTTATTATTATTATGCTAGTAATAATAATAATTAAATGAAAAGGGGACGTCCTGTGAACCAGAATAGCGTAAATGAAATAAGCAAGTCAATAAAAAAATGAAATATAATTTTAAAGGGAGGAAATAAGCCGAAATTTAAAAAAATATTCATGAAATAAAATGGGAATAAAAGAGGTCACCCAGCAAATAAACAAAATGGAAGGAAGCGAAGAGGGAGGAGACCGACACATAAATTACTACTTGATCAAGGTTTATAGATTCCACTTAAATAGCAATCATCTACCGTCCTGCAGTATCTTACTATCTGCTCAAAGAATGAGAGGGCACGCATTAGTTAGCTACTCTAACGGTTACCCCCAGGGAGTGAGCATAGCTAAGAGGCCCTGGAAAAGAATGGAGGTTGTGATGGACCTCAGGAGAAACTCCACTGACCACCCCCCACTGACCATCGACAGCTCGACTGTGGAGAGAGTCAGCAGCACTAAATTCCTGGGGGTGCACATCACAGAGGATCTCACCTGGACCACCAACACCACGTCACTCTCCAAAAAGGCACAACAGCGCCTACACTTTCTCTGCCGGCTGAAAAGAGCAAGTCTCCCTCCACCAATCCTCACCATGTTCTACAGGGGAACCATTGAGAGTGTGCTGACCAGCTGCATCACTGTCTGGTATGGGAACTGCAGCGCCACAGACCGCAAGACCCTCCAGCGGAAAGTGAACACAGCTGCAAAGATCATCGGTGCCCCTCTCCCCTCCATCCTGGACATTTTCCTTTCACGATGCTCCAACAAAGCCACCAGCATTGTAAAGGACCCCACCCATCCCTCATACAGTCTCTTCCAGCTCCTGCCGTCAGGAAAACGGTACCGGAGCATCAGAGCCCGCACTGCCAGACTGCTCAACAGCTTTTTCCCCCAGGCTGTGAGAGCCCTGAACTCAAGCACGGCCCCCCTCTGAAAAAACCCTCTCTCTCCTCTCTCTCTCTCTCTCTCTCTCTCTCTCTCTCTCTCTCTCTCTCTCTCTCTCTCTCTCTCTCTATATATATATATATATATATATATATATATATATATATATATATATATATATATATATATATATATAATTTTTTTCTCCCTTGTGCAATTCTGAGTGTGCTACACACAGGTGAGTAGGCCGGACAGACCACCTGTAGTAACACACTCTCCTCTATGTGCACTAGACACTTTTTACAACCGAGGGTACATAATCCCACAAAACAGACTCATAACATATGTATGTTTACAAGCCCATGCACTGCAGATCTTCTTGCACTGTTCTCCAGCCAGGAACAGTGCTTGACTTTCTTTTTCCTCATGTACAGTATTTATGTGAAACATTTGTATAGTTTGTATTTTCTAGTTTATGTATAGGCAACGTTATATATAGTATATTTATAATCTAACTCTGTTAGTTTTTGTGTTTAGATTTATACTGTTTCACGTCATTGTTGTATGTCTGTATTTATGTAGCACCGTGGTCCTGTGAGGCACGACATTTCGTTCCACTGTATGTGCCCACATATAGCGGAATGACAATAAAGCTCAACTTGACTTGAACTTGACTTGATAATCCTCTACCCAGTCAGAACTAAACTCTATCATTTCCAAAAATCTCATCATTTGTCCAACAGTTTGTGGCATAGGTTCCTAACTTATGCCCTCTAGTTGACTTGGTAATATTGCTTTGATTTTATAAGCAATCAATCTTGCCAAGTATTCTACTTGAGACTGGCAATACTGTAATTTTTGTTTTTGAGGCCTTGTGTCCTCCCTCAACTTAGTTAACAATAGAATCTCTGTGACATTTTTCAAGAGTGGAGGAGCAAATTAAAATATTATCAACATACTGCAACAGTGTACTGTTCAACACTAAATCTTCTAGGTCAGATTTCAATAATTGATTAAAAACATGGGGTAAGTGAGGATAGTCCTGTGAAAGATGTATATATGTTAATTCGGTATCTTGATAGTTAAATGCAAAAAAATGTCTGCTTTCCTCTGCTATAGGGATGCTAAAGAAAGCATAGCATAGCTAAATCACAGTAAAATATTTTGCTTCTGGGGGAATGTTTGTCAACAGTGTGTGTGGATTGAATACCTCAGCTTTGCAATTTTCAACTACATCATTTACAGCTCTTAGATCATGCACCAAGCGCCACTTTGATTTGTTTTGATCTGTTTTGACAACAGGTAATATGGGTGCGTTGCAACACCTGGTTATTTTTTTGCCAAACTCCAGCTGTCATCAGTCCCTCAGTTGTACTTTTGATACCCTGTGCTGCTTCTAGGCACAATGGATATTGCTGTTTTCTGGGCAATTTGTCTTCTGGTCTTATTTGTATCCTTATAGGTGCTAGCTGATTTTATCTGTGTCATGCTGAGACCATAGTTCAAAAGGAAATTGCTGCTCCATTACTCTCAGGAGATCTGTGTTATCTGTTTGAGTTTCTGGGGTGGTTGCCAAATTCATTTCTCACTTGTCTGCAGTGACCACCTCTCTAGGAATCCCAGTCATAATGGTTGCACAAAAATGAGAGACAAATTTATAAGTTGGAACCCGCTTCTCTTATCTTCTCTTAAGAGCTGCTTCTCTTACCTTCTCACACACACTCACAGTCACACACTCTCCTTTCACTCTCACTCACTCACTTCATTTTCATCAGCACAGTTCAACAACACACATTTGACACATAAACTTCAAACACAACGAGCAGGATTTCAAAGTGCCTTCACGTCTTGCGTGGTTTTTCTCTCTATACACCTCTTGTGTGACCTGCCTTGCAGTATTTTCTAACACCACGTCTTGCGTGGCCTTTTTGCCATCACGCACCAAGCGTGGTCTTCACTCGCACTCACATTCACACACCTCTTTGACATTTGAAACCCCCTTTTTTATACCTAACAATACAATTAATTTATTTCAGTCAACGCAATTTAATTCAATCAGTTTAATTCGGAGAGGCCTAGGAGTTTCAGTACAGCTCTGGGCTCACCTCTCGGCAGACCACACAAATACTATAAAGTATAAGAATAAACCTGCTTACCTCTATAGTGGCACCAGTTTGCGCAGTCCGCACGAAAGCCAGCCCGTCGCAGCCCTTAGTCCTCCTGCCTCCCACCAATCACGTCGGGGCCCCCAATTTTGTTGTGGAAAACTCTGGATCAAAACTGATCAAAATTGTAGTGCTCAGTGACTGTATTGAAATATAATCATGCATATCAGAAAATACACCATAAAAAATACAGCCGATCAACCATGTCTGAAATAGCCCCCTATACCCTCATTCCCTATTTGCTACATTAGTTTACTAATATAGTCCACTTGAAGAAGTGAATTAAAAAATGTAAATCAATTCAGACACTAATTGTGGAACCAACTTGCAAGCTCCAACATTAATAAAATCTGTGAATGTGTGATCATGTACACCTTCAGTAAATACTTTTGTAACCAATAACAACCAATTTAATAACAAAGGAACTTACATCTGTATGATTTAGCTGTTCTTCTTTTTTTCTGTTCTTCTTTTAATCTTCTGTTATTTGGAAATGATTTCAGTGCGTGCCTCAAGGTGCATTGTGGGTATTGTCCTGCCATTAAGCATACATGGATTGTGCTCTCATCGTTGCGGTGCATTATGGCATTAAAAGAATGAACTTGATTATGTGTAACAGGTATAGAATTTACAGTTTAATACATGTAAAGCTCTGGAAAAAAATTAAGAGATCACTCCAAATTTTTCTTAAATAAGCATCTCTACCTGGCATAGGCATTCCATTCCCCTGTCTGTTGAATTCCAACACAACATCAAATTGTGCTTAATGAAGTACTGATTAAGTGATGATCTGATTAAGTGATGATGAAATATTATTTAACAAGAAAAAGTATAGAAAACATGGTTGTGGTCATCACTATCCTCTAGATGGCAAAACCAGTGTTAGTAGAACCTCAAAAGTAAGCAGAATTAAATAATAACTGTTGACCATGCGAAAAGAGTTTTGAGTGAGGAAAAGAAGGGTTTCATTTTAGCTTTACTAGCAGAGTGATACAGTGAGTGTCAGGTTGCTTTCATCCTTACAAGAGATCAGTTCATAAGAACAAGGTAAAGCTGCAGACATTGGGGACAACAAAACTACAGAACGGTAGAGGGTGAAAACGACTCTCCACTGAACAAGATGACCGCCAACTCATTAGAATGTCAGTCAAAAACTGTAGGATGAAATCAAGTGACCTACAAAAAGAGTGGCAAATGGCAGCTGGGATAAAGTGCACGGCGAGGACAGTTTGAAACAGGCTGCTAGAGGCAGGGCTGAATTTATGCAAAGCTAGAAGAAAGGCCATCATTAATGAGAAGCAAAGAAGAGCCAGGCTGAGGTTTGCAAAAGACCATAAGGATTGCACCGTAGAGGACTAGAGTAAGGTCATTTTCTGTGATGAATCCAATTTTCAGCTTTGCCCAACATCTGGTTGTCTAATGGTTAGACGGAGACTAACCCATTGTGAAATCTGGTGGAGGATCTGTGATGATCTGGGGGTGCTTCAGCAAGGCTGGAATTGGGCGTCTTTGTGAAGGGTGTGAATCAAGCCACAAACAAGATTGTGCTGGAAGAAAACTTGCTTCCTTCTGCGCTGACAATGTTCACCAACTCCTGCTGTTTTTCAGCAGGACAATGCGTCATGCCACTTAGCCAGGTCAATTAAGGTTTGGATGGATGATCACTAGATCAACACCCTCTCATGGTCAGCCCAATCTTCAGATCCGAACCCCACTGAAAACTTCTGGAATGTAATCAAGAGGAAAATGGATGGTCACAAGCCATCAAACAAAACCGAGCTGTTTGAATTTTTGCACCAGGAGTGGCATAAAGTCACCCAACAGCAATGTGAAAGACTGTTGGAGAGCATGCCAAGACGCATGAAAGCTGTGATTATAAACCAGGGTTGTTCCACCAAATATTTATTTTTGAACCCTTCCTAAGTTAAAACATTAGTATTGTGTTGTTTAAACTTGTTTTCTTGCATTATTAAGGTCTGAAATTTTTTTGAGGTCTGCATTTTTTGTTGTTTTAACCAGTTCATTTTCTGCAAATACATGCTCTAAGTGACAATATGTTAATTTGGAATTTGGAAGAAATGTTGTCAGTAGTTTATAGAACAAAACAAACATGTTAATTTTATTTAAACACATACCTAAATTAAGTAAAACTAGAGAAACTGATAATTTTGCAGTGATCTCTTAATTTAATTTTCCAGAGCTGTATATTGTTAAATTCCCACAAAATTGTTTATTTATACGTCTTGTGTGGGTACCTGACTGAAATAAGTGCTTCTCCTTTAAGTGTTGTGGCATCACATGCTGATTTAACTTCCTGTCTTATCTCCTCCCCAATACGTGGAAGTGAGAACATAGTGATGAAGTGTATAACATTTATTTCATACACAGCAATAGCAACTAAAAGTCTGCTCATTTCTTCTAGCAGTATGTTTTCCATTCTATTTTCTTACTTATTTCATATGTCAGACACAGCCATGATGGTCTCCAACCCCTTTGCAGGCAGCAGTTGAGTAAACTCATTCAGCAGATTTAAATGTGTTTTACTTGACGGCCACATCTTCAGGGAGATTCCTCCAGAGCGAGTGATGGAGGGTATAACGTCTTGAGTAATGACTGCACAACAGCAACAACTAATTTTCTTTCATTTTTGAATCAAAGCTATTGGATCTGCAAATGTTTATTGTTAAAAGTTATTGTTTATTGTCAAAGCTATTGGATCTGCAAATGTTTAATAATAGGAAAAGCTTTTAATATTAAAGGATGTGATTATATTAAGGAATACCTGATCTCATGTGTCAATCACACCAGGTGCACATAATTAGTAGATCGTTACTCAGCATTTTGAATGAGTCTTGCCCTATCTAAACCGCAGATATTTAGTTTGGTGTGCTCCTGACTGCTGAAGTGAGAGTGAGTACCATGGTGAGAGCAAAAGAGCTGTCAGAGGCCTTCAGAATTTTTTTTTAGCATCCTATGAGTCTGGTAAAGGATTTAAAACGATCTCAAAAGATTTTGTAATCAGCCATTCCACTGTCCGAAAGATACAAGTCTACAAGTAGAGGGCTTTCAAAACAACTGCCAACATGCCCAGGTCTGGTTGCCCCAGCAAGTTCACCCCAAGAGCAGACCGCAAGATGCTAAAAGAGATCTCCAAAAACCCTAAAATGTCATCTCGGGACCTACAGCAGGCTCTGGTGACTGTTGATGTAAAAGTGTATGCCTCTACAATCAGAAAGAGACTGCACAAGTTTAACTTGCATGGGAGGTGTGCAAGGAGGAAAATTCTGCATTGAGGAGTGGGGTAAAATTTCCTCAGTCAGAGACTGGTAGATGGCTACAAGAAGCGTCTCACGGCAGTTTTTTCAGCCAAAGGAGGTAACACTAGCTATTAGAGGCTAGGGTGTCCTATCTTTTTCCTCTGTTAAAATAGGCATTTTTGTAGAATTACGTTTACAGAAAATCTTAAATACGTTTCTTCAGTTTAAATTGTTTATTTATATTACTTTAATCTCTCTGTATTTGTTAAAATTGAGACTAAATAACCATATATTAAAAAGGTACAAAATACAGATGCTTTCACAGGGTGTCCTACTTTTTTCAAATGACTGTAAATGTTTTCGTACTTGATTTTAGATTTGACGACTTTGGGAGCTCATGTCTATCTAACCTTTCACCTGCTTTGGGGGTTTTTGTTTGTTGTTTTATCATAGTTGAGTCTTGGGGTTTATGTGGGGGAGAAAAGGACGTCACCTCCTGGAGTACGTTTGGCGGCTCCAGGCAGTTTGGTGGATGCAATGATATACATATCTATCATGCAATACTCAAACATTCAACATTGTCACACATCAGTAATCTTGCAGACATAGAAATAAGAAGTTCTTACAAAGCCAACCTGGTGATTTAATTTGTTTCAATTAAATTTTTATATAGTGCTTTTACAATGTTGCATTGGTTTAAAGCAGCTTTACATATAATGAAAAATAAATGTTCCATGTTTATAATGCAAGTGGGTTTGTTTCTCGTGACTGTGGCAGTTTTTTTTTTAATAACAGGTCTGATAACAACCAGGGTTTTCGGACATATCCTAATGCCAATCATGAATTAATAGTATTATGTAGGATCTATAATTTCAGAAAGCATCTCTTTCAACAGCCTGGTATGCATAGGATCTAGCATACATGTTGTTGATTTAGATGATTTAATTATTTTTGACCGTTCATCCCCATCTAATAGTAGAAAATGACTGGAGTTGCTCCTTGGGCAAATTATGATGCACCATCTGATATGGTTGTGTTTATATGATAACAATGTCTATTGTTGTATGATATTGAGAGCTGTCAGAGGCAGATGACACTTTATCTTTTAGTTTAAGGCCTTTCTGTAATCTGAAACGCACTCCTGCATACAGCATGAAATTACATTCCATTTTCTGGGCTGCTCTTTTTAGGGTGTGCGTATGCTCAGTATACCACAGCGTTGGGTTGCTGTCCTTATCTTATTTAACAGTAGAGGAGCAACTTTGTCTAAGGTGTTAAAAGGGAGTTAACGTATTCTGTTATCAGAGTTTTCAAAGTTATCTGTTATGCTGACTAAGGAATTGAGACAGTTCAGGCAGATCTTTACTGACAGACGCTATTCATAGGAAAATGTATTATACAGGACACCAGATAACGATCTGAAATGTCTTCGCTCTGCTGCAGAATATTAATGTCATCAACATTTTAACATCCACATGAATGTTAAAATCGCCAACAACTAAGACTTGATCTACGGCCTGTAATACTTCTGACAAAAAGCAAATTATTTGATAAAGTTGATAAAATGTGGTATCCTGTTAACAGTAGCCAACAGAAAAGACAAACTCAATTTATTATCTACATTTCTATCTACATTAAATTCTAACACTTCCTCTTCTCACAGATAAACAAGTGTTCTGACAAATCTTAAATCCCAGTGGATTCATGCCAGCAGAATGAGGGTTGCCCTGGTTACAGAGAAAACATCAAGCCCAAAAAAATGAGCCTTGATTTCCTGTTCCTTGTGTTCCTGACTGCATTCAGCTGTGAATAAAATCAATGGGTTAGCCTACATCTCTGTGTAGCTGCATCAGTTCAATAAATAATGGCAACGCCTCATCCAGATCTTTAATTTAGAATTTAATTTAGCTCTTTCTCTCTTTTCTATAGACACAGTGAAAAGTACAAAATAAAAACATATAACAGTAAAAAAAAACATATTTCTACGTCATCTCCCAACGCCATACTACAAAATAACACAACATGAAAGAAATATAATTACCGTGTGCGCCTCTTGAAACATATGCAAAATTATACGTTTTTGGAGAAGAAGCATGTTACAGCACATCCACATCCATATTGCTCTTGTTGGGGTTTCTGCCACACCTTAGAAGGATCACTCAAAGACTTTTTCAAAGGTTTAGATGCCAAAAGATAGACTTCATTATCAGAGACATAAAGCCAAGTTGATCTACAGAACAACTGTTTGTGCCTGGTTGGGGAAAGGTCTTTATAGGAGTCTTCTCACGCACACGTCAAAATGAGTTAATGAGGGGTTCCCAGAGTTACTGTCTTCCTTCCTTGGGGCCCCTAACAATAACAATAGATGTACTTGCACAGTTAAATGTAGAGCAGAACTATAATTGTAAAATAATTTGTACAAGATTCCTTTATATTTTGGTTAATAAAATCTTCATATTCCCCCTTTGAGACATTTACGTCTCATTTTCATTGCCTATACCCAAAGTGCAATTTCATAATTCAGTTTCCTCTGTTAAGCTATCTAGTGACTAAGTCAAGTCACACAGTTTTGTTATTAATGACCGTTTTATGCAACAGCATTTTGAAAGAGAGCAGGACCAAACTTCTCCTCTCACTCTTGACTAGAAAGGAGTAAAATATCCTCTCTCTCTAATCTTCTCATTTAAAATAAAACAGTGTTATAAGCATGAGCGTGCATTTGTTTCAGCCTTGCCTGTGGTTGTCAGTTATGTAGAATACATTAAAGGTAAAATAAAATAAAATATAGCATAAAATAACTGTTAATCAAAATAATAAAAGATCTGTTTGCAAATGTCTTCAACCCAGATACTCTGCGCATCGTAGATGCTCACCCTTGGGGAGAGGTTAGGTTTCTAATGGGGGTCTTTTGTAGGCCTCTGCTGCATGGTACAGGCATAGGTCGACCAGTAAGCATTTCATGCTGTGTTAAATGTGTGTTTCTGTTAGTTTGCATGCAGGAGCTCATTAGTTCAAGAGGTAAAGCATCAAGCAGATTAAGTTTAGTACTTGCACATATCTTGTTGATCTGTCTGAACTTATTTCTGATGAGATTATAAATCTGGCAATGGTATTGCTTCTATCCAACAGCTAAATCGGTCGATGACCACAAGCATGTATCTCTTGCCCTGTACCTGTTTTTTTCATATGTGTATCATATGTATCATATATCATATGTATTATATCAAGTGTTTGAAAGGTCCTTCAGGTACGGGTGTATGAACTATTGGTGTTGTTTTTCCCTTTCTGACATAATACTTAGCACATATCTCACATGTAGACAAAAATTCCTCTACCATTGTGTACAAGTATGGAGACCAATACCCTTGTTGTTTAATCTTCCTTATTACTTCCACCTTTGCACAATGGTCAAACCATGTGCATCTAGAATAAGGATGTTTAAGAGTGAGGTTGGTGAAACAATATGTCTTTCATGTGAACGCCAAATGTTTTGGTAATCTTTTGTCACTAAGATCTCTCAATGGAGCTGTTTATATAGCATAATCTTCTATCCAATCACTACTGAAGCCAGTCATTCCAAAAATGTCATGATCTGGCCTACTGTTTGTGACAATAGTGCTTTACTTATGCCTTCAAAGTACGTTGGGGCTATGGCCTTTGTGCCATATGAGATTAATCGCCCTAAATATTCAATGTGTGGCAGGCAATATTGCAGTTTGGTTTTAGATACTTTGTGACCTCCTTGGGGTAATTTTGTAAGCACTTTAATGGAATCTCTCAAAATTGTATGTAATTCTTGTTAGAGAAATAAAAATCAATGGATTTACTGTAGGCTCCCATTTGCTTTGTGCAGCTTTTTTTATCATTAGTCTTAAATCCTTTGTTTCCCAGGTTTTCCCTACATATAAAGATATATGTGGTATAAACATTGACTATAGGGGTAGGTGTCTGATTTACGGTTGGCGGGATTGCTGCAGTCAGAGTTGTTTGGACAGTTGGTTGTGAAGCATTTACAGACGCCATTACTGTCATTTGGTTAGACTCTTCTTTCTTTATGACTGCTTGAATCTGTAGTTCTTTCTCTTGATTTTTGAGCTTTTGTTCATTTTTTCTGTACAGTTCCACTGCATGAGATACATGGAAACAAAACTCTTTGTGTGTTTTGGAGTTCAGACCAACTACATCTTCTAACTTACTCTTTACAGCTTGTGGCGTGGCTTCTATTACAGCATTTCTGACCAATGTAGCCATTAGAGGGTCTCCTTCTGGATTCCCTTCAGTCTCTTGCTTGGGTTAGGGTTATGTGACTGGGTTTTCAGTTTCCCCCAACTGCTTGCCCAACTGCTTGCCCTTCAATGTTTTAGGGTCGATTCTGGTTGGATATTCAGCACGTAGTGCTTGCCACACAGCGGGGCAGTATACATTAAAAGTAGTCCCGTCCATGTAATGTGAGCCTACAGCTCTCTCTAAGCCAGATGCTTGAAGGATCTCTTCCATCTTCGCACCTCCTATAATTTTTGCCAGGAGTGCTTTGACGTCTGTATTTTCCCTTTTTCCCGTGACCACCTTCCTTCATCAGATGAAGACTCCTTTTCATCTTCTTCCACTCTACTTTCTAGAAACCTACTTCTCAATGTCTGTCTGTTTCATCCACAAACTTTTCTGTCTCCTCAATCCTTCTATTCAACTTCCTCTAACAACCTTGCTTCTACTTCAGCTTCCTTTTCTATCCTTCCTTTCTGTTCAGTTGGTTTCTTTTCACTTGGCATGTTTTGTTCATACTGTGTTTTTATTTTCTTCTCAGCTGTCTGTACTTGTTTATAACAGTCTAAATACAGGCCTTCCTTTTCACTCCTATCCTGCCTGCTTTTTAGTCTGACATCAGGCCTCCTTTGTTTTTCATCTCTTATCTCCACATTTCCTTCCATCTACATCTCTCCAGAAACTTCTACCATTTCTTTGGGTAATGGAACTTGACCTTCAAAGGTCACATAATGAGGAGGTCTGCAAACTCATCCTCCTTTTTCCTTATCTCTCTGTCTGCCTCCTCCAGAATCTTTCTACCCTGTTTTATGGTTTTCATTAAGTTCTCCCCTTCTTTTTAGAATAGTTAACACTTCGTGTTCTCTTTTTCTTTTTTCTCTTTATTTCTGTTTCTGACCCATATCTTCAGTTTTGTAATTTTTTTTTTACCAATGTTTCCATCTCCTCACACAGAGGAGATATAGAGCTTATCTATAAGTTCTTTACACAAGGGATACTTTAATCCCAAAAATTCTACAGGAGTTGTTGCCATAGTTTTTTCAATACAGCAAACCTTAACTTTGAATTTCAAAGTGGAATTAATTTTGAACCTTAACTTTGGTTTCCACTCCAACACTTTTACAAAATTATCAGTGTTAACAAAAGTTTTTAAGTAATCAAAAAAAAAATTTAAGTAATCAGTTCACCACAGATTCTCAGAGTGCTTACTTTCTATGTCCAAGTAATACCAAACAGCAATATCAGCCACTTTTTCCTCAATTCTAAGTTTTACACATCATTTTTTAAACCAATCATTTAGATAGAGTATTTAATTTTTATACATAAATAGATATACACTTAATTATAATAGACTTCAGGCACAATAACCAATAAGAATAAGAATTTTAAGTAAGTAATACTCAGCATTCATACGAGTCCCTTTATTAGAATGGGGCTCATGTACACATATTGGTGTCCCTTTATTTACAGGGCACATACAATTATGCTGGGTCCTTTTATTTACAGGGCTCATACACTCTTCTCAAGTGAGATAACAATTGCGCTCTTTCTGTGAAACACAGAGGGGGTACGCCATCACTGCTCATGAGATGAAGAGCTTGTTATTCACAGTCACACTTCAGTCATACTCACACAGACCATTCCCAGCTTTTACTCATAACTCATATCTCATAACTCATATCTCATAACTCATTGATACACTTCCTCAACACAATGAGTAACCTGTCAAGTTTGCTCTCTGTCTTCACTGATACACTTCCTCAACACAATGAAAGGCAACCCTTGCAGGATTTGATGCCTACCTCTTGTAGGACTTGGCCTATATGACTTACCAGCACTTCTTTTTAAAAATCTACTATTATCTAATCTAAACTCTAACTTATAGAAAAATTAAAATCTGTCTTCATTGTTCTCCTCAAGACCAACTCAACAGAAAACACAGATCAATGCATGCATTTAGTACTTTTGGAATCAAAACACTTTTTTTCTTTTTAAAACGTTTTTACTTTTTACATTCACATATTTGGAGGTGCTTTTAAGAGTGTCCTTACCACCACGGCAACCTCTGGAGAACAACACAAACTAATACAATAAGCAAAAACTAATTACTGTAGGTGGCCACCTGTTTGTGTTGCCCGTCCAGCCAGCCCACCGTGGTCCTCCTCTCCTCTGCACCTTTCCAGTCCCTTCGTGGTCGCCAATTTGTTGTGGTTTCTGCCACATCTTAGAAGGATCACGCAAAGACTTTTTCAAAGGTTTTGATGCCAAATGATAGACTTTATTATCAGAGACATAAAGCCAAATTGGTCTGCAGAACAACCGTTTTTGCCTGGTTGGGGAAGGGGGTTTATAGGAGTCTTCTCACGCACACATGTCAAAATGAGTTAATGAGGGGTTCCCGGAATAACTCTCTTCCTTCCTTGGGCCCCTAACAATAACAAGAGATGTGCTTGCACAGTTAAGTAGAACTATAATGGTAAAAGTTTTTGTACATGATTACTTTATATTTTGGTTAATAAAATCTTCTTCATTACCAGAAGCTGTGCCTAGTGTTAACTGAAATGGAGGAGCAAGGGAAAATTAGAAAATCTGTCAGTGAATATGCATCACTGCTGGTGCTCCAGAGATGCTCACCCACTCCTTCATAAGTCCGATTGCTTGGCTGCTTTAGGGGGTAATAATTACTTCAGCACAATGGACTTAACCTCTAGATTTTATCATTTGGTTATGTGGGAACAAGACAAAAAATATACAGCTTTCATTACTCCTATGGGGCTACACAAGTACAACTGCATGCCTGAAGGCCTGTGCAACAGCCCAGCTTCATTCATGTGAATGAAGCTTAGCATTTTGGGGGGTATGAATTTTAGCAGTTTGCTCTGCTATTTGGATGATTTACTTGTGTTCATGCCTACAGAGGAAGAGGCTCTGAGCAGGCTGTAAATTGTTTTATACCAGCTTAGGATGCATCGCCTAAAGCTAAGCCCTAAGTGCCAATTCTTGCATGATTCAGTGAAAATCTAGGGCCATATTATTTCTGGAAATGGTATCTCCATTGATTCCACAAAAGTAGATGTTATATCCAAAATGTCCAAGTTACAGCTTATGGAGGAAGATGGTTGCTCTAACTGCAGGTCAGAAGAGACAAGGTAAAGTGAGAACTGGGAAGCATTTTGGCACATTTCGGAAGCTGAATCCTAGTGACTGGGTGGAGGAGTGCGATGTTGCTTTCAACATGCTTAAGGAGAAGTTGTTGAACTGTGTGGTTCTTGCACATCCTGATTTCTCAAAGCTACTGATTCTCTCCATTGATGCATCTCTAGGCTTGGCTCTGTGCATTCCCAAGTCCCAAGAAATAGCGAGACCCAGCATTTGCCAGCAAGACATTGAGCGCATCACAGAAAAAGTATCCTGTTCACAGGCTTGAGTTTTTGGCTTTGAAGTGGAGTGTGTGCAAAAAGTTCAGCCACTGGCTCCAAGGGCACACCTTTACAGTTTGGACTGACAACATTCCACTTACTTACATCATGTCTAAGCCAAAACTTGATGCCTGTTAACAAAGGTGGGTCTCAAAACTAGCCTCTTACTCTTTCGACATTAAACATATTGCAGGAACAAAGAATGTCGTGGCTGATACTTTAAGCAGAGATCCATTTGCGAGAACAGTTAGTCACAGACTCATGAATGAGAGTTACAACTGTCTACTCACTGAAGCTGATGCCATTAGGGAAGAAGGTATACAGGATGTGTTTCACTTGAAGGTTGACTGCCACAAGCTCAATGATCACGTGGGATGTCAGTCAAGCTATGTGCAGCCATGTGACTCAGTAGCCATCAAGACACTTTGCCAAGTCCAAGATGACTGGGAAATGGCAACATACACACGTGCAGTCCAGTTGGTGCAGTCGGTTCAACAGGTTGCACCTGCTAACCCAGTCTGCTTGGGTTTACTTATGATGAGTTGCAAAGAAGTCAAGAGCTTGACATTACCATTTAGAAAGTTCTCCCTTTTGTAATTCATAAAAGACACCGTCTAGACGAGAGAGAGAAAAGTTTGACTTCAGAGCTCTAGCACTTATAAAGCAGTGGGATCATCTGAAAGTCCAGGATGGGGTTTGGTATAGATTGACCAAGGACCCATTTAGCAGACAGAAATGCCATCAGTATTTTCTCCCTCGAGAAAATACTCCCTCATCATATATGTGCCCATCTCATGCAATATAAATTGGGGTCCATTGTCTGAGACAAACTGCACGGGTGGTCCAAATCTACTGAAAATTTCTCCCAGCTTCTCAGTTGTCAGCTGAGGTAGATTTCATCATAGCCACTTCAGGCCACTTACTGTGTGCATCAATGACAACCAACAGCATTTTGTCCTCAACTGGGCCTGCAAAATCAGCATGAATGCGAAGCCATGGTGGAATAATCACTCTCTTCCCCATAACAAACAGATTCACTGCACCGAAAGATCATGGCGTCGAGAGATGTATGGTTTGAGCTCTGGGTCATCATTCTCGCCTTTCCCTGTCCTGACAAAATCCATGAACTTGGACAAAACGGGGTCATTTTGTGTGCCCTTGCGCACTTGGCAGTATTCACTGGGGCCCTTTCTACTTGACTGAAGTAGAAAATTTTAGTCACTTTTGGCTCTTTTACTGGATCAACGAGAGGAAGTCTTAACAGTCCGTCCACATTACCGTGCAATTCCGACCTGCGGTACTTGATGTTGTGGCTACACCACGCCACTATGGCTTTAACTTTGAATGGGGACGTATGTAGACCAGAGGCATCAATGACATGGCCTAGGTATTCGACTGCAGACTGGAAAAATTTGTCCTTCCGCACTCTTAATCCATAATCTTTCAGGGTAGCGTCTAAGTGTTGCAAGTATGACTCGTCGTCCCTGCCAGTCACAAGAATGTCATCTAAGTAACACACTACTCCCAGAAGCCCTGCCAGAATCTGGTCCATTGTTCATTGAAACAGGAATGGAGCTGAAGTAATTCAGAATGGTAAACGCTTATACCGAAATAGGCCCTTGTGTGTGTTGATCATGAGAAGTTCTCTGGACTCTTCCTCAACATGCATTTGCAGATATGCCTGGTTAAGATAGATTTTACAGAATTTTTGCCCTCCAGTCAGTCCAGCAAAGAGATCATTAATGTGAGGTAAGGGGTCTTGTTCTGCAGACAACACTGGATTTACAGTGACTAAAGTCCCCGCAAAGTCTTATGCCACCATCTTTCTTTAGCACTGGAACAATAGGTGTTGCCCACTTACTGATGCTTACTGGTTCGAGCACGCCATTCGCCACAAGTTCAGTTAAGCTTGCCTCCACCTTGGGTTTGAGTGCACATGGCAGGGGTCGAGCCTTTCATGGTCACTGATTCGCCCGTGCAAGTTTTAAGGGTCACATCGGGTGGTGTGAGTGGCAGGTGACTCAGTATTTCATTATATATCACCTCCAACACCAACGACACAGCAGCACCAGTGTCGATCTCCATCTTCATTGGCTGTCCTTTCAGCAGCGCTGTAACTTTGTATGCCTTAGTTCCCCCTGCAACAGTGAGCACATGCAAAGGAATTTCATCGTCAGATGTGTCTGTGACCCTCTTGTTTTCTTGGTTAACAGTGAATACATTTCTTTTGCTTCCTTCTGAATGTGGTTTTCTGCTGCATGTTCCCTTTTCCTGCCTTATTTCTACATGCATGCCTTTTTCTTACAGCTGCAGCACTCCAAATCCTTATACCAGCATGTGACAGGTGAGTGCCCTGTCTTACCACAGCGAAAACATGGGCCTTTGTTTTCCATTTCTTTTTCAGTCTCTATTTTATACACTTTACTGCTGGAGCTCAGCTGCTGGGCTTCCTTAGCAGCCAACTCCATAGACACGTTCAGTTCAATTGCTCTTTGTAGTGTCAGGTTGCTCTCAGTTAAGTCTTTTCTGTATGCCCTCACAGCGGAGTCCGCACACTAACCTGTCCCAAAGTGTGTTGTTCAGAACATCACAATGCTCAGCTAATTTTTTTTAGCACTGCCACAAACATTGTCACAGCTTCTTCCTTCTAGCTGATTTTGTTTGTGAAACTGAAATCTCTCTGCAATTACCAAGGGCTTTGGAGAAAAATGTGCTTTGCGAGTGTTCACTTTGATCATACATTTTCTCTCCAGGTTTCTCTTCCCTTTTTTCCAACATGTAAATTAGCAGCAGGGTCACATTTTTTTCTAGCGATTTCACAGAGAAGCTGCTTCACTTCCACATCCTCATAACACACGCAAGGTAAGTGAATCCTCGTCGCCACTTTTATTGTATCTTGGGAGGAATGAACAGCACATTTAAACAAATATGACACTTGCACTGATTTAGTGTGATTTTAGTGTTATTCTCTCTTTACTTAGTTTTCCGTATATCATCTTCCACTGGCACACTTCCGGATATAACGTAACACTACATTTTGGTACTTGGCACCATACTTTACTAAGAGGTTTTGAGGCATGAGGCTTTCACCCTCAAATGTCTCTGTATCTGTCAGTGCAGATAGCTTTCATGGCTGTAACTATGATATTTTTTGCATTGTGATTCTTTAGAAAATCCTCTTTGTGCACATGCAGAATTTTGGTGAAATTAGGGCAGGTGAATGTAACAGGTACTATATTATTAATTTCACTCAGAATTTCTCCCCTTGTAATTGTCCTTTAATTGTTGTGTTCTGGTTCCGGCTGCTCTCCCTCAGTCCGCGGTAAATGCGATTGAGGAGAGGTGAATTGCTCTGAAGCTCCATCTAAAAATGTATTTTGGAGAGAGTTCATAAGCATGTGCAAGCTTCGTGGTTAAAATAATCCCTTTCACTGATAGGTTGAAGTTACAAATGTGAAAGAAGGCCACAGATTCAAGCTTGTTTTGATTTGTTCTTTTATTTATGCAGAATAAAATGTGGCCCGAGTAATTCCCGTTGTCTGATTCTGTCCATCCACACACAACGCAGAGCCTAATGAAGAACAGTTACACAGGGTGACAGTCTTTTGCTGACCATAGGGATCTGAAAGGTGTGTAGATGTGTATGAGTTTGTGAAGGTAATTTGGTGAAGAGCCAGTAGTGGTTTTGTATGTGAGGAGTAGAGATTTGAACTTGATGTGTGCAGCAACTGGTAGCCAGTGAAGGGAAAGGAGAATCAGAATCAGAATAAGCTTTATTGCCAGGTATGTTTGCACATACTAGGAATTTGTTTTAGTGACAGAAGCTCCACAGTGCAACAGAATGACATGACAAGACAAGACACAGATAATTAAAAGAACAATATACAAATATACAGAGAAAATAGACAAATGTAAACAATTTACTACGTACAGGTGCAAATTAGAAACATAAACAATATGTGTATTAAATAAATAAGTGAATGAATGTATAATAGTGTTGTGTGTTCCACTGGCCTGGTCGTTCTGGTGCTCAGGGCTCTGTAGCGTCGACCAGATGGCAACAGTTCAAAGAGTGAGTGTGCTGGATGTGAGGGGTCCAGAGTGAATTTACCAGCCCTTTTGCGTACTCTGGATAAGTACAGATCTTGAAGAGTGGGGAGGGTTTTACCAATGATTCGCTCAGCACACCGGACTATCCGGTATAGTCTTCTGAGGTCAGAACTGGTAGCTGAGCTGAACCAGACAGTAATTGAAGTGCATAGGACGGATTCAATAATGGCAGAGTAGAATGGTTTCATAAGGTCTTGTGGCAGGTTGAACTTCCTCAGTTGACGGAGGAAATACAGTCTCTGCTGGGCCTTTTTCACAATAGAGTCAATGTGAATGTCCCACTTCAGATCCTGAGAGATGGTGCTGCTGAGGAACCTGAATGACTCCACTGTTTTTACAGTGCTGTCCATGATGGTGAGTGAGGGGAGAGCAGGGGGCTTTCTCCTAAAGTCCAAGATCATCTCCACTGTTTTGTTGAGCTTGTTGAGCTCCAGGTTGTTGTGACTGCACCATTCAGCCAGCTATTTAACCTCCTGTCTGTAAGCAGACTCGTCACCGTTCTGAATGAGGCCGATGAGTGTGGTGTCATCTGCAAACTTCAGGAGCTTGACAGAGGGGTCTTTAGAGATGCAGTCCTTGGTGTACAGGGAGAAGAGCAGTGGGGAGAGAACACAACCTTGAGGGGCGCCAGTACTGATGGTGCGGGTGCTGGATGAGTATTTTCCCAGCCTCACTAGCTGCTGTCTGTCTGTCAGAAAGCTGGTAATCCACTGACAGAGGTGGGCACAGAGAGCTGAGTTAGTTTGGACAGGAGGAGGTTTGGGATGATAGTGTTGAAGGCTGAGCTGAAGTCCACAAACAGGATCCTTACATAAGTCCCTGATTTATCCAGATGCTGCAGGATGAAATGCAAACCCATGTTTACAGCATCATCCACAGACCTGTTTGCTCGGTAAGCAAACTGCAGGGGGTCCAGTAAGGGTCCGGTGATGTCCTTCAGATAAGCCAGAACCAGTTTTTCAACTGGTTCATGACGACAGATGTTAGCGCCACAGGTCTGTAATCATTAAGTCCTGTTATCTTGGGTTTTTTTGGAACGGGGATGATGGTGGAGCGTTTGAAGCCGGCAGAGACTTCACACAACGTTAGCGATTTATTGAAGATTAGTTGGAATATGGGGGCCAGCTGATCAGCACAAGTTTTCAGACAGGATGGAGTCACACCGTCTGGTGCCTTTTTTCTTTTGTTCTTTTTGAAGACTTTGCGGACGTCTTCATCGCTGATTTGTAAAGGAGGGATGAGGGGAAGGGGGTTGTTGGAGGTGTAGATGGTGTTTTTTCAAACCTGCAATAGAACTCATTCAGTTCGTCTACCAGATGTTGATTGGCCACAGTGCTGGGGGATGGTGTCTTGTAGTTAGTGATGTCCTTCAGACCTTTCCACACTGATGAAGAGTCATGGGAATAGAATTGATTCCTTAATTTTTTTGTCCCCATTCCTGTAAGCATCTTCTTTGGCCTGACGGAGATGTCTGAGTTTTGCAGTGAACCATGGTTTGTCATTGTTGTAGGTTAAATAACTCCTGGTAGGAATGAAAATATCTTCACAGAAACTGATGTATGAAGTTACAGTCTCTGTGAGCTCATCCAGATTGGTGGCAGCGGCTTCAAAAACACTCCAATCAGTCCATTCGAAACAGGCTTGTAAGGCCAGCTCTGTTTCGGTGGTCCATCTTTTTACAGTCTTTACTACAGGTTTAGCAGATTTAAGTTTTTGCCTGTAGGTTGGTATAAGATGAACCAGACAGTGATCAGAAAGTCCCAAAGCCGCCCGCGGGACAGAGTGATATGCATTCTTTATTGTGGTGTAGCAGTGATCCAATATATTACTGTCTCTGGTGGGACATGTAACATGCTGACTGTATTTTGGCAGTTCACGGAAGAGATTTGCTTTGTTAAAGTCCACAAGAATGATTAAAACAGAGTCCGGGTGTTTTTGTTCGATCTCTGTGATCTGGTTGGCGAGTTTCTGTAAAGCCAGACTCAACTGCGCTTGCGGCGGAATGTAAACACTCACAAGAATGAACGAGCAAAACTCTCGCGGTGAATAGAACGGCTTGCAGTTTATGAAAAGCGATTCTAGATCATAACAGCACATTTTGGTTAATACTGTTACATCTGTACACCACCTTTCGTTGATGTAAAAGCACGTCCCGCCACCACGCGATTTCCCCGTTGATTCTGCATTGCGATCCGCTTTAAACAGCAGGAAGCCAGGGCAGATGAAGCGCACTGTCCAGAATCGCATCGTTCAGCCAGGTCTCAGTGAAACACAGAGCAGCAGAGTTTGTCCGGGAGAGCAGAAGAAGTTCATCCGTTTTGTTGGGAAGAGAGTGGAGGTTCGCCAGATGTATACTGGGCAGCGCCATCCGAAGTCCACGCTGTCGAAGTTTTACGAGCGCGCCGGCACGTCTTCCCCTTCTGCGCCTCCTGAAGCGCCTGATCAGCGCGGCCGCTCCGCCAATTACAACATTAAGCAAAACATCCGAATAGTAGAAAACCAGTTGGAGGTTTTGGGGTCCGTTCTGACGAATGTTCAGCAGTTCATCCCTGGTAAAGCTGATCGTGTTTGTGAAACAAAAAAGAGGAAAAACTAACAAAAACACTAAGACAACTGAGGAGCTCAGCACAGAGGCTGCCATCCGCGGCGCCATCTTGAACTGCCATCCACGGCGCCAGAAGAGGTGACATGAACCCTTTATGGCTCTTTGAAAACTAGTTGAGCTGCTGTGTTCTGAATCAGTTGTAATGGTTTGAGTGCCTGTGCTGGAAAGCCGGCCAACAGACCATTGAAGTAGTCCAGCCTAGAAATGACAAGGGCCTAGACATCCTTTACTAGAATAAGAAAATGTGTATTAAAAAAATAAAAGATAACACTATTTTTTATATCCCCAAAACTGCTGTAAATTGCTTTGACATACATACTTCCAATGTCACACGCTGATATGGACAGGGTTTTATTGGACAAAAACATGGCTTCTGACGTCACACTTTGATGTGGGCCAGGTTGGATATCCACTGCAGGTGCAACCAGCCCTACTTGCTTGAACCCACAATCTTTTGCTCTGCTAACACAATGCTCTACGAGTCGAGCTACAAGATCATCCATAACACTCATAACATTATGTTAAGAAAACAACAAAAACGTATCATGTTGTACACATAAAAGCACATGAACAACACCATACTACAAAATAACAACATGAAACAAATATAAACAATTACAATGTGTGCCTCTTAAACCATATGCAGAATTATATGTGTTCTGGAGAAGTAGCAAGTGTTACAGCACATATATATTGCTCTCTGACCCATAGTTCTACAGTCCCGCTCTCAACATTTTGATAATCACATCATCCCTTATGTTGCATTAAAGCAACATTACATACAGAGAGCTTATATTTGAAACATTGTTATTTTTAGATTATTCTATTTATTATAGATTATTATCTATTTTACATATTCATTACATATGTTTTTCTAATCCTGATAATTTCCAGAGTATTAATGTGATTTAACACATGAAAACTGTCCAGGAAGGTGGAAAGCTTACAATGCTTATTCTTTTTGTTTTGAAAGTAGTTTCATTATGTCTAGTTCCATGTAGTCTAAAATTAATTCAATCAATGATTTACAAAAGTACAAGTGTCATACTGAAACATCAGTATGTCTAGAGTACCATAATGATTGTTGGTGACCAATTAATTACTAATCATTCACTGCTTGCTTATATGTTAGAGGTTTTACTTTGGGGAAAAAGTCACAAGGGTCACATTTTATATGCCTGTTAAGTACACTTTGTTAGATTAGGGGTAAGCTAGTGGGCTAGATATTTTACCACCTCCCAGTCAGAAAATTCATATAATATATATATATATATATATATATATATATATGAAATGTCAGATTAAAAATCTTTTAACCTGAAGACATTTGATTACACGTTAAAAATGTAAAAATAAAAATATAATATAATTGTACCAACATATTAATTTCAATTTAAGTTTTGTTATTAGAAAACTACAATTTAAAAAAAAATGTTTTTGGAATAGATTTGGACCAAACAATGAAGAAAAAAGCAGCCAATAAGAGCACAGGATATAGGGGAACTCCTTTAAAACTCTTTAAAGATCTTCTCAGGATGATTCAGGATGACTCAAGAAACTGTGTGATGAAAAATGTCAAGAAAATTTTAATTTAAATTCTAGACGAAGAGTGACTATATTGAATATCCTAAAATATAACCCATTTTACCTTATTTTTAATTAATTCATTTATTTTTTTCATGAGTTACACTAACATGTTATCACAAATGATCATAGATGCATATTTGGCGTGCGGTCCGGGGGGAGGGCTTCAAGCTCAGAATTTGGCCCAAACCCACAGGGTCAATGGTATTAAATGAATACACGGATAATCTGAAGCGAAATTGAAAAAGCATGGAAGAAACGAAATAAAGAATGTAACGGAATAAAGGAAAACGGGGTGTAGATCTGCCAGCGATAAAGCTTGATTCTTTACTCAGGGTCAATGGTATTAAATGAATACACGGATAATCTAAAGCGAAATTGAAAAAGCATGGAAGAAACGAAATAAAGAATGTAACGGAATAAAGGAAAACGGAGTGTAGATCTGCCAGCGATAAAGCTTGATTCTTTACTCAGAATCAAGTAAAGGATCATGCGATAGGAGCTACAACAGAGATGCTCACGGCATAGGAAGAGATAGGAAATGAAGACAAACGTAAGTGATGGTTAAATCGGAGCGGCGGAGAAAACCAAAGGCCAAGAAAAACATGCATCGAGAGTGTGAACTGTTATCAGAGTAAGAGCCAAGATGGAGAGTGTAAATGCAGCTGGTATTTTAATAGTAATAGGCTGTCTGGTATTCGGGTGGATAGCGTGGCTTCTTTAAATGCCTTAGAGGACAGAGGTTTGTGAATTGTTAATTGGAAGGGTCACAGGAAGGGTCGCCGAAAATTAATTTCTGAAAATCATGTATCACGCTTTGAAAACCTTCAATGGATCCAGCTTGGATGCCTTTAATGTTGTAGCGATAAGAGGTGAGGTGATAATGAGGTGATAGGTTAGCAGAGAAAAATCAGGAAGCGGCAGGTTATAAGAAGTGAGATGATTGGAAACATTTCCATGTTGAATAAGATGGAGGGTTTGAGGTGAGATTGCTTGGAGGATGGATTTGAGAGTAGTCGAGAGAGCTTTTTTTATTGGTGGTTTATGGGAAAAACAGTTCAGAGTAATGAGGAAAGGAGATACATCCGCCTCTGTTGCCAGCAGCTTGAATTTCTTGGATAATAAACAAGAAAAGGCAACAGCTTTTAAATTTCCAGAAACTGTAGCATTATCACCCATTATAATAAATACAGATAGGGTGTTTTAAGGGTGTCACACATCACATGAGAAGTGCAGCGCAGCGCCGTGCCACAACTTTAGAGGTCAAACACTGTTTTCGAGAAGTGTACACGTCGGTGGCGCTCAGCCATGTCTCTGGATGCTGCTTAGAAACTTGCCATGTCACAAAGCAAGACTAACATTAAAACTGTAAGGACCACCCATTGGCACAACAATGGAATCCAATGGTGTGGGTGAAGGCATTTCACGTGTTCTGCCCTTCCGTAGGTTAGTTCGAATCTGACTCCAATTTTATATGATATAATTTTAGGTTAGTGATTCCAAATTATCTGTTGATCATAATTTAGGTTTGATTACTTGGAAATTCCCATACTCTTAGTTATTATTTCATTAGGGACCCATGGTCGCACATGGTCGAGTCTCGCGCCGGCCAATATACGCGGATCTCACGACCACAAAATGGTCATTTTGATCTTACTCAGAGGTTGCCGGGTAAACTAATATTTATTAAACCTGGCTGTTCCATGTTTGCTCAGATCTAGTAATAGTTATCTTAGTCACGATCATGCAACTTGTTAAGACAGGTGATAGACAGAAACCTGGAAATCTTGACTGATGTGCTCCTAGCTCCTTTCAACTACAAGTCCCCAGTATGATCGTATTCTGACAATAACAATAATCTGCCCGTAATAACAATTTCTTAAGAACTTCCAATGTATCAAGAAAAAACTATTTATTTGCCAGGCAGGTTAAAACATCAATTCAAAGAAATAAAAGACATAATATGAACTAGAATACAAGAAAATAGCACATGATCAACAGAATAAAAATGAGGTACAAAGTCTAAATCATACCTGGCAAATAAGACACACAGCAGCAGTTGTGTGGGAAGTTCTGGGTACGGAATGCTTCTTCGAGTCTTTTGCCTAGCCACCTTATATACAAAGATAAGACAAAGAGTCATAAACCCTGTGGCCAATTCAAGATTTGGTCTGAGAGTTCTCGTGATACCCCACTGGGAGAGTTAACACTACAAAGTCCAGGACTCCTGGGAAAGACACACCCATACAAGGGGTGTAGATTATTTGGACAGCTACTGATCTGCGTCACTTCCTGTTTGAGCGTGTGGTTTCGGAGCTCCTCCAAACTTTTCTTGTTTTACCGTTCATTCTAGTTATATTTTATATATATTTCACTCTAGTTATATCTTAAATACTTAATCTGTTGTGTTAAACTATACAAACTACATAAACCTATAAACTATACATAACTTCTTGCTCATTATATCATTTAGCCCACTCGACCATTAGCATTTCCTAGCAGCTCCAGAAGCAGCTTGTACCGACCCATCTACCCTCTTCACTAAAGGATTACTGTCAAGTTATTCTAATGGCGGATTTATCCGGTGTGTGTGGCTCTGTGTGTGCAGAGCGGGAAGCGGTGGAGAAGTTTGCCTGGGTCCGTTCACGTGAGTCCCGGTCCGCCGTGATGAACATCACCCCAGCCCCGGAGCGATACAGGCACCCCATGACTTCCTCACCCGTGCCGCAACTGGACTCCGAGATCTCCATCTCTCAGCCTGTAAACGGTAATAAAACGTTTCCCCCTCTTGTTATCGTAACCTGCACCTCATGCCACATGCATAGCTTAGCTTCTTCCGTCAGCGAGGAGGGCTACACGTGATAAATGTAAGGCTGTAGTAAGGCTGATGGAGAAGGTTGCAGAATTAGAATCACGCATCTGAACACTTCTTGAGACTAGTAAGGGTGTAAATTTAACAGACACTAATTCGGATGCGCCTAGCATAACATGCTATGATCATGGCTCGGTTCCGACAACAGGCCCAATGTGGCAGGGCAGCTGGGTGACAGTCAGGGGGCATAGTCGTAACGAAAAGCGGCGCCACTCTCCCGCTCCTGTTATACTGTCTAACTGGTTCTCCCCACTCAGCACCACACCTGCTGAGACGCCAGTATCAAGCGCCATGGTTATCGGTAATTCTATTATACGGAACGTGGAAATAGAGGCACCAGCCACCATTGTTGAATGTATACTAGGAGCCAGAGCGTCTAACATTACATCAAAATTGAAAGTGCTGGCCAATGCTAAATGTAAATTCTCTAAGATTATTATTCACATCGCACAAACGACATGATACTCCGCCAATCGGAGATCACCAAAGATAACATTAAGGAGGTGTGTGAACTTGCAAATACTTTGTCAGACAATGTAACATGCTCTGGCCCCTTACCCACTTACCGGGGTAGTGAGATTTACAGCACATTACTGTCCCTGCATGGCTGGATGTCTAAGTGGTGCCCGCAGAATAATATAGGCTTTATAAACAACTGGAATTATTTCTGGAGGAGACCTGACCTGTTAAAGAGAGATGGCCTCCATCCCTCCCGTGGAGGAGCTGCTGTCCTCTCTAGAAATTTGACCAATAGTCTTAAAATGACTAGTATCTGACTATCCAGGGCCCAGGTCGGGAAGCAGAACGATTGGCTTATCCATCCGCCTGCAAGCTGCCTTGACATGTCACATAGGTCACATAATTCACAGCACATAGAGTCTGTACCCCCTAAATATCAACATATCGAGACTGTGTCTGCTCCCCGAACAAACAAACATAAAGCACACTTTGAATCAAAACACAAACCTGATTAATATAAAACTAGGAAACAACCTACAAATTGATAGTATGAAAATGCTAAAATTCGGCCTGCTTAACATCAGGTCGCTTTCAAATAAAGAACTTATGGTCAACGAAATTATTACAGATCACAATTTGGATGCACTGTGCCTGACAGAAACCTGGCTTAAAACAGATGATTTCATAAGCCTGAATGAATCTTCACCACAACATTTTTACTATAAACAATGCGCCTCGTTTGAAGGGTAGAGGTGGCGGTGTTGCTACAATCTATAGCAAAATATTTGATGTCAATTATAAATCTAAGCACAACTTTAAATCATTTGAAATATTGGTGTTAAATATGTCACTTACAGACAGTCGCAACAAACAATTGTCTTTTGTCATGGCTACCATTTACAGACCACCAGGCCATCATATAGACTTTCTTAGAATTTGCAGATTTCCTGTCAGAGGAAATCTGCAAAGATAGTTTTATTAGCAATCTTCTGTCTCAAATGCATCATGTAATAAACAACATTTAAGATCTTGATGCTGTGACAGAAACCATAAACAAAGCTTTTTCAGGTACCCTAGAAGTTATCACACCAATTAGGCTTAAGAAGGTGAAGGAGAGAGCGCCAGCACCATGGTATAATAACAACTAGAAAAATGGAGCGTAGATGGAGGAATACAAACTTAGAGGCATGGCGTGATGCGTGGAAAGAGAGTGTCCACAAATACAAACAGTCTCTAAAAACGGCAAAGTCTACCTACCAAAGCAAGCTGATTGGAGAAAATCAGAATAATCCACGATTTCGTTTTAATATAGTTGCAAATCTGACCAAAGACAAAGCATCAACAGACAGAGATGCTAAACTACAGCACAGTAGTAATAATTGTATGAAATTCTTTGCAAATAAAATAGAGCAAATCAGAAAAAATATTGAATCTATTCAACCAGCCTTACCTTTGTCTAATAGCATTGCGTACTACAGCATGCTTCAAGTACTACTAGACTCATTTACTGCCATTTCATTGGACGAGCTCCTGAAAATATTGAACTCAAAAACGTCTACCTGTATATTAGATCCCATTCCCACAAAACTACTCAAAGAAGTTTTTCATGCTGTGTCGGAACCAGTGCTCAATATTATAAATTCCTCATTAGAATTAGGCTATGTCCCAGCAGCTTTTAAAACATCAGTTATTAGGCCTATCATTAAGATGCAAAATCTCGACCAGGGAGAGCTGACCAACTTCAGACCAATTTCAAATCTCCCCTTTTTATCGAAAATGCTGGAAAAAGTAGTGTCTGGACAACTCCAGACATTTTTAGCAAAAAATAGCATATATGACAAATTTCAATCAGGGGGGGGTGTCACGCAAAAAAGCAAATAAATAAGCTTCAGCTGGTCCAAAATGCAGCTTTAAGAATGCTCACTAGATCTAAGAAATACGACCATATAAGCCCAATTCTAGCAACACTGCACTGGCTGCCTGTAAAATATCGCATTAATTTTAAAAGACTATTAATTACTTATAAAGCCCTACATGGTCTAGCGCCTTCATATATTTGTGAATTATTTTCAGATTACAATCCATTGCGGACACTGTGCTCGCAAAATAGTGGTCTGCTAATAATTCCAAGAATATCTAAAACTTCTAAAGGCGGCAGATCTTTCTCCTACCTAGCACCAAAACTATAGAATGACCTCCCCAGCAATGTTCGGGACTCAGACACACTTGAGGAGTTCAAGTCTAAACTAAAGACCTATCTCTTCAGATGAGCATTCACTTAACTCAACTACTGTCACACCTAGGCCGCAACAGCTAGGCATAACCGGAAGCGAGCACACTTTTTACACACTCTACTACATGGCTTCCACATTGTGTGAGAATGGCCGCTACGCTCATATAAACCTGTTTTGTCTTCCTCTCTCCCTCCCTCTCCTCGGAGGGACTCTGAGCGAAACAGATTAAGTCCAGTTTGGCGAGACAATGCTCACAACAGCCTAACCAAGGAGGGGGTGACCACCATGGGACCTGTGAAAAATCAACCACCACCTATTACATTAATGCAACTGTTAATCTATACTCATATTTTTAGCAAAATACATGATTCTGTCTATGCCAGCAGTTTGATGTTATAGCTGCTCTCAGTCTCATTTAACGTCGGCATCCTAGCCAAAACATCCCTGATTGTATTATGTCAGCCATCAGGCTAACATAAAATGACTATAAAATCACCAGACCCAAATTAAAAGTAGTTATTACTATAAATCAATACTGAAATCATAACAGCACTGATTATGACGCTGCAAATATATAAAACTTTAAATCAGAATACTGACTGCGACGCTGTAAATCTATAAACCCTTACACCAAAGTACTGTTTGCAGCTGTAACACGTCAGAGGAGAAATGACCCTCCCGGTGAGCCTGGGTTCTCCCAAGGTTTTTTTCTCCACATTCATCATTGGTGTTTGGGTTTCTATGCCACTGTTGCCGTATTGGAGTGCTCACTGGGAGACTGCGGATAATAGATTATAGATATTTGATACTCCATATAATATCTTAATATCTTACTTAATACTTAGTTATTGATAATTGATTGATAATTGACATACCATTGTTACTGTATCATTGTCTATATTTCCTTGTTTTTTCTTTTTCCTTTCCTGTCTCTGGCTTTGAGACAATGCCACATTGTAAAAGCACTATACAAATAAAGTTGAATTGAATTGAATTATTTCCTATGTTTTTAAGTCCTTAGAACACTGCATTCAGTAATAACAGAAATTAGACCTTTTTACCCATCACATCATAACCTTCAAAATGACACTAAACATGACAATGGAAATTCAATGACATCACACTGTATGTTGCACATATATGTTCAGTGAGCTCCATTGATCTGAGCCTAGAGGGAGGGGGAGAATGAGAGAGAAGAGGGAAGGCAGAGGTGAAATTCAGTGTATCAGTGCCACATGGGGGGAAGCAAGGAACCATAGCCTGGGAACAAGCATCAACTAGTGTTTTGTTGTTTTATGGTATGTTTCTGCAAACAAACCCAGTGCTTATCTCTAGACCAGCTGCCTTACAAAACATTAAACTTTAAGAAAATTATCATTGTACCTACTAACTGCAACAACAATACATAAGCCGACCTGCGAATGACGCATTTAACTTATGCATGTTAAACGTAAACGAAACTATTAAAAACGGGTTGTAAAAATATCGCCAGGTATAGACATGGTTTTCAGATAAACAGGAAACGCCCGTTAACGTTAACTGTTGGGTTGGCCAATGTGAGCTATTTAAATAGGTATGTGACTTAAACTGTTACATAGTTACTTAGACAACAGATGCAACAACAAGAAAACAATGTGCTAAATGGCCTACCCAATGATAAACATCCAAAAACCACATATTATTCAATTAAATTGGAAGTTTAAACACTCACCCATTTTGTATGTAATGACCTTTTAACTCGCTTGGCTTGGTGTTGCCACTAGAGGGAGCAATATACATATAGGATAGATGAAGAGAAGTAGAGTAAGAGTAATTCACGTTTACTCTCAGGTTAGCAGGTGTAGCTCGGGAGAATGTTTCACATGTTCTCCAGTTAACTCATCCCTTTGAGTTTTTTTAATGTATTTCTTTAGTACATTATTGTTGATTTAATTTGAATATTGTGAATGTTGATTGAGTTTATTTGCTTTCATTTATGTTTGCTTTTTTGTTTTCTTTATAGTTTTACGGTGCTAAGGTGCTAAGATATCACAGTGCTATGGTACTGTTGTTATTGCGCTATGAAGTTAATCATTGAGGAAACATGATTGTTGTGACACATGAAGAGAATTTGCAACAAAGAATTGAGACAACAAATTCATTAATGAAGTTTATGCATTTAAATAAATCAAGAAGATAGATTTCGTATACTGGAGAGAAATGTATAAATCATAAAGCTGTGCTTTAATCTGCGTGAGAACGTGATGTCAAAATTTTGTAGGCCTTAGTTATTTCATGGTCAGTTCTCTATTGCGGGAATAGCTAGATGTATGGTGCAGAAGGATCGCTCAATGGGCTAACGATTGAGGAGGATGAGCTTTGGAGAGAAAAGACTCTTTATCTGATGGGCAGGCGGGAAGAGCTCGATTTCGGGGAAGAGTGCGACAAATGGACGGGGTTAAGTGCTGCAAGACTGTCATTGGACGGAGTTGAGTGACGGCCATATATATGCACCCCTGCGCATTGATTGGTTGGGTTACATGACCATGCTCCTCACGAACTTTGTTAAATAAACTCCTATATATATATATATATATATATATATATATATATATATATATATATATATATATATATATATATACATACATACAGTACTGTACACATTAATACTTAGGCACATTAGTATTTTCATACCCAATAAAGGTTTTAAGCAATTATTTATATCTTTTGTTGTAGTGTCAGTGGGAATTATAAGATTACGTTTCCAAACATTCTTTTTGCCAGTAATTGTAATAATCTAGTGAGATTTTTGTATGCACAAGGAGACTGACAACAGTGCTCCACAGAGAGATCTGATCTCACAATCATTGTGTCTGTGATTACATTATGAACCAACAGAAAAAACTGATACAGACTAAATCCAGAAGAACTGTGGCACTTGAAGAAACCTGCTAAACCCAGATAAACATGCAGCCCAAATAACAGTGCTTGTTTCCTTCTACCACATTCTTAGCCTAGCATTCTTCTGTGCCCTGTTGAGTTAATCAGTGCTTGTTCCCTTTTGTGTTTGCTTGTGTGTTCAGATGATCTTGTCCTATCTAGTTTTTGTTTTTATTTTGTCACTGTCACAGTTTCTTCCTCTTTTCCTTCTTCTCGACTGTTCCACTCGACTCTTGTTGCTGTTCCCCTGGGCTCTTCTTGACTCTGTTCCCTTCAGTCCTTGACTCTGTTCCCCTCGGCTCTTCCCTCATACTCATCTGCTGCACTTGCCTGTCTAAGCCTACTCTGACAGAACTGCTGGACATACAGTCAATTTCTGAGTCGTCTATTAGCTATTAGATTTGATAGCTCTGCTCATCAACTGGACAATTATTATTTGTTAATAATAATTGAGCCCAAAACTCCAAACACCTTAGAGCTCTACCATCTCTCAGGACCTGAAGAAGACCAGCCTCCCCTTCATCAGCTGGATCAGTGCAGTCAGACTGAACTCATATGCTGTGATCAATTGTCTTTATGATAATTAAGCATTTTTTAGGGAAAAGGTTCTTCTTAAGCCTATGGTATCCTTAATTGGAGTCAGTCAATAATTTCATACACATAAGCAATACCCAACTGATACATTTGTATTACTGTATTGTATGTCACAATTGTCATAATGCAGGCATTGAGAAAAATACAAGAATGTTCAGTAGTGATTGTTTAAAGTAGAGTACAATAACTGGAGGCCCTTTTGATTAATGTAAGATTACAATAAATTAAATAAATGAATAGTTATTTTTTGAAGCCCAACAGCCCCTGATGTACTGTTAATGTACAAAGTAACAATGCTTTTATACTAAGTATAAAGCAATACATACAATTACATACACCAAAGAAAACACAATTGTCCCGATGGGATAATGAGGTTAGTGGTTGAGTTACAGTGCGTGTATAATTAGTCTCTTACTCTTTGCTATCTTCATTATGATCAGTCTAATCCAGAGATTTTTAAAGTATGGGACATGCCTCCCCAGGGGACACCAGGGCATAAGGGTTAAAAATAATCGCTAATAATCACTATAATTCGGCATTTCGTCTGTTTCAGATAAAAATCATTCACTTCTGCGGTGGTTGACTGTATCATTCAGAGTAACAAATAAAGCGCTTCCATCTGTCCGTAACGCGCATTACATGGACAACAAGGAGAACAAAACTAATTTGAATTAAACTACATCGATAGCGAAATAACTTTCTTGAAGGGAAAGAATAAAGCTGTTCCACAATAATACAATACAAACTTTTAAAGCGATTGTTGTTTTGGTGGTTCACAGACAGCTCCGCTTCATGGAGCTTGCATCGTTTTTGTTTTTATTATTTTCTGTTTGGGTGTGGGGGTTGTCGCCATTGTTTACTCTGGCTCAAAAGGGAGGCCCACTGTCTTTCACTTTGAAAACCCATGGTATAATCCTCAAAGATATCCTACGTACAGTCATTAACTGTATTACAAATCTGTTTGCATTCAAATTAACTTAAAACATTCACAAAAGATTAACTTCGTCCAAAAAACATTTCAAAAGCAGTGGATGTTGATCTAAGCATTTAAAATCTAACATTTTACTAGACACATAAGTGTACCACAAATTTAATCTGCTGCCCACCAGACAATTCCCTGCAATAATATAAATTAACCTGCAAGATGCGCATATATACAATCTTTCAAAACAACCCTTTTTGCTTTTTAAGGTTGTTCTGTTTCCACTGAGGCAAACTGTTAAATTCTTCTTTGGACATCCTAAATATGGCCTGGAAATCTTCGACAGAGAGATACTTCTGGAATAAAAAAAAGGAAGAAGCAATGTTATGCCACTTTTTTGGGTTACTAATATTTAACATCATTTATATTAACATCTTAACCCTGAATAAGAGAAAAAGACATAGCTGGTGCTTTAAGATCCACCCCAGATTATGTGTTATATACAGAGCCTACCGACATCTGAACCCAGATGTTCCCTTTTAATTGTGGTCTGTTCAGCACTCACTAACAAGACATAAGACAAACACATTCTTAATTCTATTTGAGTCTACCTGGCTCGTTCTTATGATTATATAAGCCATTTATAATTAAATCTGGCAAAATGTGAAGAAGTTGTAAACACTGAAAAGACACTGAAATCAAAGAGTTGATCAGGTTACTGTTTAGGTATGTGTGTACATTGAAGTGTGCTAAATCTCATCATTTTCCTACAAATGGTCCTATGAGGTGGCATTTCTGCAGGTTTCACAAAGTAAAATTTAAGACTTTTTAAGAACTTTTAAAGGCCATTATGAATAAAATATCACAAGACATATGACATATCACAAGACATAATATATGTCTTGTGAAATGTCATTATAAGACGTTTCACAACATAAAAGACCTACAAAGGAAATGCAGAGTCATAAAATTACTTGCAAAGTAAATTAATTTATTCAAATTGAACATAGTATTGAAGATAGGTTAGATACTTTTGTTAACTACAGAAAAACATACAAACATCTTGGTGTGAGTTTGCGGATGCATTAGTGTGAGTGTGTGTGTGTGTGCGCACTACATTAATCTCAGTACTTCTCCCTTGACCAGAATCTCCTCCTCAATGTTCTTGAGCTCAGCTGATTTCTCTTCGCTAGCCCTCCTCAGAGCATTTAAATTGGTTATTAGCTGAGCCATCTGACTGCCAGCTTTGCCCTCAGCCTCCTCTGCAAATTTGTTCGCATCTCTGAAAAGACTCAGTGACTGTTTGTATAGTTTTCCTCCTTTTTTTCTTCTTTCTCCATGTTTCAAGGTAGAGACAGTATTTTGTTCTGTATGATGCCACCAAACTCTTTTCTTCTTTTGTTTCTTTGGTTACACCCGTGTCGAGTGACATAGTCACATACCAGCCTCTCTGCTACTAAAGTGTCCTCTTGTATGTTGCAGGTTTTGGTTTCTTTATTACAAGAAAAGTCTCTCTCAAAAGTGGCCTGTCCATGAAACAAAATCAGACACTTCCTGCAAAAAGGCTTTACATTTTTGGAGAATGACATTACTTAAAACAAAGTAATCATTACAATATATATCAATCTGTAATGGTGATAATGAGCAGAATCACTACTGTATCTACAAACCCGATTCCAAAAAAGTTGGGACACTGTACAAATTGTGAATAAAAAAGGAATTCAATAATTTACAAATCTCATAAACCGGAAAACCATACTGGATGCCTGTGATCTTCGGGCCCTTAGACGGCACTGCATCACATACAGGAATGCTGCTGTAATGGAAATCACAACATGGGCTCAGGAATACTTCCAGAAAACATTGTCGATGAACACAATCCACCGTGCCATTCGCCGTTGCCAGCTAAAACTCTATAGGTCAAAAAAGAAGCCATATCTAAACATGATCCAGAAGCGCAGGCGTTTTCTCTGGGCCAAGGCTCATTTAAAATGGACTGTGGCAAAGTGGAAAACTGTTCTGTGGTTAGACTACTTTCTGGAAGTCGTTCTTTTTGGAAAACTGGGACGCCATATCATCCGGACTAAAGTGGACAAGGACAACCCAAGTTGTTATCAGCGCTCAGTTCAGAAGCCTGCATCTCTGATGGTATGGGGTTGCATGAGTGCGTGTGGCATGGGCAGCTTACAGATCTGGAAAGGCACCATCAATGCTGAAAGGTATATCCAAGTTCTAGAATCGTCTCTCAGTATGTGGTCTGGCATTGTCATGAGACCTTGCATTTTTCAACATGACAATGCCAGACCACATACTGTATAAATTACAACATCATGGCTGCGTAGAGGAAGGATCCGGGTACTGAAATGGCCAGCCTGCAGTCCAGATCTTTCACCCATAGAAGAGAGCTGTATTTTTATTTTTTCAAGTCAAGTATCGCTTAACTTGCACTTCCCCATAGATGAAGAATAAAATATTTTTTACGCTATCGTACAATTCAAAAGAGACTCACAGCAATAACACGAAAGCTGATTTTCAGCAATTTAAGTTGCAAGTTGATTACATTTGTAGTCTTACAGTGATATAGTTTGACTAGCAAAAGAAAGAACTACAACACCACGGAATAAGAAACTTTCTAAAGCACTGCTGTACCATTTTAATAAGCATTAGAGGTAGCGTTACATGGACGTAGGAAAATTAAGAACTGAATTAATTAAGATCTAGAACACACTACTTTAGTGAATGGAAGACTTTTTGAGACCTTAAATTTTGATTTTTAAATTTTAGGCTTTTTGAGACTTTTTAAAACCCCATGGAAACTCTGTACAGAAGAAGAAAACTAATGAATGGAACTATGCAAATTCAGTATTTAACCCATAATTATATGGCAATCTTTTATGAATATAATTTTTTACTGTAATTTTTTTTTAATTTATAACTTTATACATTTTAATTACATGCTGCTTTTCAGAGGTAAAGTGTACTGTAAGTGTACTTACAGTACACTTTATCAGGACAAAGTCAACACATGAAAGCTCTACATGGCAAGCATGACACAATCTAGAACGAAACACACCTAATGCTCTTACACTGTAAAACTACAAAACCCAAAGACTCAAACAGTGTACACACGCTCCAGAACTACAGTATGCATCATAAACTTTCAACATCAACTCCGTCAACGCTTGCACAGCTCCTCCCGATTTCTCCCAACGCAGCGTTAGTAAATAAACCAAAAAGATGCATATTATATCTGAAGAAGTATTTTGATATTATGGGGTAAATTCAGTAAGTAATGCATGACTTTTGTAAGTGTAGGTCATGCTGACCATATGTGACATAGTTGTACGACTCACATCACACAAATTCATACAAAATTGTCAACTTATAATATTCCTGTGAGGGATGGTTGTATAAGGGTTATATAAGGGAAACTTACAAAATGTGCAGTGCTGCCCACAGCCAAATACAGGTTTGTATCTATATCAGGTGTGTTTGATTAGGGTTGGCATCTCTAAAACTTGACCCACCTCTCTGTGGGCAGGGTCCACATTCTTTGGGAGTTCCCCAGCCAGTTTGTTTATCAGCTGCTCTGGTGGATATTCTGAGATGGTATTTTGCTCTATGTCACTGGATTCCTGTCATGAGAAATTACATTTAAAGCAAGAAATAACTAGGAAAATGTATGTCCTGAATACAAGAATATAAGATCATACAGGTTCAACTTTAGTTGGTAAAGTTATGTCTCCTAACTCCTCCTTCAGTTCCTCGTAGGTTTTGCCACCCTGATGTAGTATAAAATAGTGAGTGATTAACTAGTATGTGTGCATATTCACATAAAGAGAAAAACTACCTAATTAGTAGTTTTTAGATTTTAAATGCCTGATGATATTTTTCACTGTTGATATAATGAAAATAAGCCTTACACTCCATTTTGTGGGGTCCCAGGCAGTGAACCAGCCAGTGAAGGTGGGAGGTTCAAAGCCCTGCTTCACAAGCATTATAGGTGTGTCAGGGTCTCGCACTCCAGGGTGAGTCCGAAGATATTCTTGGCAAGTCGTCACAGATTCCTGACGTTCCACTTCATTTGCTACATTTCCTATCCAAAGGAATATCTGCAATAGCCAAAAGCCCATGATAAAAGAAAATATTGAACAGGGATGCAAATATTCAGTCCAACAGAAAATAAACACAGAAATCTCAAAAAACATGGATCCAGTAAATGAGCACAATGGTCATAACATAACAATAAATCAAACACACCTTCCAAGCATTCACAATCAAAATGTTGTTGTGCTTTTTTGATTCATTTACACCAATATATGAACCAACAGTTTTTGTTTTAGTGAAAAAGGCATTTAAATCCTTTATTTGCAATTCCATTATGCAAAGTTGAATTCATGGGATATTAACCTTGGTAATACTAGTAATTAATCAAATCAAAGTATAACTATTCTAGCCTCCCAAAATCTCATGAATATCTTTAGAAAATGTCCCTTAGCTGCACCTGATTTTTTTGAGTTTTACCCAGGACTTGCGCTTACATCTTTATAATGGCAGTAAAGTCATTGTATGTATGATGTAATGTGTGCTTGGTCTACCTGATCCCATGTGTCCAAAAGCATTACGTCATCCTCTCTCAGATCATCCTGTGTAAACTGGGTAACCTCAGTGGCAATAAACTGACCCGTTTTATTGGAGCATTCAAAGAGGCGTGGCTGATGATCTGGAGTCGCCATCTGTAATCTGTGAAAAGAGAAGACACTGACATGCAATCATAAACAAGCACTGTTTTTATTTATAGCTGTTCAGTCTGCAAATAGCCTCAGAAAACAGGTGTTCTTTGATCTGTATACCTTCTGTCGCTTGCATAAGATGTCTTTCCACCCAAGAGTTCCCAAAATTCATTTGGCTCCTGTCCCTCAGCCATTATTTCCTCAGTCCAGCCTTGACCAATGAAGGCACTCACCTCTTTTGCCATCGCCCTTTCATCCCCACTGCAGCCCTGCAAGGTTATGAGAAGTAAATATTAGGACTGCATGTTTCGCCTGAATAATTAAATTGAAAAAAATTAGTAAGACCTTAAACAGTTAACATGCCATGTTGCTGTTAAATATTAATGATTTAATTTTCTAATGTCATTCCAGTTTCTGTTGTTATATTCATGGGGAGAAAATATTTAATATTAATGAAGAAGTGCTCATGTCTAGCAGAGCTCTGTGTCTTGAGAGCAAACAAAATCTCCAAATTACATATTGTTGTGCCCATGCAATCAATATTTAGCGACATTATGATGTAAAATTCTGCATACTGATAAATATAAAAGTTATGTTAATATGATGTTTTAATTGTTTTGGCTGTTTTTGCTGAAGGTATTTTCTGATGGCACAGCCAAAGAGTGATTACATAAGAACTTCCTGAAATGTTTGCAATCACAAGCAAACGTAAGTGAGAGAGGTTTTTGTCTGTGCACTCAAAATCATAATTATGGTATTATATAAAAAAAGCCATACAACTTCCATCTTTCATCCGTCTTTGTAATGATGGACTTGACACTCCAGGATCCATTTGCAGTTTTTAATTAACCGTAGTCAAACAGGCAGGGTCGGACAACAACAAACAGGGTTTAGCAAGGGTGAGGCAAAGGCAAAACAGTAAACAGGCAAAGGTCGAGGCAGGCAGGCAAACGATCAAAAACCCAGAATAACAAATCCAATGATAAGGGCAGGCAGCAAACAGGCAAGAAGGTATAAACAACCCAAGTCAAAAACAGACAATCCAACACAGTCAAAACTGCTCAGAATTGTAGCTGGGGCAAAACAAGACTTCACAAAGAATGAACGTTTGTAAGGGGTTTAAATATGGAGGTCAATTTATTTGGATTTCTTTATGTGTATGATTTAACACAGCTGTTCATTGTATTTATGCTGTTGAAATATTGTTTTGGAATACAGAGGGATTGTGATTGTGTATTGTGTATCGATCACTGTCTGAACTCTGACCACAATTCTCTGCCCTTTGGATTGTTTTATCAATAAACCTTTGCACATGCATTTTACTCTGCTTCCTGGTACAACTTTGTTACATGCATTAATGATAGAGTTCACACTTATGGATGAGCAATTTTTTTATCTTAAATTATTTTAAAGCTGTACTCAAGTACTTTTTTGTTACAAATTCCCCCCGAACTCTGTGACTTTGCAAAGATTTGCCTTGATTTTTTTTTTTTTTGCACTTGTGTTTGATTGGATTGTTTGACTGTTTTGCTGCCTGACCTGATTCTTGCCTGTTTCATGATTCTGTCTTGCCTAGTCCTTGTGATTCATTCCTACCAATGTTTGACCTGCCTTTTAATAAAGAGCTGCACGTGGATCCTAACGTCTGTGCCCCGTAGTTACAATACTGTATTCAGTGCTTACTTTGCCATACCACAGGTAGACTCCAGACTGGCTCTTTAAAAGGAAAACATCATTCGAGTTGAGAGAGGCTGCAAGAGCAGGGACTTCAATGGCTTTTGAATTGGTTGGGTGAGAGCCACAGACTTGGAAGAGACGTACAGGGGGCTCTGGCTCTGAGACATCCTTTCTGGAAGTGCCGCCCTAGAAACAACCAACAGTTTCATAAGCTAAAATTTATATTCAAAGAATGTCTTTAATTAACCAGCAGAATCCTTTTATCAGAGTAAGCAGATCTAATCGTTTATGTACATGTCTATATATTCGCTAAGAAAATGAAGCCATTTTGTTCATGCCTATTACCTTTTTGTTCTAGACTGAAAATGCATACAGAAATATAATGCAAATAATAGCTTTGTGAATGTCAGGGAACTATGAAGCAAAATGTTCTGGATATTTAGCAGGAAGTAGGCTAGCAAAAATAAAATGGTGCAATTTTTAAATAATGAAATGATTTTGTATTGTGTGAGAACTGTAGTGTAAAAAAACTTTTAGATAAACCTTTTAATTCCTCAGTTTAACTCCACTTTAGTCTTATATGTAAGCAAACTTCATCACAGCCATTTTGTAAAAGTTTGTGCTTGTTGTATCAGGTGGCGAGTCAATCAGACTTGGACTTACAAATTCTGTGATGAAGTGATTTGTGACATTTAGAGCATTTAGAGCGTTAGAACATTTTTGTGGAAAGTGAAGTTCTAAAGTACAAATTACTTGCCATTACCTAAAGTGTTCTAATTTGTTATGGTGGAGGTTCCTGCTCCACCTCCTCCGCGCCACCAGAGGGAACCATCTCCAGAATATTGATTGACACTGATCTTGTGAACTATGTTTCTCATAATGCACCATACCTGGTTCTAATTAGCTTCCTGTCCACCTGTTTCTCATTAGCTTGTGTATATCAGCCTCAGTCATGCTATGTAGCATTGCGAAGTCTTGTTTTGCCACGGCATTAATTCTGAGCGGTCTTACTGTTTGTGGATTTCCTGTGTTTTGTTCTTGGACTGTTACTCTGTTTTTTCCTCTGGTGCCTGCCTTTATTACTTGGACTGTCTCTGGATTATCTGATTGTTTGCTGCCTGTCTATGAACCCTGCCTGTTTACTGATTACGCCTGTCTTGCCTGTGTTTACTCTGTTGCTTGTTATTGACCCCGCCTGTTGACTGCGATTATTAAAAGCTGCAAATGGATCCCTGTGACGCGTTCTGATCATTACATAATTCTTCTTTAAAAAATACATGCCATCTAGCATTTAGTTCAACTAATGTTTAATTTATTTTAGACCTTCTAGTCTAAGGTATAACAAATCTAAACGAATGTCTATTTAAATATGAAACCAGAGCCATCAAAAACTAATACACATCTAACAGAGATGTACCTCAAAGATAATCATTTTGCCCTTAAAAATGGTCATGAAGTGGCGTGGTTCTTTTCCCATGCAGACTCTCACTTGAACAGGCTGGCCACCATACTTCTGGTCCAGAGTGACAGCCTGATAGGCACAGGCAGTCACTTCATCCTGAGATGCATGTCGTCCCTGTGAATTACAATAAAAAATATATGTGCAGCTTCTCATTCCCAAAGCTTTTTGTCACAGAAAACATTACTTCGGGGTGGGCACTTGGGTAATCTACAGTCTCAGTAAACAGTCCTAAGGGCATCTGGACCACGAACTAAACTATAACCCATTGATGGAAGTCTTGACCTGTGTATCTTCTCTAGGACAGTGCTGTTATTATAGTAGTTGCACATTATTATATTACTTACATAGATGTGTTAAGATTTTTCTTGGTGTCTGTAGACTCTAATAAGTTAGATTTAGTTCAAACGCTGAGAACTGGTTGTCTAAGACTGTGGATGTTAATAATTGCTAATAATGTTATAAATGTTAAGTTTCTTGCACAGACCAATTTTCACTTCATGAAACCTCAATATATCATCTTTTTAAATCCTACTCTGAAGTAGGCACTAATTTACATAAACTAAAAAGTGTTCCTAGAACTAAAATTGTTTTCAGTTCCTAATGTGTAAACATGCCCAAAAGCAACTTCTGTCAATAGGTTTAGGATTAGGGTTTTTTCAACCTTAGGGTTTTTTTCTCAAAATACGACTAGTGAACTAACTTTTTAGACAAACCTTAGCTTCTTTCAGTAGACTGTCATACATGTATCTTTAAACACAGATGGAGGTGTGCTGTGTGAGAGAAACAAATAAGGAAGATGCTTCTTTCTCTTTAATAATTATTTTGCATGTAAATATATCATATTCACTGCACAGCGGCTGTCTTTAATTTATGTTTATGGTGTTTTTGTCAGATTTGTAAATCAGGTTTTAGCATAACAGAAGCATCTAAGTCGTGTTCAGTCACTACATTTCATACTCATTCCATTGTCTGGTGATAGAAAAAGAAAATGCATGAATAAGAACAGCTTTATTGAGTACTCGGCTGTACTAAAATAACGTATGTGAGTATAGATAGTAAGAGAAAAGTGAGACAGCTATTAACTGCTGACCACAGACAAAATAAGTAAAACTATGATGCAGTATGTTTAGTGACTTTTCAAGGAGACTTCAGCTACTTTTTATTTAAAATTGGCAACACTATCTGGTTTTCTTTGCAGTTTGTAGAACTTCAGACTAAAGGAATACAGAAGAAATGAAACTGAAATGTTTAATTTAATATAACAGATTCATGCCAATTTTTTGTGCTTCGAGGGAGAGTAAAAGTGTACCCATTTAAGGAAGCTACTTTACCTTCCACATGTAAAGAATGTAGCTCTTCCTGCCATTAACTTCATAGCTGTATAAAATGAGATAGCAGTCACCTCCATAGAAGTATGCATGCATCGCAGGATTTACCTCCACCAGCTCCAGATTCTCAATACGCCACACCTGAGGTAAAGCATGTTTTATTAATTCTTTATAGGTGTTATTTCCTATAAAGTGGCAGTTATTTCTGTATTATGTACTTAATCTCTTTTCCTTTGTCTGTGTACTGCCTCTTATAAATTTTCTCACACTTGCTGTCACTTTTCCTGTGTGTATTTTGTTGTATTATTTCTGCAGTCTTTCTTCTTACCTGTATTGTTCCACTCCCATCATCCACCATTCGCTCCTGTGCAGCAACTTCAGGCATCACATGCATCTTAGTGGCATCAAATTTCTCCTGAGGCACATCAGCTAGTTCAGGAAGAGATTCAAGAAGAGAGCATTTGTGTTAGTGGTGACAGTGAGTGTGGACAATTTAGTGTAACTAACTACCTTGTAGTCACTTTAGGTAATGGCCCAGGAAGTCCCAGGAAGGGACTCTCACTCTGATGGGTTGCCTAAGCCACTTAGCTCCATGAATAAAAAGATTAATTAAAGGGACTCGGATCCAATAAACCAGAGCATGGCAGAGATGGCAGCTATATAAACTCTAAGATGAGCAGGGAAAGAGCCTACTGACAACTTGTCCTACAGGAACTCCAGCACTAAAAATCGGGCAGTGAACTGGGTCTACACTATGTGCTATACACCACCTTTTGAAAGCATGAAAGGACATATGCTCTTCTGGTGGAGGGAGCCCTAATACACAAGATTTCTGCTATATTAGCTGAAAACCCAGCCTATCTTAGCTGGTCCCATTCAGGGGACAAACATGAAGGTTCCAGATTTCTGCCCGGGAATTAAATATTTTCCCCTGTGCCTTAGACAAAAGGTCCCTCCTGATCGGATTGCCCACAGAGAGCCATCGAGGAGGGATATCATATCTGAAGACCAAATCCTGGTTGGCCAATAAGGCGCTTTAAGCAAGAGGCGAGAGCCTTGTTGGCGGACCATGGCTAGGACTGTCAGAAGCAGAGCTACTCGGGAAAAGAGTAAAGACACAGTCTGAGCCATGGTGTCCAGGCCCAGGGAAGCTGGAGAAGTAAGAGAGGGGTGGAGTTTCCATTCCCCATTTGTCACAACCTGCCTGAACAATAAGTCTGCTCCCACATTCATTTGTGCTGGGATTTAAATCACCCTGAGGGACAGGAACTTGCCCTGTGCCCAAAACAGCATGAGCCATGCTAGTCTGTTCAGGCAATGCGAGAGTAGTCTGCTGTGGCACACTATGACATGGTAGCCCCTTAGCTGCAGACGGAAGAACTTCAGGACCAGAAATACAGCCATCAGATTTAGGCAATTGATGTGCCAATTGAGATGCAGAGAACTGATCCCTGAGGAACCCCAGTAGTCAGCTGATGTGTCTGTGAGATTTGAGCTGAACCAGCTGAGGATCTGCTCAGGATCAACAGGATCTGGTGGTTCCCTGTGTTAAAGATGGCAGAGAGGTCAAGAGGAATTAGGATAGATGACATGGAACTGGCTCTGGAGTTGATTAAATACAACCTTTTAAAGGCTGCCCTGCCACATGGTGCATGTGGCAGGGCATCCAGGCCATCACCAACTACAGGACAACATCACATGCCTGTGACAGTGATGCCTCCCTCCCAGATGCGCTGAACAACTTCTACGCTCGCTTCAGAATGATGTGATGACAAGGAATACCACCCCTCCTCCCAATGACCAGGTGCTGTGCCTAACCCTGACCGATGTGAGGAAGACTCTACACAGAGTTAACCCACGGAAGGCAGGTGGTCCAGACAACATTCCTGGCAGGGTGCTCAAAGGATGTGCAGACCAGCTGTCAGATGTTTTCACAGACATCTTCAACACTTCCCTGAGCAGCACCATTGTTCTGATGTGCTTCAAGACCACCACCATCATTCTCATGCCAAAGAAGTCACCAGTGTCCTGCCTCACCGACTACCATCCTGTTGCACTTACATCCATCATCATGAAGTGCTTCGATAGGCTCATCTTGAGGCACATCAAGACCCTGCTGCCCCCCTCACTGGACCCCCTGCAATTCGCCTACTACCCCAACCGCTCAACAGATGACACCATCATTACCACCCTCCATCTGGCCCTCACCCACCTGGACAATAAGGATGCATATGTTCGAATGCTGTTCATAGACTGCAGCAGTCAACACAATCATCCCTCAGCACCTTACTGGAAAACTGAACCTGCTGGGGCTGAACACCTCCCTCTGTAACTGAATCCTGGACTTCCTGACTGGGAGACCTCAGTCAGTCCGGATCGGGAACAGCACCTCCAACACCACCACACTGAGCACTGGTGCCCCACAATGCTGTGTGCTCAGTCCATTGCTGTTTACTCTGCTGACTCATGAATGTGTAGCAATGCACAGCTCGAATCACATCAAGTTCGCTGATGACGCAACCGTGGTGGGTCTCATCAGCAAGAACGACGAGTCAGCATACAGAGAGGAGCTGTGCAGAGCTAACAAACTGGTGCAGAGCCAACAACCTGTCTCTGAACGTGGACAAAACTAAGGAGATGGTTGTTGACTTCAGAAAAGCACAGAATGACCACTCTCCGCTAAACTTTGACAGCTCCTCCGTGGAGATCGTCAAGAGCACCAAGTTTCTTCCTTTCAAGTTTCACCTGGTCGTTCAACACTAGTTCAGAAAGAAAGCCCAGCAGCGCCTTTACTTTCTGAGAAGACTGAGGAAATCACATCTCCCATCCCCCATCCTCAATCACAGACATCTACACCTCACGCTGCATCCACCAACCCACTAGCTTTGTGGATGTCCCCACACACCCCTCTCACACACTCTTTACCCTCCTGCCGTCTGGTAAACGGTACCGAAGCATTCAGGCCCTCACGACCAGGCTATGCAATAGTTTCTTCCCCATGCTATCAGACTCCTCAATACATCGAACTGGAGCTGAAGGAACACACATGCCCATAACACACCCATTTATCCTCCACCCTGCAATTTTTTGCACGTTTAATACTATTTGCTGCTGTTAAATATTTTTGGCTGCTAAATACTTATACTGCACATAGTCGTTGTTTACACTTAATGTTAACACTTATATCTTTATTTCACCAGGATCACTCTGGAACAGAACTGTGTGCTGGTTGGCACTGCACTGGGACATACTACTTCCATTGTCTGCCCCAGAAGTCATTGTACTGTCTTGTGCTGTCTGCACATGTTTGCACTTGTGCACTTTATGTAAAATTATGTATAAATTATGTAGCCTCGTTCTGTGTTGTTCTGTGTTTATGTACCACCTAGATCCTGGAGAAACGTTGTTTCGTTTCACTGTGTACTTGTATATGGTTGCAATGACAATAAACTCCACTTGAATTTGAATTTGAACTAACTAAAGGCAGGATAGGCAATTTTTTCCAGAAACATTTTTTTTTGCTGGTTGATCCTGATAGCAATCACTAAGTAAAGTGGCCTAAATATGTTAATATAAATATATATATTCTGTGGAAGGTTGAAGACCGTAAAATGTTCCTCCAATCATTGCATTGCATTCATGTTATGGAACTAGCTTTCTATTGCTAGCCTCTCTAAAATTAAAAAAGTTGTAAAAAGTAAAAAGTTGCCTACCCTACATTTAAGAAATTGGAAGCTCTACACTCCATCCGTTAGGATTAAAATAATTATTTCCAGATGAGACACATTAATCACTGTAATAATGGTCCAGTCATAGACTGAAGTATTTACTGATTTAAATACAATCAGCAACATTTTTTGCCTGAGTTGAACATACTGGTATGGTGACAGTGTATTTATACACATTCTGTTATTATACCTAAGGAAATAACTAAAGAACAGAAGAAAGAGTAAGTACATGAAAGTGTAAACATACCCACTCTTCCCACAGTGTGTGTCCGTCCTAGGCCTGTGGTCTGGTCTTTGACAGCCCAGCCCTTGAAGAGTTGTTTAAAAAGAGCCGATTCTCCTCCATCACTGACAGACTCCACTTTAGTAGTGTGTGGATAACCCTTCTGTTTAATAAACTCCTGCACAAATGAGTCAGTACATACACATCATCTCAAATCTATGATATATATACACACACATTTTGTCAATGTGTTGGGTTTTTATGTATTCATGTCTGGAATGAAACTGTGAAAATTACATTCTTTGGTCGTATGTTTCCTTGTCTTGGCATGCCACATGGTCTGTAGCCACTATTCATCTGGTATTTAGTATATCATGACTCTTTACTCTTTTTCTAATCAACAGCTGTAATGTTATTATGGATGTTATTAGATTCCTAGCTGAATTACATGAACTTTGTTCCAAATTAATGTATCTTTAGAAACATTATGAAATGATTTCATTAATTTGTTAATTTACCCTCAAATAACATCAAAGTTCAAACTGTTAAACTACCATACATTTTTAGATTTATTTATTTTACATTAAAGCTGATACACAGGATTTGCTGAATTGAAAGAAAACAACAAATTTAACACAAACTTTACACCACTAGTTTAGTTTAGAATTTAACTGCAAAGTTTCTTCAAATCAGTACAAACAGGAGCAAACCTGTACAACAGTTTCTATATAATTTATGTTAGTGTTATACAACAGTTGAATTTGAATGGTAAGAAACAGAACCCACCAGAGCTCTGCTCATTGCTGCCTGCCTCTCTTCTTTGTTGGCTTTCTTTCCCTTCCACACAAATATTGATATCCCCCCCTGGTCCAAAACATAACAGTCCTGCAAACAAACAAAAACTACAAAATGTAATTTGAGCAAAACGTATTGTTGAATGTCCCTATTTTAAAGCATATTCCAAAAGACTATATGTATAACTGTAATGCACATTGGGAAAAGCAGGTTTACTTATAAAGCACATTTCTAGTATAAAGGTTATTCAAAATTACTTTACATAAAGATAATAAAGAAAAAGTAAAATGAAAATTTTAAAATACATTATAATAAAAAGATAACCAAAGCACATCTGCAATATATTTCAGTCCCAGCCAACTGAGTGATTTAAAAACAATAATAGTACTTTAAATCTATTCTCCATGTGTAAAGACTTGAATGCTGGGGTGACTCTGAGTTCTGGTCAGAATCCTGGCAGATATAATAACACAAGCACTGATATGCTGTAGGTTGTTTTCTCAGTTATGTATCTTTAAAACAGTAGCAAATCTAGTTTCAGTTGTGTCAGGGTATGGCTGAAAAATTATGAGAAGCAGTGGATCTAATTGTGACACTTTTAATGAAACCGAAATAACACAGATAATCCAAACACTGAGGAAGATGAAGAAATAAACACACAGTAACTGACAAACTTGATCTGAAAACACAGGGCTATGTATACACAGAGGGGATTATGTGAATTAAATGAGGGGTCAAGCCCTCATAATAGGGAACTGTGGAGACAAACAAGCAATGAACAGAGGCAAGACAAACAAGGGGTATGTTTGTAAATTTGTGACAGATCTGAGAAAATGACAATAAAGCTCTGTTTTTTGCATGCCAGGCCAGTAGTGTTCAATGTAACTAGATAGACTGAACACATAATAGACATACGCATATCGTCACTGTTTTCACAAATTTACATTTATGGAGTTTACACAGAGTATTACTGGAAATGATTTTCGATTTTCAGCTGAAAATGTTGTGTAAATGGCCCCTAAAATCAAAACTGAAGGAAACTGACAATAGGACTGATACAGCTGTGTCTCTAATAACAAAAATAAATAAATAATATCTACTGATATAATGTTTTCACTGATTTTATTTTTGTATCACAAATACATCTTTTGAAGTGTCATTAAAATGTTTTTCTTTTAATATTTTGGATATTTTTCTATAGGGCTCCCTTCCTATTTGTGTTTTTTGATGGTGAGGTGCTGAGTTTTATGAATTGTTGTGTGAGAACTTTTTTTCATACTACTTCAGTGTGCACCTCAGAAGGACTCTCTGGCTTGCTTTTGTTTTATTTATTATGACATTTATTATTATGTGGTTTTATAATTTATTGTCCCCTGATGTCAGTGGTTTGATATTTCTGTGGACACAGACTCCAAACAGATTACTGACTCTTGCTGGATAAAGGGGCTGCATTATGTCTAGCCAAATTATGTTTTTGACTCATTATGGTCTAATAGGTGTAAACAATATAGAAGGGATTTAACCATCAGTGTGTTTTACATTTATTTCCACTACAGCTTCATTCAGTTTTGTTCTGTACTTACATCATGATTCAGCATGTCCTGTGTCAGAGGACCGGTTGCAATCTCTGTGATCTTCATAGTTCCATCATTATCTGACACACTGGAGAATGATTAGAGGAGAATTTAATTGGTTTGTCTGAAAATTCCATTTAGCCTTGAAAACATGAAGGCCCTCTCACACTGTTAGCATCAACATTTGTAGTATTGTTCAAAGTCAAGTTTTGATAATCTACAGTCATATATTTTGTTCCCTTTTGGTGATCAAAACAATTGCTAAGATTTTTTTCTGTTGTTTCCTTAATATGAAAATGTTTCCTTATATGATTGCTTTTAATATTTTCACAGTTTACTGCATACACCATCCACTTTCTTGCTTTTGACTTTCTTCTGCCTCTTAAAATTGTCATTCTATGACCCTATCTGCAACACTTTTTATGTGAAAGACAAAGCAGCACATATCATGTTAGGAAATGCATTGAAACCCTGACATAAATCAATGAAAGAGCCTTGAGCCAGTCAATGAATCAATCAAGTGCTAAATTAAAGTGTAACGTATTGCAAACACATGCCATGTTAGCATTAAAAGTCAGTAACAAATCTTTTTTGTACTGGTAGAGGGTGAGTTTAGCCATTTGCTCCCGGTCAGATATTTCATCAGGTGTGCCTCTGGGCAACAGACAGGGCCGTTCACCAAGAGTGCTGATCAAAACTTCCATCAGCCGGGGGGAGTCATCCTCTGCATCCCCCTCAATGACTCCAATAAATGCCCGACCCCCTCTTTCACGGTCCCTGATGTCTTTGGCCAGCATCATGCCCTTACAACAAACAATAAGCAGCAAGAAAAATCTAAGTTAGAATTTAAAAATACTAAATTTCACATGCGTTGTTCTCACCTACAGTTTCACTCACTTACAAAATATGTAAATATTTACAAAAATGTAACTTTTACAAAAATGTTCCTATTAGTAGTTTTGTGTAATATGACACTATTAGTTTGTTTATATGAGTTTGTAAATTGTAAAGTATACAGTTGTAATCGTAAGTTCATATACACCTTGCAGAATCTGAACTGTTTTTCTGTTTTGTGATAGTTAGATATCACAACATAAGTTGTGATACATAAGTTGATACATAAGTTGCTTTTTCAACATCTGCATATTTGATGTTGATGATGTTGAGATCTTTTCACCCTGAGGATAATTGCGAGATTTACACACAACACATTGGTGCTCAAGGCAATACAGGAGCCATGAGGATGGAAGCTTTTGAACAGGACAGTCTGTGTAAATTGTTATTATTTTTTTTTCTGGGAAACATACAAATATCTTTTGTAAATTCTGAAGGGCGTTAGTAAATAAAAAATAGAATCTTTAAATAAAATAATAACTGAACAACAATTGAACCTAATTGAACAAATGGACCCAAAGGTCTTTCATGGGGAGTCAAAACTTCTGTTTGAATAAATTACATTGTATAGATCTTTAGAGCAACTTATTGACTGTGCTGTACAATTTTGTCTATCTCCCTTTAAAATGGGATATCTTTTCTGTAGGTGACCAATAGTGTCCTCACTTTCCTGATGCATCAGAGAACGTCGCTGTTCCCCCTGAAGTTGCTTCTACTGCGGACAGGAAACAGTTATTTGGGGAATGAGAAAAGATCCCCATTTGAAATCTTGGTGGTCTTAGAGGTGCCTGTTCTTGTGGTCCCATCTCTGGTGGTCCCAAGTGTGAAAATCCTGATGGTTTCAAATCTGATGGGCTCAGTCTAGGTGCTCCCAGTCTCCCCAAAGTCCCATTCCTGCTTCAGATCCACCAGAGATGAATGAGTTCCATTTGTTCCCTGCACTTCCTGCTATGGTCAAGGTGTCTGTCCCTGAAATCCCTGTGTTCCTTGTCACAGTCAATGCACCTGCCCCTCTGCTCCCTGTGCTCCAGACTCCAGCTCCACCCTGGCCCCCAGGTCTACCCTGGTCTCCAGCTCACATCTGGCCGACAGCTTTACCCTGGTCTCCAGCTCCACCCTGGTTTCCAACTCCATCTTGGGCCCTAGCTCCACCCTGGTCTCCATCTCATACCTGGTCACCTCCTTCACTGGTTTTAACAGGAGTTGCCGCTCCACTGTGGTCTCTAGCCCTGTCAGCCCTGTTCACTGGTGCCCCTATCCCTCCCATCCCAACCCATGACTTTGGTTCCCAAGGACTTTTGTTGTTGCTAAATATGTTTGTGGAGCCACAATTGGAGGAGGAAGTTATATTTTTTATTTCATGTTGTAGTTCGGTTCTTGTTTCTTGGCCCTGGTTGTGCTCACCTGTGTCTAGTTGCCCTGATTAATCTCTGTATTTGTAGCTGTTGTGTTTAAAAAGGTTTTCAGTGTGATCTTGTGTATTGTTTATTACTCTTTTTCCTTGTTGGTTTCACTGTGTATGTTATTAAATATTAAATTTATTTGTTGCATTTAGATCCAGCCCCTGTGCCCCCCGCCCCCCAAAGTTATAATGCCATACAATTTGTGCAAATATGATTAATTAAGTCAAAAAGATCCCACATAAGAGCATAGGCTGCCCAAATCAAAACATAACACTTGTGAAACTTGATAAACCTTTAAACGTTCTTGCTTGTTGCTGTCAGGTCCATTCCACTGGATGATGGTGTCACCCAGATCCAACAGGAAGACACTCCCAGTATCAAAGCTTTCCCAGTTCATTTTCACCTGCAAAACAGCCACAAAAGCTATTGATCTAAAAAGTTATCTTTTCTGGACACCGTAATCCAAAGCACACAAACAGATAACTTAAAATATACTTTCAAATATACTTTCAGAAGCATATTAAAGCAATAGCTAACAAACAAACAGATACAGGTAAACATAATCAGTAACCATGGAAAAAATCAGAACACAATAAATCTAGGGCAATGTGTCTGTGGTGCAGAAAATACATCTAAACCACTCCATAAAGGGCTTTCTGCAAAACCCTTCATATCCAGGCAGAGCAGATGCTGCACTTGTGGGGTTTGCAGCATAATTTGGTGGAGGAGCAATGGAAGACAGGCTCCGCCTTATCTCTGGTGCTGTCCAGCGAATCAGATGAGTGCATGCAGCCCATGCGCGAATGTAATATATTACATATATCCATTGTCCATATATGAAACCTATACTGACATATAATTTACCCCATATATATTATAGATATTAATATATACGTCAACCTATTCGGCAGTCAGGGCAGGGATAAAGCCTTCTTGCTGGATGCTCCAATTGCTCCTCGGGGTCTGTTTGGTGAAGCTGCCATCAACAGATACCGTGAGGCTAAGAAGCAATAGGAGATGTTCAAGGAACTCCTCCCCTGCCAAGGCCAGGTAGCTGTGGTGTAAAGTAATCCATCCAACACTTCTTCCGTAAAATCTTCTGCTGCTTACAGGCAGCAACAGAAGACCAGTGTGTCTTCTGTCAATCTCCTCAAAGGCTGCGACGAAGAAGAACACTTGATGCTAACATACTGGGGGAGCATACCCTAACCCCGTGATAGACCTCCCTCAGAGTCCCCTTCTCGGAAGAGAGAGGGAGGTCTTCTTCAGATCTCCCTCAGAGCGATTCTGCTTCCCCCCCACCCCAGTTGTTTCGGGGGTAGAAGTACCCGTCCAGATTTATCTTGCCAGTTTGCTGCTTCAGGGGACTGGACAGATAGACAGGATGGTATCTTTCTTGCATTTTCTGGCAGTGTGGAAACTTCTGCCCAGTTTGTCTGGGCAGAAGTTTCTTTGGTTGAGTACAGTAGAGAGAGGGTACGGAATTCAGTTTGCCTCCCATCCTCCTTGTTTCAACGGTATTTTGCAGACTGTAGTAGTAAGAGAGCAGCATTTAGTGCTGGCCTAGGAGCTACAGACTCTCTTGGCGAAAGGGGCTATAGAATGCGTTCGCCTCACATGAGAGATCTAAGCTTTTACAGCTGATATTTCATATTTCCCAAAAAGTATGGGGGTTGCGTCCAATTCTGGATTTGCATCTGCTTGAGCGTCACCATCTGGATCTCCTCAGAGCCTGATTCAAGTGACGTGTAAATTCAGCCCGAGGACTGGTTGATCATGATATATCTGATGGATGCGTACTTTCACATTGAGACTTGCCAGAACACAGGAAGTTTCTTAGGTTTGTTTTCAGGGGTGATGCTTACCAATATCGAGTGCTTCCTTTTGGCCTAGCCCTATTGCCTCACACCTTCACGAAGTGCGTGGATGCCACCCTGACTCCTTTGAGACTCCTGGGCATCCGTCTACTAACCTACATAGACTACTGGCTAGTCATGGCCAGCTTTCAAAAGAGTTAGCTACATGGCATCAAAATATTGTGTTGGCTTATATGAGGTGCTTGGGGCTGAGACTCAACCCCAAGAAAAGTATGCTTTCTCCTGTCCATAAAACTGTTTTTCTAGGGGTAATTTGGGACTCCACTATGATATGGGCACAACTGTCTCGATCCTTGCTGCTATGGGCAGTGTTCAGCTAGGGCGGCACCTGACAGTTCTCCAGGTTCAGAGGCTGCTAGGACTCATTGCAGCAGTGGCCAATGTGATTCTGTTGGGCCTGCTGCACATGAGACTGTTTCAATTCTGTTTCAAGGAAAAACGTGTTTCATCCCAAAATTCACTCACTAAGGGTGGTAATGGTTATGTGTCGATTTACGTGCAAATCTGGGAGCAGATATTTTGTTGAGGCAGGGGCTGAGGCATGGTGAATAGAGGCTCCATCCACAGGTGGTGGAGTCTGTTTGGCAGAGGTATGGCTGAGCGGAAGTAGATCTTTTTTGCCTCCGACACACTGTCCTCTCTGTATCAGTCTCACTCATCCAGCTCCTCTGGGGCTGGATGCCATGGTGCAGACATGGTAGAGACTGCATCTGTATGCATTTTCCCGATTACCTTGCTCCCAGAAGTCCTAGCCAGGGTCCACCAGGACCAAGTTCGTCTATATCTGGTAGCACCGTTCTGGCAGAGCCAAATCTGGTTCTCAGATATAATCTCTCTCCTGGACAGAGTCCCTTGGAAGCTCCCAGTCCACAGGGATCTTCTATTTCAGGCTCGGGGGTTGATCTTTAACCCCCAGCCTAGATTTAGAAACTGTGGGTCTGGTCACTGAGGGGAGCCAGCTCTTAAGTTCTGGTCTCTCAACTGAGGTTGTAGAGACTATTTTGAGTTCCAGATATTATCTACTAGGAAATTTTATGCCCTGCAGTGGCAGCTTTTTTGTGTCATGGTGTGGCCGACACCATGTTGACCCAGTTCACTGATTTGTTTGTTCAGTGCTGGAGGTTCTCCAAGAGCGCATCTCAGCAGGGTTGGCCCCGGCTACCCTTAAGGTTTATGCGGCCGCTGTGTCTGCTAGCCAAGAGCCTGTCAATGGAGCCTCTATTGGGAGACATCCTTTGGTCTTTCTGTGACACACAGGTGCCTTCATGGGACCCTAATATTATTTTAGGGGGGTTATCTTTGGCTCCATTTGTACCCCTGGAGTCTACAGGCTCCGTCAGTACACCCTGCCTGTTTGGATTTGCCCCTGGCTTTCTTAAAGCCATTTTGCACCCTAGACCAGACCCTATATCCCCAAGGTGCCAACTGTGTCTGGTCATCCGGTGGTATTTCAAGCCTTCTGTCACCCACCATTTGAGTCTATTGTTGAGCAGGGAAGGCTTGACTTACAGTGTCCAGTTAGAGCTTTGAGGTAATGCGATCACAAAACAGCGCTTATCTCACTGGATCACAGATGCTATTACCCTGGCCTACGAGGCCTGTGACTTAGAGTCACCTTTGGGCATAAGACCCTATTCTACCAGGGGTGTATTATCTTCTAAAGCTCTGTCTAGGGGAGCATCTCTAAGTGATGTTTGTGCTGTGGCAGGCTGGTCCTCTCCACACACATTTATTAGATTTTACAGCTTAGACTGAAATTCAACTCCAGGCGCTTGGAAAAAAAGTTGTGGGACTGTGTAAATTAAAAAAAAAAAACAGAATACAATGATTTGCTCATAACCCCATATTTTATTAACAACAGGACAAAGAAAACATATCAATGATATGACATGTTTAAAATGATGAAAAATAGAGTCTCAACTTTATCAGAATTAGGGTTGCAGAATAAAAGTGTGAACTAACTACACACATAGGTTATATACACAAATACAGGTAACACACATAGTACATGAGCAGGAACACGTTTGCTCATCTGCAGATATCTGGTAATGCTGAACATATTTATTGATTTCCTTACCTCTGTGGCAGTCACCTTCCTTCTTCCTTTAACATGAAGCAGTCTTTGAATGTTATAAGCGTTGGTTTCTATGTGCTTCATTCCAGAGGACACCCCCCCTGACTTATAGCTGAGGAAACATACAGAAAGACAGGAAATATATATATATATATATATATATATATATATATATTATTCATGTACTATGAATTAATCCAAAGCTGATAAATTCCTAGCTAGGCAGCTTCTTTTCCTAGCGTCTTTATTTAATCTTTGCTCTTTAATATTTAGTGCTGATATGTTTTTAAAAAAACAAGGTTATGGTACCAATGTTCTTACATGATGCCCTGTTTGAAGTATCCACAGAAGATGCTGGACTCATGGAACTGAACCTCACGGTGCTGAACAGGTGAGGAACCCAGGAATTCATCTAACTGCATGGCATAGATAGCAGCAGCCCCTTGTTCATCCGTTGTAGACATGGACCCTATCCAATAATGTATGTCATAGTATGCAGATTTTCCAGCCTTACGTGTCTGCAGATGTTGGGATGAAAGACAAGCAGAAGGAATGGGTTAAATTTATGTAAAACTTTATGACATGATGATATGATGACTAAACACCAATACCAGTCTAAGAAGTAAAAGTAGTTTTGGTTTAATCTTTCAGAATTTTCGACGTGTTAGACGTGTAGGTTGCAGATATACTTACTGAGAGCAATAAATAGCAGTCACTTTCATAAAATTGTCCATGAAGATTTTCTGGAATCAAAACCAGATCCATTTTCTAAAGGGAAAAGATGACTGTGTGAAATTGAAAAGAAAAGAAAGAAAAAGGGTACGAAAAGAAAGTGTACATAATCCCATAATAAAGACTCATATGTATGTTTACAAGCCCATGCACTACAGATCATCTTGCACTGTTCTCCAGCCAGGAACAGTGCTTGACTTTCTTTTTCCTCATGTGCAATATTTATGTGAAACATTTGTATAGTTTGTATTTTCTAGTTTATGTATAGGCAACTTTATATATAGTGTATTTATAATCTAATTCTGTTAGTATTTGTGTTTAGATTTATACTGTTTCACGTCATTGTTGTATGCCTGTATTTATGTAGCACTGTGGTCCTGTGAGGCACGACATTTCGTTCCACTGTATGTCCCCACATATAGCGGAATGACAATAAAGCTCAACTTGACTTGACTTGAAACTTATATAAGCTATTTTGCATAATGCCTCATCGAAGCTGTTGTCAAACATAATGAGAGGTGCACTGTTTGGGAGGGGGAGCGGGCCTGGCCAGCTTTCTCTTTCTCTCACTCAGAGGGCTGTCTTTAGCCGCACCTAAATTTGGAGTATAAATGAAAGTTGAGACCCCGGTTCGGACAGGAGCTCAGCCATGGGATAAGCACGCATCGCTCAGCATTCTCGGACAAAGTGTTGGTCTCCTGCCTGGACTGAAACGGGGCTCCCCAGTCTAAAGGTGATGGTAGGTGATGATGGCATCATGATGGTGATGGTATAATAGGATTTGCTGTATTATGTTTTTGAGTTATCATACTTAATCAACTCTTTATCATTGACTCATTTATTGCATTTATCAAATCTTTTTATCAAATCAAATCACATTTATTGCAACAACCGTTGCATATGTTGAACTTTTACTGTATTTATTAAAACGTTTTTCTATTTGATCATATCGAATTGAATCTCTGCCACTGACTCATTTGCTACATTTTATTAAAACCATTGCTTTTATATTCTGAATAATTTATTGCATTTATTGAAACTATTGCATTTATTAAAATCTTTTTGTTATCATTGCATGGACCTTCTTTTGAAACCTTGTTCCTCTGTGCACAAGCCTCTTTATCTGACGTTTTTAGTCATATTTGATTTATTAAATGGTTAATTAGTAAGCCATACAGAGGCGTACTAATACATGTACAGATGTGGAAAAGCCCTCTTTTAGCTTGCAAGAAATATAGTTGGTCAGAGGGTGTTCAGCTTTAATCAGCAGTATTAAATCCTCCCCAGCAGGTGTTAATTTCTCAAACAGACAGTTCTCCACGTTCTAAAACACACCATCCCATACTCTGACCACATAACTATTTTTCTGGAGCCAAACTATAACCAAGGGTTCTAACAAGAAGTTTGGTGACAGGTCCAGCAGTTAGAAGCCGTACTGCAGCTGTGTGGCTGGAACGGTTGCAAGATCCATCAGGTTATAATAGAACAGCAGAGAGGTGGAGATGCTGTGCAACCATTCGCTGTGTGTCTGAATACAGTTCTGCCTCTAGATTACACTGCAGAGTGCCATTTGTCCATAACATACACTGTAACACTGCAGGATTAAAATTCAGGAGATGCCAATGTTTTTCTACATTTAAAACTCAGAAGCATAATAATATAAAATATATCATAAACTGAGCATAGAAACTTTTTTATTCTGATTTCTGCCATAATAAAGGCTAAAAGGATCAGAGCCAAATTAAAGTGAAAAATTTTTTTTAAATCAATTTCATACTGCCATAATCCAATTTTCAAGCAGACGGATAAAATTAAAACCATGTGTATTAAGTGTTCTAATTTCCTTTTTAGGTCAAATTAAGATGCAGTTTAATTCTTTTATAGATAAATAAGTGGTTATAACATTTTTTAAGGAAATGAACCCCAAACGTTAAGGCAAGGGGTGCTTCTTAATACTTGAACTGATGCTTCCCATTTCCTTGCTCGTCCGTCCTCCAGAACTTGAGCCGGAGACCAGTCAAAGTCAGCCATCGTGCAGGACATCTCGATTTTCTAATTGCACCTTGAAAAGGTGAGGAAAAGGAGTGAGGAAGCTTCCTGACGAGGCACGGGCGACTATCCTTGCATCTTTCACATTCTAAGTGGGGGGGAGCTAAAATGCAAGGAAAGAAAAAGAGAATATACAAAAAGAATTGAGAAGCACCCCAGGTGAACTGCCAATACCTCACAAGTAACAGTGGTAGTGGCATGACTATATGACAAACAGGAAATGAGTGTCGAGTAAAATGTTCATGATCAGGGCTCTCTCTGGTGGAGGGATGAATGAGACTCAGCTTCATTCATCACAATCTTTCTTGTGACTGAGCTAAGTTAACTACAAGTAACAATCTGACAAAATCTTTTACCTGACAAAGGAGAAATCTAGTGACACCTAGTGTCCGAACTAGGGGTATAACTTCATAGTAATAATTCTTGAAGACATAAGTACTTGAAAACAATACTTTAGAAAGACAATACTTTAGAAGAACACTTTAGTGTATGGAGAAATTCCCCTGTCAGAATGAGTAGACTGGGTAGACTCAACATTTTAGGAGAAGCTCACTTCACTTTTGCAGTATGTTTTATTTTAAGTGTAACAAAAAAAAACAGCCCCCCAGTAAACAGCCATAGGCCTATGTCATACTATATATTACTATACTACACACACTTGTTTCCCAGCAGTGTGCTGTAATGTTTTTATTTATATTTTTAGACTTAGTTTTTGAACATACTTGCAAAAATATTCGATTACTCAATAATATTAATATTCAATTAATATCCAGGTACTTTGCAGTTAATTAAACATACTTTGTCAATGGCCATGCCAGTGCTCACCATAGTTGTGTTGAGGGAGAAGCATTTCATCTGTGTGAGCTAGCAGTAGCTGTAGTGTACTTGCTATGTTTATTTGGTGCTGGACTTGTAGCTGTTTGCTAGAAGGAAGTTTGCTTTGCACTTCCTAAGGTAAGCTCTGTTAATTTGCTGTTAGTGTGTAGTGTGTAGAGTTTCAATTAACACTTTTAGACATTTCTGAGCCTTGAACCTGTTAATTGAGTAGGTGGGCTCAGCAGTTCAATCAGTGAGCCACATAGTAGTTAGCACTTAAAGACATGGATCAACAAGGAAAACACAGCAACTCCATCAGCCCCCTCACCCAACTTCACTTTCACACACACACCCTGCCCCACAGGGTGTGGAGGGGGGACAGGTTTGCTTGTATCTAACACCTGGAATTTCACTCCACTGCCCTCTCTCTGTAATAATACATAATTTGAATATGCTCCAGCAAAATTTGAATATGTCTCTTCTCCAGCAAAAATTCACCTAGTTGTCTAGGTGAAATTCACCTAATTTATCGCCCTCCAGGTCAACTGGGCTATTTCATTGAAGAACTTACTGCTATCCTCTTTTCCAGAAGATGGCACTCCAATGGACATGTAGTTCTTGGCGACTTTAACATCCACCTAGACAGACCGCAAGCAGTTGCCCTCTTAGTTCTTCTGCCTTCATTTGCCCTTCTAAAAACGAACACTCCTCCCACCCACAAAGGAAGGAAGCAACTAGACTTGATCTTCTTTCATAACTGCACCACAAATAATGTCCTTGTTATACCGTTACATGTGTCTGATCATTTCTTCATACAATTCACTGTTACCCTCCCTTCATGCTCACCACCCATCCCCAGTCCTGTTTCTGTTTGTTGTAACCGCCGCTCACTCTCACCCACTTTTTATCAATGGTTTCCACTTACCTCCCCCAATAACCCAGTTCTCATCACTCAGTGCTGAGGCAGCAACTGAGACTCTCTGCAAACTTTAACATCCTTTCTTGACTATATCTGCCCTCTAACCTCCAGGCCATCACACACAACACCCTCAAGTCCCTGGCTCTCTGAAACCCTCCGCAGCCACCGGGTCAAGCTCAGAGCCATGGAGAGAAAATGTCAAAAGACCTCACAGACCTCAACAAGTATCAATCTCTCCTCTCTTCCTTTACTAAAAGCGTCTCCACTGCCAAAGTTGCCTACTTTCAAAATAAGATCAGCAGCACCTCTAACAGCCCTCAACTATTCTCAACTTTCTTATCTCTCCTTAGCCACCCCACCTCCCTTCCACAACATCTCTGACTGCCAATGACTTTGCCAATTTTTCCACAAAGTACCTTCCATCAGCAACCAATTCTCGGCACCACACACCCCTAACCCCCCTTTACCTCTATGCCATCCAACACTCTCCTCTTTCTCTCCTCTCTCTGAAAGAGACGTCTCCAAAATTATCCTCTCCAACCGTCCTACCACCTTCCCCCTTGACCCTATCCCCTCACATCTACTGCAAACAATCTCTACAGGAAATGTTGTTCAAGCAGGCTCGGATAACCCCACTGCTCAAAAAACTTCACTCAACCCCTCAGTGGTCTCCAACTATGAACCAATTTCACTCCTACCGTTCCTCTCAAAAGTTCTTGAAAAGGTTGTGTTTAATCAGCTGTCTTCCTATCTCTCACAGAACAACCTACATGACAGTCAACAGTCTGGTTTCAAAAATGGACATTCCACGGAGACTGCCCTCCTGTCAGTGGGTGAAGGCCTACGGCAGGCTAGAGCCAATTCCATGTCATCTGTCCTAATTCTTCTTGACCTCTCGACACAGTGAACCACCAGATTCTGTTATCCTCACTCTCCAGCCTGGGCATCACTGGACCTGCACTTAACTGGTTCAGCTCATATCTCACAGACAGGTCTTTCAAGGTATCACGAGGATGTGGGGAGTCAATGTCAAATCAGATGACCACAGGGGTCCCACAGGCATCAGTTTTTGCTCCTCTCCTCTTCTTTAGGTGCAGTCATTAAAGCACATGGCTTCTCATACCACTGTTACGCAGATGATACACCGCTTTACTCTTCATTTCAGCCCGACAACATCACCATGGCTGCTTGGATCACTGCCTGCCTTTCAGACCCATGAGACTTTCATCTCAACCTGGATGAAAAAAATGGCACCTCCAGCTCAACCTCATCAAGACAGAACTTCTGATAATACTGGCCAACCCATCATTAGAATACAACTTCACAATTGAACTTGGATCATCCACTCTTACACCCACTCTTTGGGATGGTGTTTGATGACCAGCTGAAATTTACTTTACACATTGCAACAATCTCTCAGTCGGGTATGTATGTGCTTTACAACATCAGGAAAATCAGACCCTTCTTGTACGAGCACGCAACGCAGCTCCTAGTCCAAGCACGTGTAATATCAAAGCTGGAATACTGCAATGCCCTTCTGGCTGGCCTTCCAGCCAATGCTACCAAGCCCCTGTAAATGATCCAGAATGCTGCAGCACATCTGGGGTTCAATCAACCAAAAACAGCCCATGTCACACCCCTCCTGACCTTACTCCACTGGCTACCTGTATCTGCCTGCATCAAATTTAAATCTCTGATGCTTGCCTTTAGGACAGTAACCGGAACCTCTCCCTCCTACCTCAACTCAAGGCTGGGAGTTCATACCTCCCCTCCCGCCAGCTACGGTTAGTTTACGAGCGACGTCTGATTTTTTCCCCACAACATGGCATCAGATCAATCTGTAAAACTTTCACCTATTCTGTTCCTTTGTGGTGGAATGAACTCCCAGCCTTCACCCGATCCGCTGAGACCATCACAACCTTCAAAAAACAACTCAAAACACACCTGTTTCGAAGACACCTGACTAATCCCTAATGCTCAATTTTATCCTCCGAAAAAAAGAAAAAAAAATTATTGTATTATGAGTGAGCAGTCATCATTCCAGCGCTCTGCACTTCATTGATTTTAAACGTGACTGCTCATTTTAACTCACACACAGACTTTTGACTTTAAGGTCTCTATTTTTTGGGGATAAACAGTTAAATATTAGAGAGAAAGAAAAATTAAATAAAATATTTTAAAATAAATTCAAATTATAACTATAATACACTTCAACTTTTTGATTATATATCACATACATTTGCAGACAATTATCAGGGTATGGGATTTTATCAGTCCCCTAAAAATAGGTACATCCAAGGCAAAACAGATAATAAACACATAAACACAAGGCAGGCACAGGGTCGGGGCAGGGGGCAGGCAGCAAACAGTATATAGAATATCCAGCCAACAAGGTACACAATAAAGGCAGGCAGTAGAGAATCAAGAAAAAAAGTCAACAGTCCAGGGTCATACACAAAATAACAAATAAAGGCAGTGAAAAATGCTCAGTGATGTATACAAGGGCAAACAAAGACTTTGTAATAACTAGAGTGGTTCAAGAGTTAATTATCCGGGGTAATTAGTAGAGTTAACTCTAGTAGAGTTAATTAGCCAGGGTAATGGGAAACAGGTGAGGAATAATCATTTCCAGGTGGGAAATGGAGTCCAGAGAATGAGTCAAAATTCAGGTGATGATGACCTCTGGTGGTAAGTAGGAGGGCTTACAAGAGGTGACTTCATGACAAATAACATCAGTTGATCTTGAGTCAAGTGATTTTCCTTTATGTGACAGCCAGACAGCCATCTTAGCTTCCCCACACAGAAAATGTAATAAAACATGAACTGACATTTTACTCCTGCTTTGTTTAGACCCATAAATTAAACCCAATCGTGAATACCTCCCCCAGAGTATGACAATATTCTCCTTCACCAGAGGTCTCCAGACCTTATCTCAATAGGAGCTTTGTACAGGGTCCTTCAGCATCCTTTAGGGGAAGCACCTGAACCAAAAATCTCCTGTCACTTGGATTCCCTCACATTTGCAAGCACATAAAAATGTGCTACCTTAACACTCAGCACATAAAGAGCTATGTTTTACCCATAACACCAAAAAGACTCTGGTGTTAGACTCAGACTGAGGTGTTCTAAGGGAGAATTCTGCCCTCCATTTCTTTCTGTTCTCCAGTATCTGCTGAGAAAGACAGTTCTGTAAAGGCAGAGATACCCATGAGATGTCTCGAGGATGGATGTCACGAGTTGGCTGCACATAAACAGGCGCCTGAACAGTGAACAGTACAAAGTGAGGAGAGAAAACTACACCTTTATCCCCACCCTGTCTATGGTTTGAACAGCAAGGGGGATAAACAAAATGTGTATAGGAGTAATTAAAAAAGGACAGTGAGACATCACAGTCACTCTAATTAAACTGCCCTCAACAAGCTCTCAGCAATGCTCTCAACTCAGCTGCACACTCCCAGCATGCACTGAGAGAGAGAGAGAAAGAGAGAGAGATTATTGCATTTGTAGGGGATCTACGAATTCTATTATGAGATGACTTTTATTTTGAAATGCGTGAAGCTGGGCAACAGGCCTGTTAATGTTGATCGAGATATTCCGTGTTGGAGTTGAATACTCCCGTGTTTTTTGTGTGTGATTTGCATCCAGATTTTTGTTAATTCAAACGAATTCCAAACGTGGTGGATGCTGTTGCTTTTTTTGCGAGGAGAATCGGCTGATTCTCGGCATCGTGTATTATTCGTGTTCTCGGGCTGATCTCCGTTGGACAGGATTGTGGCCTCGTTGGATCAAATAGTGGCTTTCAGGATGACGGGAGCAATCGTTAGGGATAATAGAGTCAAGGAACATTACCCTGCCTATCCGGACACCTTTCAGCGCCCCGTCCATGACCCAAGGGTGGTGATGTTCATTACTTTGTTCATGTTTTCATTGAAAGCAAGTAATGTTTTCTTTTCAACGAGTATAAAAACTGAACTGCTTTAAGGAAACTTTCATACGTGGAACTGTGAAAGCTGAATTTCCCTGCAAAGTAATTCATATACGTTCCTTTTCCTACTCGTGAATGGACTGAGTTAAATTTTTCCTTCATTTTCGAAGTTATTTCTTCAAGATTGGAGGTGAACTGATTTGATTCAAACTGATTGTGAATGTGAAACTTGGTAAAAGCGGAACACTGATTGTTGTTTAAGGTTCAACTTAAACAGTCACATTGTTTATATTTTCTTTATTGTTGTCTATATTTGAATTTCATTCTGAACCGATTGAATGTGAAATACTTTCACTTTTCCAGTGAAGAAATAAAGGAAAAAAGTCATTCAATTAGTCTCTTAAGACTAATAGTTCATTAAAATAAATATTTATGTTTAGTTAAACTGAAACTGTGCAAGTTAACTTGAATCTCTTATGCTAAGGAGTGGGGGCGTCTCACCTATCTGATTTAGATTTGAGGAGGGTGGGTTTTTCTCAGTTTTCTGCACACTCACACACTTCAGGCAGCCATGGTGTACAAGATAAGTCCTGGAGCCCACCTCACCTCTTCTGTAGCACCACATAATAACCCGATAGGTACCTACATATAACCACTTGTTATACTGAGACCAAAGCATTGGGTGTGTGTGTGTGTGTGGGGGGGGATTAAGATCCTGTTTCTCACTCAGTCTTCCTTAGTTAAGAGCTTACTTATCCCCCAGAAGGCAGTGGCAGATTCCTCTCCGCCACACATTATTAATGAAAAACTTGTGTGAAAGACAAAAACACAATCTGTGCTGAATTTCAGGCCCTGCTGTATACTGTTTAGAAAAAAATACAGCTCTTATTAGGTGTTAATAGTGTACTTTTACTGTTTAATAAAATGTCAAGGAAGAAAACTGTTTTGTAACACAGTAAAGGGAGAGGTCAGCCTCAACAATGAGCCAGAGCTGGGTTGGGGCAGCAGATGGCATTCGGTACATCATGAGAGTACCATGGTATGTAATGTGGGTGGTGTATCACAGTTTTTCAATTTGGGATTGATCTAAACACTGGATCTGTACGATCAAACGTTTTTGGTATAGTTGTAGTTGTCTTTATCTCCAGTGATTTATGGTTACAACCGCAATGTAATGCGAGTATTGAAACAGCCTCTACAACTCACAAGTAAGATTCACTCACAATACTCAAATGAGGATTTAAAAAAAAAAAACTTTACTTTTCTGTTATATTAGTTATGTGGTTCTCAGTTACTCAGCCTGACTCATTTCTGTGAATCAATTCTTTCTTCTGTTTTCACAGAAATGCAGTTGTTTTAAATCTTTAGTGCCTTTCAATCAGGGATGGTTAAGATTTATACTATGCAAAAAAACAAATGTTATTTTCCTGAATAAACTAAATAGTGTTCACTAAATATAGTATAATGTAAGTATAAATTAGTCTTTATTGTCAGTGAAGAACAATCTGTTTATGCATGGATGCCTTTCTTGAGGGTCTGTACTGAGTAAGTTTTCCATAATTAATTTGATATACATGACTGGACTTGATCTTTTCTGTTGAAAACAGGTTTTTAAAACTTATCTATGAATATTTTAATTAAATGCTGCAGTAAATTCAGAATCTTAGTTCAAATTTATTTCAAATTTACTTAGTTTACGTAGTGCGTGATTTCTGGATCGAGAGATCCAGGATTAGTCTTGGTCTGAGTCTTTATAACATTTAACTGATTTAACCTGAGTACCTTAGTTTTGACTAAGTTAGCATGTTTTTCTCTGACAAAAAAATCCTTCCTCAAAAAAAATCACATGGTTTTAGAAGACCTGGAATGTATGCATTGATTAAAAGCAGGGTAAGTGATTTTTTTTTCCAAGAAAGATTTTTTTGTTATGCTGTTATGTTGAAAGTTTCTTCACATCCTGATAGCAACCACTAAGTGGTCTGAATATATTTATATGAATGCATATACCTTTTCTGGAGAGCGCAGGGCCATAAAATGTTCATGGATTCATTGCATTTAGTCCGAATACAATGATAAAGTGCTCTATTTGCCTGTCGAACTATGTATGTATTTATGTGTTTGAAGAGGCATGGCCTACCCTACCTTTAATGTCTGCGTTGTGGTTTTAGCCTGTTATGTTTATTATACAGTTGTTTGCTCAATAGCCTAGTGAACGTATAGTTACATTAAGGGTGTAAGGGAGTGGTGGGGTTTTGGAATCAGAAAAAATCCAGCATATTGCAGCCTAAACAGTGTTTCGTGTCATTTAGACATGAAAATATCCTTCGATTCATTAACACTGTAGTACTAATTAATTATGTATAAATATTGCAATACAACAGCCTTTATATGTAGCTGTCAAGTCAAATTTTTGTTTGAAAATTGTTCTACAAGAAACACATTTCTTTAGTTATTCATTCGTCTGTTGTTATTTTGAGAGATAAAGGTCCTTCTTTTAAAGAAACAGCAAACTGTCTCTGACCAGGATAAACACTCTTAAAAATAAATGTTCCTAAAAGGTTCTTCATCAGGCTGTATAGTTCCATAAAGAACCTTTAACATTTACAAAACAGAAAGTTGCACAAAAGGTTCTTTGTAGTGGAAACAGTTCTACAGACTATACAGAAAGAAAGCAATTGTTATTTTAAGTTCTTTTGACTGTAAGGGTTGTTGGGGAAACAAATATGGTTCCTCAACGGCATCACAGTGAAGAACGCTGTGTACTGCCTTTTTAAGAGTGTAGAGAGAAGTGAACAACCCAGACACACAACAAAAAAAGACAAAGTAGTTCAACCAAAAATGAAAACTCTCCCATCATTTATTCACCCCTCATGTCAAATATCAAGAAGATATGAGAAGAACATAAGAAGTATGTTGGTAACCTAACAACAGTGGCACGGCACCCATTGACTTCTATTGTATGGACACTTTCTCAAACTATCTTCTTTTGTGTTCCACACAAGAAAATAATGTCATATAGTGATTACATAATGACGGAAGTTCATTTTTGGTTAAACTATCCATTTTAACATACTTGTAGTAAATCTGTTATGGAAAGGATCCCGATAAGGTATTAGATATCAATTCCTTTTTTTAAACATTAAAATGCTAAATTATTATTGTGCTTTTAATTGAACACCGACCTCAATTCTCCAGATAAGTATCCCAGAAGAGTTTGTGACTGCTCTAAATGTTTGTTGCATGATTCAACAGTGTGTACCAGACTAAAAGCCAACAGAGAAAACATTGCATTAGATTATTTAGCATCATCACACACATTTTGTGAACTGTGTAGCAAGGTCTTTAAGGTTTTTATGTTTTGAATTTAATATTTTATAATTGAGGGGTTTCATTCATTTCAGTGTTAAATAGTTATATAGAATCAATTGTTACAAAGCAAATTGCCACAATGTTTAGTGTGAGAACCAAGAACCTACCTTAATAAAAAATACAAATACTGATTTTCAAAGCTTGAAAGATGATTTATTTTTTTCCTCAGAGAGATGATGTGTACAGTCCAAACAGGGACAATCCAAGTCTGGCATTTATTGTAATTGCTAGCAACGCACACAGCAAAATATCTCCTTTTTAGTCCTGTTCTACCTCTACCTGTTTTACTTATTTTACTAATATTTTACTAATGCTTAATTTGGCTGTATTTGCCTGCTGTCTCTTCATGCTGAACTCACCAACCAATCAGGACAAAGAGACAAGAAAAGATGCACAGTCAAAGCAAATTAGTAATGTAAACAAAGGGGCATGGAAATGTTAAAAAAAGCAGGTGCAGGGAACAGGTGGACGCAGGGGCTGGATTTAAAAATATCATAAACTAAACAGATGCTTTGTTTCAAACCAGATTGTTGGACAGTTTAATGTTAACTATCTCTTTACACAAAACAATATAGTGTGAGAGGCAGTCAGTAGATTTGAAAACTAGAATTCATGTCTTTGTAAAAACCCCTTGTAAAGACCACCAGTCTTTAGTTTGATTACTGTATAAATATGGTAAGTAACAGACCCACTGCAGCTACAGGTCCTTTATCAAAGTCTTAACTTTGTGACTATGTACTGAAAACATCTACTGCTTCAGGTAAAGTCTTTATATAAGTAAACATAAGGTCTCAAGGTCTGCATTGTTTGATTTGTAATTGTATGTCTGTTTGGGTTTCATTCATGTTTCTTGTCGTAATTTGTTAATTGGTTCTTGTTTCATGTCTTTATTACTAGTCTTTGTGTATTTATAACCCTCATGTTTCCATAGTCTGTCTATCTTTGTCTGCTGTCAGTGAGTTTCATGTTTGTGAACTTACCTTCAATAGAGATTTGTTACAGTAAATTTAAATCATATGCAATTGCATAGATGAGTAATTGGCACAACAAAAGGCGTTTAAAGTCATCCAGTGTGAATCAGTGTGATTTAAATCCAATGTTGAATGTGGAACTGTTTTTGGTAATTGTTGAGTCTTTCAGAAACAGCTGATCTAGTGGGATTTTACACACAATCATCTGTAGAAAGAATGTTGTAAAATAGCACAAATATCTAGTCAGTGGCACTTCAGGTGATAATATGTAATATGTTGATGCCAGAGGTCAGCGGAGAATAGCTAGATGATAGAAAGCCAACAGTAACTTAAAAAAAATCTTTACAAGGTTTTGCTGTATGCAGAAAATAAAGGCCACACTGGGTGTCAGTCCTGACAGCTAAGAACAGGAAGATAGATCCTCAAGGCTCAGATCATCTCAGACTGGCTTCTTGAACATGACAGTGTTCACTGTACTCATGATCTCCACAGTTACCAGATCTGTATCCAGTAGGGCACCTTTAGGACGTAGTGGAACAAGGGACTGACACATCGGATGGTCCATCATGAATGTGTCAATGACATATCTGCAGCAACAGCATGACACTGTCATGTCCATATGGACCAAAAGTTGTAAGGAATGTTTCCAGCACCTTATTCAATCTATGAATTAATACAGTTCTGAATGCAAATGGGGTCCAACCACATACAAGCATGGTGTACCTAATAAAGTGGCCAGTAAGTGTAGCACTACCACTTAACACAGATATTATAGACACTTATTTGTTTAAAGCTTGTATTGTCAAATGCAAAATTAGTACCCTTCAAGGTTATTGATGACTCTCAGAAAAAGAGGATCAAGTCAACAGTGGTGGTTTGTTGCACAAATAGTGAGTGATATACAGGGCACAGGTAAGTACTACAAATGTAGAACACAGATGATAAAGTGGTACTTTCACAGTTTTGTATTTACAGATGCCGGGAACAGATGACTAAGATTGCTGGCACAAGGGACGAACACAAAACAAAAAGAAAAACAAAGATAAGTCACCAAACAACACAAGGTGCAGATGCTGGAGTAGGACAGGTGGATAGAGCCTGTGACAGACAATGACTGTGACCACAGGCTAAATATTTTTATGATTAGAGGTGGAGTTATAATGGGAAACAGATGCATATAGTTAATAGTCTGGTGACTGTAAGCATATTGTGGTTTGGGATGGGAGGAGCCTTGTGTAGCTTTCAAGTCAACTTTATTTATAAAGTGCTTCATGCAGTATAGATTGTTTCAAAGCAGCTTTACAATGAAGTCCATTAATTATGAAATTGTTTTTAAAGGAGTCACTTCAGTTACAGTTACACATTGTTCTATACATTGTGCAAAGCTTGTTGCATCATACCCAGACAGGAAGCTGTAATTGCTGGCAAAGATGCTTCAGCTAAGTACTGAGTGAAGGGTCTGAATACCTATGTCAATATGTTTTTTAACACTTCTTTTTTTAACGATTCTGTTTGTCATTATTGAGTACTTGGTGTGGATTGATGGGAAAAAATGAATTTGTAAAAAAAAAAAAACAATTGTAATTTCAGGGTGCAATGTACCAAAACTGAAAAAGTAAAGGGGGATTGAATACGTCCAGAATGCACTGTATCTCACCATGTAAATCCCGTGTATTTTTTGTTGAACATGTCTAACATTTGTTTTGTTCTTTACTAAAATTCTTTTTTTATTATATGTAAAGCTAACTTGAAGCAATGTAACGGTGTAAAAAGCGCTATATAAATAAAATTAAATCAAATCTCACTATACTCTGCTCCACCTCCTCCATGCCACCAGAGGGAACTGTCTCCTGAATATTAATTTGTTGATTCGGACTACGCTTCCCATAATTCACCATACCCGGGATTGATCACTGGGATTGGGACTTCCTCTCGCACCTGATTCTCATTATCCACAGTATATAAACTCTAGTCAAGCATCTAGTCATTGTGAAGTCTTGTTTTATCCCGGTGACATTTCTGAGCGTTTTCTTTATAACTTTGGATTATCTGTATTTTGATCTTGGACTGTTTACTCCGTTTTTGCCTGTTTGCTGCCTGCCTCGATTATTGGACTGAACCTTGTTTATATGATTGTTTGCTGCCTGCCACGACCCTTGCCTGTCCCATGGTTATGCCTCTGCCTTGTCTCTGTTTACCCTGTTTGCTGGTACTCGACCCTGCCTGTCTGTTTGTTCTAATAAATGCTGCAAATGGATCCTCGAGTCTCACTCATCATTACAGAAGACTTCGCCAAACAACGATCCAGCAGCCATCACTCAGCTGTCCACCGAGTTATTGATTCAGGCCTCTCAACTGGCAGTTCACCACCAGCAGCTGAACCGATTAAACACTTACTGAGGAGCTAGTGAAGACCCTTCAGAGCATGCGTCTCGCTCCATCCCTGTCTACTCCGACTCCAGTACCCACACCCAGTAGCATTCCTCCCGCTCCATCCACCTCAATCAGCCTGCATATGGCCTTCCTAGAAAAGTTTGATGGCAATCCATCCAAATCTAAGGGCTTCCTCCTTCAGTGTTCTTTGTTTATAACCCAGCAACCAGTCCTCTGTCCAACGGAATCCAGTTGCATAGACTTTGTCTGCTCTGGAATAGGGAGTGAATGGAACAATATTCTCCACCTTTGATGCAGATAAAGGTAAAAATCTGGCTGACTACTGAGTATTAAATTCGCTATCCAGATAGACAATCTGATTCGTTTACAACACCTAATACTCTCTGCACCTCGTCATATGTTCAGAGAAACAGCTCACACAGAACCCATGCAGCTAGGTTTCACTCGCCTCACATCAGAGGAAAGAGAACACCAAAGATGGCTTCATCTGTGCCTTTACTGTGGACGGACAGGCCACATCAATTCTCTTGCCCCATCCAGCCTCCTAAAGATTCACAGCTGGTGAGTGAACAGTCTCTGTTACCTCTCCTCATACCTCAACTATAAGTGAACCAGTCGAACTAACCACTGCTAACAAAACCATCTCTACTTTGGCCCTGGTAGATTCTGGAGCGGCTGGGAATTTTATTTCCTATGAGTGCTCGTCTGCATAAGATTGTACTAACCTCTTGTAGTTCCTCCTTGGCAGTGGAGGCGCTAGACAGTCTGCCACTTGGTAAAGGCAAGGTACAGTTAACCAAAGGAGTTAAACTTCAGGTTTTTGCACTACATTCTGAGTAGATACAATTCTATGTAATTTCATCACCAAATCACACAGTGATACTCGGATTAACCTGGTTACGTGCACATAACCCTGTCATTTCTTGGAAGAAAGAGGGACAAATAACCCAATGGGCTTCAACTTGTTATTATCGGTGTCTTTCTAAAGTTATTCGCCAATCCTCTTTGTCAATCCCCTGTATTGACTACCGAGGTCCTAATAATGTAACAGTCAGGTTTCGCTACCCTCTTCCCTTAGTCCCAGCCACTTTGCAACAACTGTGCAGAGCAAGATATTATACCAAGCTGGATCTACGCAGCATGTATAATCTGGTCCGTATTAGAGAAGGGGATGGAAGACTGCTTTCTCAACTACCAGTGGTCACTTCGAATATCTGGTAATGCCCTTTGGCCTTGCAAATAGCCCCTCAGTTTTCCAGTCATTCATGAATGATGTTTTTAGAGATATGCTCAATAAATGGGTAATCATCTACATTGACGATATCCTGATCTACTCCAACACGTTGGAGGAACACATCCAGCATGTAAGAACAGTCCTAGAACGTCTCATCCAGAATCAACTCTACGCCAAGGAGGAAAAGTGTGAGTTCCATTGCACCAGTACTTCATTCCTAGGCTACATAATCAGCCATGAGGGAGTCACTAAGGATGAAAGAAAGGTGAGAGCATTAACCGAATGGCCACGACCTCATACAGTAAAAGAACTTCAATGCTTTTGGGCTCTGCAAATTTTTATAGAAGTTTCATTAGATGTTTCAGTTCTGTGAAATTCCATGATACTGATGGAGAGCTCATTATAATGATTTATAGACAATATGTCAGGCACTGAGAAATGTTACCAACAGAAATAGCGTAATGTTACAAGTGTAATGTGTAATGTTAAAAACAGAAGCTATGTTTTTACATGAGTCTATTCCCCAAAATTACTGCTATAAGCATGAACCCTGTCCAAAAAGCAAAGGGGTAGGTGTTGCTGCACCTTATAGGAATACTTTTACCCAGACAGTTACCCAGAAATCTAATTTCGGATAAAACTCTTTTGAAGTAATGGTGCTCAATATAACTTCATCTGGGGTAAATAATTAACAGAGTTTGTCTACTGGCGACTGTCTACAGGTCACCAGGGTACCACACAGACTTTGCTGACTTTTTGTTAGAAGTAATATTGGCCACAGATCAAGTCTTAATTGTTGGTGATTTTAACATCCACGTGGGTAATGAAAAGGATGCACTGGGGTTGACTTTCAAAGATATTTTGAACGTTATCAGTGTTTCACAGCATGTGTCAGGACCCACTCATTGTCGTAATCATACCTAAGATTTAATACTAATAATGTCCTATGGTGTAAATGTTGATGACATTAATATTTTGAAGCAGAACAAAAACATTTTAGATCATTATCTGATGTCCTGTATAATACATTTACCTATGGTTGCAAAATGAGCTTCTTGCTACAAATACAGTTGAATGATAACTTCTGTCACTAAAGATAGTTTCATTAACAATCTACCTTAACTGTCTCAATTCCTCAGAGTAACAGATAACTTAAACATTAAAAGTGTAACAGAAAATGTTAACTCCCTCTTCTCTAACACCTTAGACAAAGTTCTTTCTCTGCAGTAAATATAAAAATATAAAGGAGAGTAGCCCAATGCTATGGTATAATGAGCATACCCACAAGGCAGATTTAAATATTTTTTTAAATCAATTTAAATCTAGATTAAACATCAAAATACTTCTATTTTGTTATTCCTTTGTCTGCTATTCTCTTTCATTCTCCTTCATTGTGTAATTTTCAGGTATTTTTATTATATATATATATATATTTATTTATTGTGTTTTGGTAAATGTATTTTATGGTATTCTTATCAATTTCTCCTTCCAGTAGGCACTTTTTCCCAACAAACTGGACAGTCTTATCTTCTGAGTTGTGACGCTGATTTGCATGTGGTTTCCTTGCGGTACCACCTCTGTGGTTCCACAACCCAATATTGACTATATAATTATGGCAGGGTGGCCCTAAATGGCTCTGAACAGCAGGTTGTGGTGTAATCTTTGCTGACCTGGGTGCTGACCTCTTTTGTCTGTACAGGCATCCAACAGCCCTGTCACCCTCTTCACCACAAAATAAACAGTGACTGCAGGTATCCTCCTTCCCTTGCTTAGTACAGTTGGGGCAACCTTGTCTTCTCCTTTCTGGTGCTTTGACCAGACACTGCTGTTTTGTCGTCTTGCCTGTTGTAGTGAACTGACAACATTCATCAGTGATCCACTTGGGTGATAAGTTTGCAAATCTCTTTATCAGTCTGTTCAGTAGCTGCTGCCTTGATTACTGAAACCTGAGTCTGAGCACTGTGAGCATGACTTACCTTAGGCCATGACAGTGACTGCAGCTGATGCTGTCTCTCCTCATCCTTACTTGTAACCTTTACATGCTGTCTGAGAAGCATGTCATCAGTTATGCCTCCTGCAGCAACAAGTTGTTTAAACTCACAACGGAGCTTACTGTGCTTGGGCCCCAAGCCCTGGCAAACCACATGGAGAAATATTTCTTGGTATTAGCATTATATCTTTTATCAGCAGTGTTGTGATCGGAAGCAAACTGAATCTTCTGTTTAAGGCCAATGACACGATAAAGAAATTGCTGTGGATTTTCTTTTCTCCTTGGCGTGCAAACATCAAATTTTGAAACAGCTCTGTGCTACTTTTATCAGCTAAGTGAGATTGTAACAATTTTTGTAACTCATGTACGGTCAAGTCCTCATTTTTCATTGGCATCTCCTTGAAGTAAACAGGTTTTGTAATTTTCAGAACCCCTCTGATAATTTCACTCTCACTAAAATGTTCTTGTAGGCCCTATTTAATTTGTTGTCATAAACTATTGAGACTAATCTCAGATGTAGAGTCACCAATCTGACCTCCATGAATTTTTAACTCTCTTTATGAGATATATGGAAGTTCTCTCCTGAATGTCTGGTCATCGGTATTGCATGGAGTATGGTAAGTCTGAATAGGAGGTGTAAAATAGCTGGACTGTGGGGCTATCGTAAAGGGACTCTAAGCTTGAATCTTTCAGCCAAGACCTTCATACATCTTCAGCATCTGCTGCTTTCCATGTCTGCAGTGTATGTGTGGGTGGGGCTAGAGTGGGGCTAGTATAGTGTTTGTGTCAGATGTTGTGCGATCAGAGTGAATTCGAGCCTGGATTTAGACACATCATAGTACAGAGACTGCTCTCAGAGTGACAAATGATCTGCTCTTATCAGCTGATCATGGCTGCATCTCTCTTCTAGTGTTATTCACCTTAGCATAGCCTTTGACATTATTGACCACAGCATTCTACTAAATAGGCTTGAAAATTACATTGGCATAAATGGAACTGCACTGGCATGGTTTAAATCATGTCTGCCTGACTGATTTTAGTTTGTTGCTGTGGCTGAAAAGGTGTCATACCGATCACAAGTACTGCAGGGCTCAGTGCTTGGGCCTCTACTTTTTACCCTGTACATGCTACCTCTAGTAGCAATTAAGAGTCATGGAGTTAGTTTTCATTGTTATGCTGATGATACTCAGCTGTACATTTCTTCCAGGCCCAACAAGATACATATATTCACCAAATTAACAGACTGCATTGTGGATGCATTGTGGCCTAATACTTGGATCACGTAGGGATCATAAAATACCCCCCTTTACTTAAGACTTCCAAACCTAGCGTGGGGGTGAAAGACCCTTGACTCCAGAGAGTCTGGAGGCAAACTACTCCTCCAGATGGCTATCAGCACCTTTGACACAAACAGGACAGTTTATGACACCCTGCCCAAGCTTCAAAAAAATTCCATGGGCAGGAGTAACATCACATGGCCCAAGAGAGACTAAAACACTAATCCACCAATAGAAGAACTCTCTTTAACTTATAACTAAACTTTCCTAAACTGTAGATATTTGTATATATTCCCATTGTATGCTGGCTACTATACTATGTATCATAACTGTAACTCTGTAAATGGTTATGCAAGTTTGGATTGATGTTTTGTTTGTATTCATGCAATAGGATGAATCACAATTTAATTATTTTAATTTATTAAATTAAAATAAATTAATTTTTATTTGTCTTCTTGCTCTTACTGTCTTAGCTTCATGTCTTTCACTCTTCAACCAAGGATCTTTGGATCTGGAACCCCACCCCCACAAGGGGTCAGCCTCTGGCTCAATCCCTTTTGAGACAGACTCTGGACATCTGGACACCAACTTTGTTGATCTCCGGAACTCAATAATCTTCATTGCATATCTGAACCACTCAGGACTCTGTCTCTCCACGCGCATTCAGATTCGCGTGGAGAGACAATTCAAAGTGATTCTACTGGTGGTTCAAAAGCTGATTATTGTCATCATTCCTGCTGATCAGGTACTACAAAATATGTATATTTAATTACGTTAAAAACGTACAGTACTTTGAAACCCCAACTCTGAAAATTGTTTTCCAACAGATCAATGCTCCACGCCACACAGCCAAGTCAATTAAGGTTTGGATGAAGGATCACCAGATCAAGACCCTCCCATGGCCAGCCCAATCTCCTGAACCCCATTGAATACCTCTGGAATGTTATAAAGAGGAAAATGGATGGCCACAAACTATAAAACAAAGCAGAGCTATTTAAATTTTTGCACTAAGAGTGTCAAAGTCACCCAACAGCAATGCGAAAGACTGGTGGAGAGCATGCTAAGATACATTGAAGCTGTGAATAAAAAACCAGGGTTATTTTACCAAATATTGATTTTTTTGAACTCTTCCTAAGTTTAAACATTAGTAGTGTGTTGTTTAAAAACTTGTTTCCTTTGCATTATTTGAGATCTGGAAATATAGCATATTTTTTGGTGTTTTGACCAGTTCATTTTCTGCAAATACTTGCTCAATGACAATGTTTATTTGGAATTTGGGAGAAATGTTGGCAGTAATTTATAGAATAAAACAAACATTTGTTTTTACTTAAACACATAAAGAGTAAAACTGATGATTTTGTAGCTGCACCGAGGTGTGCATGCGTCCTTCATCCTGGACCCAGCTGTCACAATCTCCAAATCCTGCAAATAAAAGTGTGATTAATCCATTTGCAATAATCATTCAACTTGCTTAAACTCACATTTGCTTGTTGGTTGCTTCTCTGCTGCTGTTAATAACAGGTTAAAATAATGTGCTTCTCTTCTCTGAGTGTATTTACCTCTATAAAAAATATGTTTCAAGTAATTTAAATGTATTTAGTTTCAAGTCCATTTAATAGATACAATTATTTTGTAAATATAAAATACATTCAAAATATGAAATACATGACTTTTCATTCAAATGTGAAAAATATTTTAAATACATTTTGACATTTTTTAAGATTAAGAAGTGTAAAATTCGTTGTTTTTTGAAATAACAGCTGAATTATTGTATAAATTACACAAAACATTACGGTTAAACATTGTTTAAAGCAGAGGTGCTGGGGATGCACGTATAGGGGTATATTATAGTCTCTGTGCAGCAGGGAAATGATTAAAGGCCATGTTTGTTCACATAGCAGCAGAATAAAGTTGTCAGTAGTTTATTTTAGTCCTTAATATAAGGGGTTAGGTCAAGACTCCCCTACTGGACTTACAACAGAATAATGCAACAACGCTGCACCACAATAATGCATTTCAAACTTTCACTTAGTACATTTTACTATAGATCTGACGACTTTGGTTTGGGCAGTAAATATGCTCTGTCCGTTATATGGAACTAGCATTGTTTTTGTTACATTATTTTCAATCATCTTAAAAATTAAATAAATGATAAAGGTGAGTAAACAATTGTCTGACTATTGCCTGTTGTGTGTATATTGGCTCAAAAGGGAGGCCAACTGTCCTTGATTTTGAAAACTCCTGGTTTAAATAAATTTAATTCAGCTGCCAGTCATTAATATTCAGCAATTAGAAAAATATGTATTATATACTGAATTTGCATACTTTGTAGTTTACTGTAAAAATACAGTTCTGTAAATTAAATTACAGAAATGTTGCTTTAAAAATTACAATAACTGGCTGACAACCCTGCTGCCAGTTTTTTCCACTATAAACATTACAGGTATTTTTTACAGTGCAGTTTGACATTGCTCTGACAGTCTCTAGTGGATTGGAACAGATTAGAACCACTAACACAGAACATAACATTAACTAAAAATAAGCTTTAACGGTTGACTGGTTGAAGGTTTAAACAAATGTAATTTAAAGATTAGAAACAATGATTTTGGTTTTAAATACACTTGAAAATAGCTGTGTCACTGTTCTATGTGTCACTGTCGCTTCCCCATAGTGAAGTGTCCTGTCTAGGTGGGGACAATAAAAACAGGAACTGGACCAAAAAAATATGAGCACAAAGAGCAAACAGACATTAACAACACCAACAAAACCACAGAAAGCTGAAAACAGACAAAACATGGGGACCTTGGGGTAAAGGAGGAGCTAGGAGCTGTAGCAGACTTGGCTATCTCTGTGGGTGCTGCAAGGACCACCAGGACTGGGACCTCCATGACCAGAAGTGTAAAGGAGGAAATGTCAGAGACAGAGAGCATAAAGAATGAATTGTTCCAAGCTTCACCCAGGAACTCAAGACCAGTGTGCCTCACAGGTGTCACTTATTAACACTTGCTCCACTGGCTCCCACTTTGCTCCAGTGGCTATTGGCCAGCCCTGCTAATCACAGGAGTTAGATTATATTTATATATAAATATATACCCTTAAGGAAAGAGCCTAAATCCTCAATTTATTACCCTTCAAAATCACATATCACTTTACCTATCTAGGGTTTGGCATTTTAAACACTTTCATTGTATAATTAGTCTTAATTTCACTGAAGCCATAAAATCTTTTTATGTTATCTATTAAGAAGTGGAGAGTTCTGTATCCCTAATCAGTTGGATCAATGCTAAATGGTTTCTCTGCCTCAATTTGTTTACCTTTTTCAGAACGTTTTTTCAGAATTTTAGCCTTTGTTTGTGGCTAAAAAGCACATCAAATGTCCATGGTCCACTTGTAAAAGCATATGGAGCTGCAATGTCTAGCAATTCCTGGGCTGGGACTAGGCTGTTAATGCCAGAGCTATATAGTTTTCTGACACAGCATCTTGAGGACAACCCCAAATTATGTAAATGGAAACAGTTAGTTGTTTGTAGCTCACTTGCAACTATTCTCTTTTCCAGTATTGCATCCTTGAGAGAATTTCAGAATGGCCTTGTCCCAATGTATGCATTAATTTATCATTTTTACGCTTCTTGGTTGAACCAATCTACTGTTGCTGATGTTTTGTCTGTTATGGACAATGCTTCTGCCTGGTGGTTTTGGATCGTTTGCTGAGGTAATAAACTTCTGCATTTGTATTTCAACTCCTCTACATCGAGTCCCACACTTTGCAAACTGCATTAAATTGTGCAACAAATAAACAGCCCACTGTAAACAACCATGTATTCTTAACAGTTAAAAATAAACTTCAGCTGCTAGTGTATAATGCTGGGATACTCCGGAAGGCTGTGCAGATTTTTCCACACAAACAAACTGCAGTAGCTAGTAATCCACCTTGACATCCTAATCTTTCTGCAATCTAATTAAAGAGTTGCTTTAAAGTGCTTCAGATGTCTTACAGTACGTGATGTGATCTAAGCACCTCTCTCCTGCTCAGCACAGATGGGCTGCTACTAGTTCAGTTAGTGTTGTGTTGGTGGTCTGAGGAAAATATTCACCACAACACAGTCACATACTGTTTTGTTACTATTAAGACCTTGTTTATTTAAAAAAAAACACTGATCCAATGACCCATTTTTAGAATCTTGGGTCTTAAGAAAAAAAGTTAATTTTAGGACAAAAGTTTGCTGATTATATTGTGGGAACTTTTACACGGATAATAAACCATGGCTTTTTACCCCAATAACACAATATCTGAAATTTAAGTATTAATTAAATTTAAGTAATTCAACAACTTGATTGAAACTGAAAATTATAAAAACTGTTTAGTAAACATTAACAAATATATAAAGGCAACAAATAAAAGGCTTTCTGAAGTCATGCACAACCTGAAGTCTTTTTAAAACAAATTTATTTTCTGTTTACAGAGTCGAGCTCTGTCACAAAGACACGTTTGATATTTTATATTTTAGTGATATCTGTCAGGTAACAGAAACATTCCATTGAAAATGGTTAACACAAGAAATAATCCATTAACAAAACAACAAAATGTACATGCCAGTGCCATGCCTATGGTCCTTAAAGTAATAACTGTAACTTAAATGTAATATTCTTTCTTACAAGCAGCAAATCAATCAATATTTAAAATGACACAAAACCATCCAAGAGCCCTCAGAGATGATTACTATATTGCAACAGTAAAAGTGAACACAAAATGTGTAATAAACAATGTGTAATAACATAGTCTTTTACAAAACAATTTTGTGAAGTAACAAAATAAATGAACTACTGCCCCTTCACTCAGATAAAAGGCCTAATGCACACAGTAACTCTTACCCTGAAACTCATTAGCAGTTGATATAATAGTTCTCATTGGCATTATACTGTTAAATGTCTTGATTTTCTGTACAGACCCACAGCTGTGTAAACCAAAGTTTGCTTTTCGATCACGTCCCATAGATGCAACATGTATAAACACATACAAACTTTCTTCAAATGCAAAATAAGAGTACTTAAAAACACAATGTACAGTTTACCAGCAGAAAGGTCCCAGGTCTTTTTCTACTGTCATTTTGTTTGTCAGAGATTGTCTAAGGTGTGAATTTTAGCTGAAGTGACTTCCAGTGTAGAAAAAAAATGTAACTTGGTTTTCAGAACTAGGTTCTAGTGGCAGCATTATTTATCAAGTACTAACTAGTAAACCAAACCTTCCTAAGAGAGAGCACAAGATTCATTTTTAGGATCTGTAGACTTGTTACCGCCCTCATAAAATTCACGCTCCAGCAGATCTGTATCTGGTTGTATGCCTGGAGTGGAAGGACTTGGGAAAAACTCTGAGGGAGCATCTTCATATCCACTGCTTTCATCATTATCATCCTTATCAGGAGTTTCATGCTTCTGACTTAAATGCACTGACTTACAAGATGTCTGCTTGACCAAGTGTAGCACTGGGCTTCTGCTTAGATCCACCTGAAAACCATCAATATTTGCTTCCTGGTCCACTGATGTCCCCTCTGGAGCTCCCTGAAGCCAAATGGGTCCAGCAACTCTTTTGTGAAGCTGCTCAGGTTGTCCTGCTGTAGAGGTTAAAACAGGTTTCTCTGCAAAGGCTGGACATTGTGGTATATCTCCATCTACAGATGTTCCTGAGAAGACTGCAGAATTATCTGTGCCTTGTAAAACATTTCGCACTGCTTGTGTTTGGTCTCTCACCAGCTCATTGGCTGTAATAACAGAAACAGAATTTCTTTCCTGTAGAAGATACAAACAGACAAACTGTTCAAATGTAGCTTTATGAAACTGTGACTGTACAGCACTAATCATCAGGGTAACCCAGGACAACACGATCTGTTAACATTTATAACAGCTGTGTTATAAATTACTAATTATACCACAAAGACAATTTTATATAAACTTTATCAGACTCTGTTATTGTCACATTAAGCTAAACTGCACAGAAAATCCATTTTGGCTAACAAAAGTTATATTTTCATATTTTACCCACAGCTATATTTAAGTCAACATCCGTTCTTTTAATCCACCTTGATCACTCTGAAGGGTTTTATTGTTATACTGAATGTAAATTATCCTCTAAGTAGAGTTTGTGTTAAAATAAGATCATACTGAACACCTACTCACTGTTTTCCAGATATGGTTACATACAGTGCATCTGGAAAGTATTCACAGTGCTTCACCTTTTCCATGGATTATATTTATTATTTTTTTCAAAATTCTACAAACAATACCCATAATGACAACGTAAAAGTGGGTTTGAAAAAAATAAATCACATGTACATAAGAATTCACAGCCTTTGGTCAATACTTGACCACTGACAGCCTCAAGTCTTTTGGAGTATGATGCTACAAGCCTGGCACACCTATGTGGGGAGTTTCTTTTGAGGAGTTTCTACATTCTTCTTTGCAGGACCTCTCAAGCTCCATCAGGTTGGATGGAGAGCATCAGTGCACAGCCATTTTCAGATATTTCCAGAGATGCTTAATTGGGTTTAAGGCTGGGCTTTGGCTGGGCCACTCAAGGACATTCACAGAGTTGTCCCGTAACCACTCCTTTGTTATCTTGGCTGTGTGCTTAGGGTCGTTGTCCTGTTGGAAGATTAATTTTTGCCCCAGTCTGAGGTCCAGAGTGCTCTGGAGCAGGTTTTCATCAAGGATGTCTCTGTACATTGCTGCATTCATCTCTCCCTTGATCCTGACTAGTCCCCCAGTTCCTGCTGCTGAAAGACATCCCCACAGCATGATGCTGCCACCACCATGCTTCACTATTGGGATGGTATTGGCCAGATGATGAGTGGTGCCTGGTTTCCTTCAGACATGATGCTTGCTATTCAGGCCAAAGAGTTCAATCTTTGTTTAATCAGACCAGAGAATTTTGTTTCTCATGGTCTGAGAGTCCTTCAGATGCCTTTTGGCAAACTCCAGGCGGGCTGTCATGTGCCTTTTACTGAGGGGTGGCTTCCGTCTGGCCACTCTACCATACAGGCCTGATTGGTGGAGTGCTGCAGAGATGGTTGTTCTTCTGAAAAGTTTTCCTCTCTCCACAGAGAAACGCTGGAGCTCTGTCAGAGTGACCATCGGATGATGGAGGCCACTGTGCTCATTGGGGCCTTTAATGCTGCAGAAAGTTTTCTGTCTTTTCCTTTTTTATTTTTAATACATTTGAAAAGATTTCAAACAAACTTCTTTCATGTTGTCATTATGGGGTATTGTTTGTAGAATTTTGAGAAAAATAATAAATTGAATCCATTTTGAAATAAGGCTGTAACATAACAAAATGTGGAAAAGGTAAAGTGCTGTGAATACTTTTCCGGATGCACTGTAAGCCTCTCTCTGTGACTTCACATAGTAGTTTTGATTTATTTCTAAATGTGACTATGTAAGTTCTGTCCTTCCTCACCTCTCTTAACCCTTTTATCTCCTGCATTAATGAGGCAACCATGTTCTCCAGCTTCTTCCTTACCTCCCGCTCTCGCTCTAGTTCCTGCACAATGAAGTAACAGCCAATCATAGCATGGCAGACACATAGAACTGATTTAGATTAGATAAATCATATGTAACTAACCTATTAAAAAACATTTAAAAATTACTCATGCAATAAAAACAAAGACTCCATTAATAATGCTAAATGTCTTCTAACTGAAGTCTTAAATATATAAATTTGAAAAAAAAAGTCACTTTGATGTATCCTTTTGTTGGCATTATTTGTTGATGACAAAAAGACATTTCACAGCTGATAATATAAAGGGGCCAGCTTCTGTCTGGAACTGTGTTTTGTTGTAACTACCATTGTGAGACAGTGTGCCTCTCTGCGGGTTTCAGACAACATCTCTTCTGCTCCCTCAAGAGTGTCCTGAAGACAGTCCACCTGAAATAACAGAGCTTCCTGCTGGACCTCCAGAGCTCGCACTTCCTGTAAACACACCTCATAATTTGCTCGAAACTCCACCTGTTCAGAGGAAGCAAACAAGATAAAGACAGTCTCAATTCAGTGCTAACATCCTATATAAAGTTTTATGAACTGGAATCCACACAAATTCTATTTGTATATTAACAAAAACTCCAAAACTCCAAAAAAAAGAGGTGTGTATACCCAGACTCCTCTGGATACTATATAACATTGTCTTTGTGTTTTCAGTTATTAACCAGTTATCAGCAACATTAATAACTGAAGTATGAATAAGGTCCATCTTATGTCTGCTGTGTTGATTTTTGGTGATGATGTTTTGTTGGTGGTGTGGTGATTATAGGTGATGTGTGTTTTGTTGGTTGTGTGGTGATTATAGGCATTGTGTGCTTTGTTGGTTGTGTGATGATTATAGGTAGTGTGGTTTGTTGGTTGTATGGTGATTGTAAGAGGAGTGTGATTTGTTGGTTATGTGGTGATCGTAGGTGGTTATGTGGTGATTGTATGGATGTATATTTTGGTGATGGTGCGGTGATTGTAGGTGGCGCATGTTTGTTTTTTGGTGTGGTGATTTTAGATGGTGTGTGATTTGTTGGTTGTGTGGTGATTGTAGGTGGTTATGTGGTGATTGTAGGGGTGTATATTTTGGTGATTGTGTGGTGATTGTAGGTGGCGCATTTTTTTTAATTTTTTGGTGTGGTGATTTTAGGTGGTGTGTGTTTTGCTGGTTGTGGGTTGATTGTAGGTGATGTATGTTTTGCTGGTTGTGTGGTAACTGTAGGTGGTGTGTGCTTTGCTGGTTATGTGGTGATTGTAGTTGGTGTGGTTTTCTGGTCGTGTGGTTTTTGTAGTTGGTGTGTGTTTTGTTGGTTGTGTAGTGACTGTAGATGGTGTGTGTTTTGCTGGTTGTGTGATGACTGTAAGTGGTATGTTATTGTGTGCTGTGTTGGTTTTGTGTTGATTGTAGATGGTGTGTTTTCCTGGTTGTTTGGTGATTGTAGTTGGTGCTTTGTTCGTTGTGTGGAGATTGTAGGTGGTGTGTGTTTTGTTGGGTCTGTGGTGACTGTAGGTGGTGTGTTTTTTGTCTGCTATGGTGTTTGTGGGTGGTGTGTGCTTTGTTGGTTGTGTATTGACAGTAGATCATGTATGTTTTGATTTATGCTGTGGTGATTGCAGGTGTGTTTTGTTGGTGGTGTGTGTTTTGTTGGTTGCATGGTCATTATAGGTAATGTGTACTTTGTTGGCTGTGTGTTGTTTGTAGGTGGTGTGTTTTGCTAGTTGTGTGATGATTGTAGATGGTGTGCTTTGCTGGTTGTGTGGGGATTGTAGTTGGGGTGCTTTGCTGGTTGTGTGGGGATTGTAGTTGGTGTGTGTTTTGCTGATTGTGTAGTGACTGTAGATGGGGTGAGTTTTTTGGTTGTGTGTTGATTGTAGATTGTGTGTGCTTTGTTGGTTGAGTGGAGATTGTAGGTGTTTTCTTGGTTGTGTAGTGACTGTAAATAGGGTGTGTTTTGCTGGTTGTGTGGTGACTGTAGGTGGTGTACTTTGCTGGTTGTTTGGTGATTGTAGTTGGTGTGTGTTTTTCGTTGTTGGTGTGGTGATCGTAGGTGGTGTGTGTATTGTTGGTTGTGTGGTGATTGTAGGTGGTTTTGTTTTGCTAGTTATGTGGTGACTGTAGGGGGTGTATGTTTTTATAAGCTCTCATTTTTAACCAAAATAAGTTACAGATTGCAGCTTTAACATAACAGAGGAGAGCTGGTCCTCCCATTTGATCCTTATTTCTTCCAAGGTTTTTTTCATCTATACATCATTAGAGTTTTAGTTCCTTTCCACTGTCACCCTGTTGGCTTGCTTACTGGGAAACTGCTGACATTTAGCTTGGCTTAGGGTTTGTAAATTGTCTTTAATATAATGACGTAACTACAATCCTAGAGATTCTACTGTTTTCATTATTTATTTTTCTCCCATTCTCTTTATTATGTAATGTTCAGATATTTTATGGTTTTATTGCAAATCATGGATACTCTTGTTCTATAAAATTTGATCTTCTTTCTATGCCATCTCCATGTAAGGTGGAACAGCATATCTTGCTTAGAATGATACCTGTCATTTATCATGTTAATTGACTAAATGTTGTTTAGTCTCAAAAGCACATACTGTTTTAGTAGGCAGTCTGAATACATTATCTTCTTATTGACCACAGAGATAGGTATGAGCCTTTGCATGCAATGACATGGATGTCTAATGCACATCCCTTTATTCAAATGGACCAAATGTGTTATCATCAGTTTAGTCAACTTTACATTCATAAGACAATTACAATTTTAGTATCCGCAATGAGTTTTACTAATATATATCTTACAAGGAACAATACAGTTTGCAATAACACAATGCATTTTGTGTTGTACGTTTTATAGTTTTTCTAGTTTTCTGTATTGTTATTTTCATTATATGTAAAGCTACTTTGAAACAATGCAATGTTGTAAAAAGTGCTATATACGTGGCCACTTGCGCTAGATAAATACGCACTATTATTAGGAGCTTATTGAAGGTGGTCAAAGTGTGGAAATGTGGACACGGTGGCCAAAATAGACGCTATGCTAAACTTGCCAGATCTGCTAAGCGCTTGCACTGCATCCCCAGCAACAGCTCACATCTTTTCTAAGGCCAATGCACCAGCTTCATTGTGAGTGGGACACAAAGCTTGCCTCTTCCTGACACTGCAGTCAAACTCGTGTCCTAAAACGCCTATGTGGCTTAATCCATTATGACCAAATTACAAGATTTATGATGCACCTTATTAATAAAACGTACTATGTACATAAATGTAGAGCCCAGAATATGAACGCAAAATGGCATGTTAAATGTTTTGGTGTTCCTTTTTTATATAAGAAGACTGAGAACAGAGGAAAAATAGTGATGAGTTAGATAATTTTCAATATTGTTTGCTGCTTTATCTTAAAGCAATTTGTTTTTATATAATGTATAGGCTTTGTATTTTGTTTGCGTTCTCATGTTCATAGTAATTTTATAGTCATTGATGTCATAAACATTGACCTGCATGAGGTCAGACATTGGTTGTTGACACTGGGTCTGACACACAGTCAGCATTCAAATTTATCCCAGAAGTGTTCAGAGGACTTTGAGCATGAGAGCCCTCTTCATTCACAACAGACTCACTAAAACATTACATGCTAGGAGCGAAAAGGATACACACGGCAGAACTAAGCAAATGATAGACTGCTGCAACAAATTAATTAATGTAAACTTAATTAAACAAATTATTTATATGGTGGTGTTCACATACTTTGTGCCCGTTAGAACAAATGTGTTCTGAATAAAAGATTAGTCTAATTTATTGGTATTAAAATAAGCTATAAGACATACATTATTATATATAATTCTGACCACAATCAGCAAATCTCGCTGTTCAAACAAAATGTCATGGTTGTTGCAGACCAGTGAGCTCTGAGATGTGAGATGTCACTGAGTCAGCATAACTTCTGCTCAACACCAAAACAACCTGCGTTTCACTCACTTTGATTCAACAGTGACATCATACAGTGCTTGGCAAACTGTTTCAAATGCAACAAATTTTATAATGGGCACTTAAGCCATGCATTTCCAACAGACTACACACTAATGTCATTTTAACTGTTCAGATTCATAACCTGGTAATTGTGTGCACACCTACACGTTTTACAGTTTCCACCCCCTCTCACTCCTGGTTGAACAGGATCAACTTACATGCAGAAATGAATAATCAACATCCATTCACTCAGTCACTGTTGTCAACACAATCCTCAGTATGTTTGTTTAAACACTGCAATACTCTTTTACAGTCTATACTATGAAGACAGTCTATACTAAAAAGCCAACAGAGCAGATCACTGCATGGCAGAAAAAAGAATTATACAACAAGAATGAGTTTTGTTCAAAATCTCATTCCTAACTGAAATATCCCTATTTTGCAATGTTAATCAGGACAGTTGACTTATCAACCATAATACACATACCCAGACACACCCAACACACACAGACATACATATTACACTCAAACAACGCACAGACACACACTCACAACCCACACCTCTTTATGATTCACTCACAGTCATCACCTCCACACCTACTCTACAAATACTCCTTGGATTTATGAGCTTCAGTCTGTTTTTAGAGATTAATTGTATAGCAATGTATGGCAAAGTATTTATGCTGTAGCAATGTGCCTATGTGATACTAGTAGAACATCTTGAGAATGTGTTAGTATTTGCAGTTTTTGTGCTGTTCTTGTATTATTCAGTGTTCTCTCTGATATGTAGCAGCTTATTGTCATTTGCAATGGTAAATAAATAACTTGAAAACAAAAAACATTAAAAAGTCTTACCATTTCATTATGAAGATCCTCTTCACCCTAAAAATATATAATGTCCATTACTAAATTTTTAAAGAAAATCATGTTAAACCAGCTGTCCCCAGATCCGGATACTAACAAGACTTTCTTCTCTTTGTCCTCTTTTCAGTGATCCACATCTGCTGTCAGTGCGTGATAGGACCCTACTTGATTCTTCTGCCTGCAGGATGCAAACAGAGACATCATTCATTAGGTGCAAAACAACACACACCTCCTAAAGCAGAGGTCTCCAGCGAGGTCCACAGACCTGCAGAATTCAGTTCAATTCTAATGACTCACCTGAAGCAGCTGATCATGGTTTTTGTATTAAAGCTAAACATCAACATGTACTAATGCTACCATAATTAACCATGATGCAACATGTTTTAACATAATAATAACATTATTAAACATAATTAAAGTTAATATGATGCCAACATTCAAACATCAAATGGCATGATTCTAACACATTTTAACATGATGTTAGCATGTTTAAATATAATGCATAAACACATTTTACCATAACATTAACACATTTTGGCATAATACAAACACATTTTAACACCAATTAGCATGATGCTACCATATTTTAACATAAATAAACATGATGGTAACATGATGCTAACACATTCAACATTGTTAACTTATTTTAACATAATGCTAATATAATTTAACATTAAACATCAATTAGCATTATGCTAGTACATCTTAACATAGCAGTAAAATGTTTAAATATGGTGCTAACAAATTTTACCATGTACTAACACAATTTAACATCAATTAGCATAATTCTACCACGTTTAAACATCAATTAATATGACATTAACACATTTTAGCATGATGCCAGCAAATTTAAATGTCAATCAGCATGATGCTAACATGTTGTAGCATTAATTAAAAGGATGTTAACATGTTAAATAAAATATTAATGTCTGTTAAGTGGGTTTTGATATGTCAAAGGACAATAATAGAAGAATTGTAAAGGAAAATAAGTATCATCGTGTAACATCATTGGAATCCCAAACACTAATCCGTAAAGTCAGATAGCGATGCGCATGCTACACAACAGCTGCTGCTAATTAAACATTCATGCTTAATTTCCTGTGAAAATCCTGTTTGTTGGTAAATGATATCTTACATGCAACAAAGGAGTTGCTCTCTCTCTCTCTCTCTGTCTCTCATATATATATATATATATATATATATATATATATATATATATATATATATATATATATATATATATATATATATATTGCTATTTTATTTTACTATATTACTATTTAACATATACTATTTAATTTAACATCTACTGTCATATGCTGTAATGGAAAATAGCAATGACTGCAAATGATTGTACACTTTTTGCTTTTAAAAATGCTGTTTTGCAATGTTATAATATTATTTCTTAACTACAGATAATCAGTTACAGTTAGTATGATGTTAACACATCTGAACATGGTGCTAACATGTTAAAGCATCAATTAGCATGATCTGTGGAGCTCAGTCAGAATGACCATTGGGCTCAGAATGACCACTAAGGCCCTTCTCCTCCGACTGCTCAGTATAGCCAGGCAACAAGCTCTTGGAAGAGTCCTGGTTATGTCACACTTCCTCCATTTGAGAATTATAGGGGCCACTGTGCTCTTGGGAACCTTCAGTGCAGCAGATTTTTTTGTAGCCCTCCCCAGATCTGTGCCTTGCAACAGTCCTGTCTCTAAGCTCTGCCGGCAGTTTCTTTGACCTCATGGCTTGGTTTTTGCTCTGATATGAATTGTCAGCTGTGAGGACCTTCATAGAAAGGTGTGTGACTTTCGAAATCATGTCAATTTCATTTACCACAAGTGGACTTTAATCAAGATGTAGAAACATCTCAGCAATGATCAAGAGAAATGAGAGGCCCCTGTGCTGAATTTCAAGTGTTGTTGCAAAGGGTCTAGATTTTTATGCCAATATGTATTTTCAGTGTAGATTAATGGGAAAATGAATTTAACTGATTGTAGTATCAGGCTGCAACATAAAAGCTGAAATTGAAGGAAGTGAAGGGAGTCTGAATACTTTCTGAATGCACTGTGCATTTCCTCTCATGGCTTCACAGGAAGGTTTCTCACTCCTCGTTCCTTGTCTTCTCAAGGTGCAATTAAAAAGATGAGATCAGTTTGTGGATCACAGGCTAAAGGACGGTGAAGCAAGGAGACAAGGGACCATCAAAGTATTGAGAATTCACCCTGAAAGTTCGATCTGTTACAAAAGATAGCAACGGAGTGGGAACACCCAGAATGTATGTGGAACATTTGGTAGATATAGCTTGAAAGCTGGAGTTGCAGTCAGAAAATTGAGGTTTCAGAAAAAGATTAATACAATAATAATATGCTGGCTCTGTCAAGCCATCATAATTATGGCTTCCAAAAATTACAAAAACAAAATAACCAAAATAAACCAAAAAAAGCACAATAACCATGTAGAATGATTATTGTGCCACATTGTTTAACAAGGATTCTCTAATTTATTGTATTATAAATCAATTTTTTAAACCTTCTTTATAATCCACTGTTTAAAAAAAAACAAGGTATTTGTTTTTTATTCAATACATGTTTCACAAGTTAGTGAGTAATCGTGAAACACAACTGTGATCTCAATATTGGCCAAAATAAGCGTGATTATGATTTTTGTCTAATAATATAGAAAGTCCGAAGCGGATGTGACGTCATGCTTGCGCACACACGAGGGCGTGTCTTAAGGCGTCGCCTGTATTTATCCCGAACAAAGATAAAATAAGCTACAAAATATCATTAAGGGTGTTTTTGTTATTTTAAAAAATACGTGCATTTTATTAGCAGTTAATATATGTATGTGTGTTTTATTAGTCGTAGAACACAGACAAAAGCCAATGATACAAAAGTGTTTCTAACGTTATGTAACGTTACTATATAAAAAAACTATTATAAAATGTCATGTGTCAGAAGGACACATATGGCTGAAACTCAGGCATCAGTTTAAGTTGATTTTGATGTGTCTCACCTCTCTGATAATGTGTCGTAGAGATTCGTCTTCGCTCATCCCTCGAGACAGTGTCCTTTTCCTCTGCGAATGCATCATCATTATTATTACTACTACTACTATACACCGAAACAATCTTCAGCTACAATAACACAAAGAGACGTCCGGGATATTTGTATCTTTCACTGAAGACAATCTTACTGAAAAGATTATTGTGTAATGGGCGGGTTTGGACTGGGCGGATCTGTTTCAGGGGAGAGAGAAAGAGAGAGATCTTTAAACGTGAAACATAATAGTGTTTATGTTGCTGTGCTACATCCTGTATTACACGTTCACTCACTTCTGTGCAATACTATCAATGAATAGTATAATCATTGTTTATCTTTAACAAAGAAAGGACGACATGTATTTTATCGTCTCTCTGTTCTTTTTTCTGGATGTGTGTGCAATGCAGTTCCGTTTTTCTATGGAACGCAGACAAGGTCAAATAGTAAAACGAAACGCATTTTCCGTTAACGTGACAATTTTTGTTACGTGAAGACACTAAAGTTTTGATCGTCTTTACACATTTTTTTTAGTTTTTCTTAACGTGATATTCTTTTGCATGTTTTTTTTTTTTTTTTTAGAATGCGTGTTCCTACGTTTGTAGGCAGCAAACCTACGTTTTAATCGAGTAAACGCGTCTGTTTGCTTCTGGTGTGTGGACTCTTCCAATCACCCCTATCATTCAGTAAGAAATGGACTGGTCCTAACTTTCAACCGAAATTGGCAAGTGACGAAGTGTGCTGTAGCAGAGTTTAACTTTATGCTATAAATTGTTTAATTGTTTGTGGGTGTGTATGAAACGTTAAATATAAACGTCACCTGTAATTGTGATTATTGGGCTTAATAACATCTAAATGTTTGCATTTAATGCTGCCACTAAAGAATGCTCTGTTGCTACTGCATTGTTATTTATCCTATGTTATTTGGGCCATTTATTGTTATTGCTATACATATTTCTATTCATTATAAACATACTCGCTTACATTTCAAGCAGTGCGCAAGCGCTCTTAGGTTGTTAACAATCAGGATGACAGCATGTGTATAGCAGCAGTTTTAACGTGGTCAGCTCATGCACATCGTTAGAGCAAATTTGACTCCAAATTTCACGTTTCATTTTAATACCTTTGGCCCCGTCTGCGTTCCGTATTTTTCCACTGTTTCTGAGCTGTGGCATTAACCTGATATGTCATGTGGGGCAGGGTAACTTTTTTAGCTCAGACTCACAATATGATTTATAATCCTCATCAATAGCAGGGATACAACACTGTATTTTATCAAGGAATCTTTCACAACTATTCAAATTAAATTTAGAAGAGTAAAGGTTATGCTTTTTAAAATTTTATGCTATAAAAATTTGTAATGAGTTTAGATATCTGGACTAGCTCTTTACAAACTGCTCCATTAATTTTAAGAGCTGAAAAAGATTTTTTCTTTCCATTTCTTTTTTCATGCGCACAAAAATAGCCAGAGTTCCTTTCACCTTCTTCTAGTCATTTGGCTCAGGATCTTATGAATGCCTCTTTGGCTAACTCTAAATAAAGTTCATTATTTAGAAATTGATCTTATCCAGCTCTACTGTTTCTTCTTCTGAAACATTCTCTTTTGATGATAACTCATTTAAATTCAATTGAAGTCTAGAGGCTTTCAGTTCTTTACATATTTTAATAGCAGTGAGTCTGGTTTTGAAGTATTCCCATCTTTATATTATTCACATTAGTAAATCATTCCTTCACAAGATTAATTATGCTATCATTAAATTTGTTATCCTTCAGTGGAGCATTATTACATTTCCAGTAACCGCACATATTAGAATTAAGTTGCAAGCCATCAAGATTTATTAAAATTTGCTTATGGTCTGAAAAAGGAACAAAAGAATGTGAAATGTCCCTAACAAGGTGAAGAATTGAAGAGGATATAAGGAAAACAATCTATTCTAGATCTATAGGATACATTTTTATTAGACCAAGTATATTCCTGTGAATCTTGGTTGTGAAACCACCAGACATCAACCAAAGAGAGATCAGAACACAATGATAATATTACGTCATTTTTTTAAAGCAACATTGCAGGGTCTAGGGGCAACGTGATCTGAAACACCTTCCATGCACTCATTAAAGTTGCCTAAAATTATATGAGAATCCCTATAGTCCATAAGCAGTTCTTTAATTCTAACAATGATATGATATGATTATACCCATAATATGATTAAACATATGATTAAACCCATTTTATTGCATAAAATGAAAAATTGAATTGTCTAATTTAATAAGTCAAGATCCACCTGCCATCCTTTGATCCCACCACTTTTAGTATATACGCTTAAAATTTGTGAATAAGGGTCACTACCCCAGCAGAATGGTTACTGCCATGACTGTAGAAAATTGTATTGCCCCATTGTGTCTTCCAAAATTGTGTCTTCTCATCCACATCCCTAGAATGTGTTTCTTGTAGAAAAATGAAATCAACATCACTTCTCTTACAAAATATGAGACTAGAAACCAGACCCTTGCCTGTTCACTGATTCTGATTAGCCTAATCCTGGACATTCCTATTTACCGTTGTTGACCTTGCCTGTTATTGTTGTTCTTAATAAATGCTGCAAATGGATCCTGTTGCCTAAGTCCCCTCGTTACAGAAGACTTTGCACCCTGACGATCCAGCAGCCATTACCCAGTTATCCTCAAAGCTAACATCACATGCCTCCCATTTGAGTATGCATCATCAACAGCTCGTTCATCTCACAACACTCACCGACAAGCTGGTTAAAACCCTCCAGGGTCTTCAACTAGCGCCGGTAACATCTAATGGCAGCACTTCAGCCTCATCAGTTCACGTGAGTCCCAGACTAGCCTTCCCAGACAAGTTTGATGGAGAGGCCTCTCACTGTAAAAGTCACCTGACTAATCCCTAATGCCCTACCCTATCCTCAAAAAAATCTCGTTATCTCTAGTTCATTCTATCTCTAGTAGCAGAATACAATGTCTGCTTGTAAATTTTGCTATGTAGACTTGGCTTGTCGGCTTGCAAAGTAAAATGTTCAATGCTCTCGTCCTTTTGTAAGTTGCTTTGGATAAAAGCTTCTGCTAAATGACTAAATGTAAATGAGTTTCCGCACCTTGGCAGCCCTGACCGATTGGAAGGAGGACACACTGAAACTACTGTACTGAAGAGGTTTGAGGCCCGAATTAAAGACTGAACTAGCATGTCGAGACGAGGGAAGAAACCTGAGTGAGTACAATTTATTAAGTTCACGTCAACCCACTCGTGTACTGCCCCAAGTCTTGCCTCCGATGTCGCGCAGAACAGAGCCTATGCAGCTGGGTTTCCCCTCATTGATGCAAGCGGAATGCCAGCATAGATGGCAGCAACGCCTATGCTTATACTGTGGTCAAGGCGGGCATCAAAAGTCGACCTGTTCTGTGAGGCCCACAAAGTCATCATCTTCAGTAAGTGAATCTAGCCAACCCAAGTCCAAGTGATCAAATTTTGAGTTATCAGTTGAATTGTTTCTTACTGAGCAATCTGTTCAAGCCATTGCTTTAGTCGATTCCGGGGCAGCCGGTAATTTTATGTCCCAAGAGTTTGCGAAGAAGCACCAGATCGAACAATTTCCCTGTGGCTCTTGTTATAGAAATTTCTCTCTGAGACACAAGACCAAGTTTTCAAAGAAAAGATTTTAATGCTTGCAAGCAGGATCAGCTCAAAACAGAGTGATAATTATTCAGTCTGAGGAGAGCGGAACAACTTCTCCTCTGTGTATCACCTTCTTATACTCTTTCACCTTAACATCTCACATACCATATGTCACCCTTATTCACATCACATGGTTAACCTTCTGAAACACTTCACACTCTCCTCTCGTTCCTTGACCTCTGTGGGCCTCTCTAGTAGATAAACAAAAAAACCTCCCTATTGCTACAAGAAAGATAATTGAACACGGTATCTATGACTAACAATACATTCTTTGTATTAGTGAAAATTAACTCATACTGATTTATGCATTAGTTTTCTTTGCATAAGCATTGAAATAAAAATTTTCCTCTACACTCTTCTTTAGTTATGGAGGTGCTAGATGGTAGTCCACTGGGAGATGGTCAAGTCCAGCAGATAACTAGGGAACTCAGTTTAAACACTAAAAATCGGTCTACTACACTCAGAATCCATCCAGTTATATGTTATTGCCGCTTCCAAGTATGATATCATCCTGGGACTACCCTGGCTACATACCCACAACCCAGTAATCTCCTGGAGAGAGGGTCAGAACCTTCAGTAGGGTTTGTCATGTCATAATAAATGTTTAACCAAATTAGAATGACCCCAAAAGGTTCCAGTCACTTCCCCAGATGCGATTACTATCCCATCCGAATACTCTGATCTCCTCGAGGCTTTCAGCAAGAACAAGGCTTCCCAGTTACCTCCACATCGAGTGGTTTATTGCGCTATTGACCTGGTTCCAGGAGCAACACCCCCTAGGGAAAGAATCTTCCCACTCTTACAACCCGAGTCTGAAGCCATGAGTGAGTATATTGAGGAGGAGTTGAAGAAGGGGTTTATTCGACCGTCCAACTTGCCCGCAGCAGCAGGGTTTTTCTTCGTTAAGAAGAAGGATGGGGGACTCTGTATCGATTATCTGGGACTCAACGAGGTAACCATTAAGTTTTGCTACCCACTTCCCCTGGTTCTAGTAGCCCTAGAACAGCTTCGTCAGGCCAAATATTATACCAAGTTAGATCTTCGAAATGCCTATAACCTCGTAAGAATACGTGAGGGAGATGAGTGGAAAACAGCCTTCTCCACTTCCTGAGGACATTACGAGTACTTGGTAATGCCATTTGGCCTAGCCAACAGTCCTGCCATGTTCCAATCTTTTATGAATGATATCTTCCGAGACATGTTATATAAGTGGGTGATAGTCTACATAGATGACATCTTGATTTATTAAAATTCCCTGAAGGAACATATTAGTCATGTCCGATCAGTACTCTGACGTTTGATTAAATACCAACTGTACGCTAAGTAGGAGAAGTGCAAGTTTCACCAAACAAGTACTTCGTTTCTAGGCTACGTGATAAGTCAAGGTGTTGCCATGGATGATCAAAAGGTGCAAGCTGTGTCAGAATTGTCAGAACCTAGTTCAGTGAAGCAGTTGCAACGTTTTCTGGGATTTGCCCATTTTTACAGGCGGTTCATACTCAACTTCAGTACAGTAGCAGGCCCCTTAACTGCACTCACTAGGAATCAATTATCCCAGTTCTGGTGGTCTCCCGAAGCACAAAGGGCCTTCCTTGACTTAAAGACTCGCTTCACCTCTGCCCCCATCTTAAAACATCCAGATCCCAGTCGACCCTTCATCGTGGAAGTAGATGCCTCAGACACAGGGTAAGGGGCTGTCTTGTCTCAACACCATGTTTCTCAGGCCAAGATGTTCCCATGCGCTTACTTCTCTAGAAAACTGTCACCCACTGAACAAATGCATGGCAAGCTCGATGGTCCTTGTTCTTTATTAGATTTAACTTCTCTGTCACCTACCACCTGGGCTCCAAAAACACTAAGGCAGATGCCTTATCCCGTCAGTCCAAACGAACCAATGAATCCAACGAACCAGAGACTACACCTCCTTCTCTTGGTAGCTCCGGTGCAATGGGATATCGTGACAGAGATCAACCAGTCAAACAGCCAAACCCCTCCGCCCTGTGAGTGGTTTGAAAATTTAATCTACGTCCCAGAAGTGGAGTGCCCTGAAAATTTAATCTACGTCCCATACTTGCTACGCAAGCCACTCCTCAGGCAGGTTCATGAAATCCTAGTTCTGGCCACCCTGGTATCACCGCTACAATTCATCTCCTCCGGAATCGTTTCTGATGGCCATCTCTTACCTTGGATGTAGTCCAATATATCAAACAATGCCAAACCTTCCAAACCACCAAGAACCCCAGACAATTGCCCGCCGGATTACTTCAACCTTTACCAACTCCCCAAAGACCTTGATCTCACATTGCCATAGACTTCATCACAGATCTCCCTAATTCTGCAGGAAATACTACCATCCTCACAATTACAGACCGCATCTCCAAAGCCTGTAGACTGGCCCCATTGCCCAAACTTCCCACAGCTTTTGAGACTGCTGAACTATTATGCAACCATGTTTTCAGGTTCTATGGTCTACCAGAGGACATTGTCTCTGATCGCGGGCCACAGTTTATCTCACGGGTCTGGGCTGCCTTCTTCAGACACCTCAATGTCAATATTAGTCTCACCTCCAGTTACCACCCTCAATCAAATGGGCAAACAGAACACTTAAACCAGGAAATCATCAGGTTTCTACGAGCCTACTGTCAGCAACGACAAGCCGACTGGAGTCACTACCTCATGTGGGCAGAATATGCCCAAAACTCCCTGGTAAAACCGTCTATGGGCATGACCCTGTTCAAATGTATACTGGGTTTTCAACCCCTGCTGTTTCCCTGGTCTGGAGAACCTACTGATCTACCCTCTGTAACTGATTGGCTCCGTCAAAGTGAAGAGGTTTGAGATTGAGCCCACACACATCTGTTACATGCTGTGAGGAGATAGACCTACCAAGCCAACCAGCATCGTCGTCCATGTCCCTCCTACGCTCCTGGCCAGTGGGTGTGGCTCTCCACCAAAGATCTCAGACTCAAGCTGCCCTGCAGAAAACTCAGTCCCAGGTATGTTGGTCCTTTTCAAATTATTAGACATATAACCCCAATTTGTTTTCGGCTTGATTTACCCACTAACTATCGTATTTCTCCTACTTTTCATGTTTCCATTGTTGGTCCAGTGGGTGAGGCGGATGGGGAGCCTAGGGAATAGCCTCCCCCTATCATAGTTGACGGTAAGGAGGCTTACCGAGTCAGGGAGCTTCTCGACTCCAGGCGCCGGGGAGGTGCTCTCCAGTACCTGGTTGACTGGAAGGGGTTCGGTCCGGAGAAACAGTCCTGGGTCAATACTGGAGATATCCTCATCCCCACGCTCACGGAAGAGTTTCATCTAGTCCAGGAACGCCGGCCCCTCAACCTCACGGTAGACCCCGGCACCTCTTTCCTCCTCACATCTGAGCCGTTTGTAGGGGGAGGCTCTGTTACGGTGTAGGCTCCCATACCATCTCCTCCGATCCACCAGAAGGAGCCTTTCCCCTGAGTATTAGGTTGATTTGGACTACAACTCCCATATGGCCACATTCCTGGGGCTGATCACCTCTGCATCTGTTTCCTGTTTGTGGCCTATTTAAACCCCAGACTTACATGTGCTCTTTGCAAAGTCTTGTTTTGTCCCGGCTAACACTACTGAGAATTTTTCATTGTTGTTTGGATTACATGTTGCTGTTTGGATTGTTTATACCGTTTATGATTCTCTGCTGTCTGCCCTGACTCTTGGATTGTTTATACCGTGTATGATTCTCTGCTGCCTGCCACGACCCTTGCCTGTTCACCAATTCTGATTAGCCTAGCCCTGGACATTCCTGTTTACCGTTGTTGACCTTGCCTGTTATTGTTGTTCTTAATAAACGCTGCAAATGGATCCTGCTGCCTCAGTCCCCTCGTTACAACAGCTCCCTATCAAAACTATTTGAGTTGCTGTATGTGCAAGAGAAACCCGCTTATCCAGCGTGTTTTCTCAAATCACGTGTGACTGTACACCTCAGCAAGGTATGTTCCTTTCACTGTTGGCGATTTTGTAACTATAACAACCGCTTCTTCATTTCTGAGTTTTGACAGAATGTATTACAAAATGCTTAATATAAACACTTAGGTAAGGGTGATGGTTAAGCCTGTTTTTGCGGACTATTTTAAAAATGCTCCATATAAACAAGTGGTTTCTGAATCTGTGACTTTGTCTGAAATAGGTCACTAACAGCTGCATACTGTGCAATTTACCATATACTGCACATATATACTGCATGTATAATGCAACAATGAATGATTTATTACTCAGAGTGACCTTCAGTTATTATTTATCTTTACATTATTTTACATTTCTCAGCCGCTTAAAATAATGCAGCATAAATATATTTTAACTTTAAATAAAGTATGCTACTAACAATAGATTGTAGCGTTAAAGGTTCAGAATGCAATAATAAGCCACTGTTTACTCATTATTCATTATTCATGAGCATGGGAATGGGAGGTCAGGATGATGCCCAATGCATCATGGGATGCCATACCCAGCAGAGCATGTTTTGTTGTATGCTCAGCACATTGATGCATATGTATAGGTCATTTGGTTATTCCATGCATACAGAAAATACTGGATGTAGTGTAAAATATGCTGCAGGTATATTTATTATAGTATGTTAGTCTATTATTTCCAACATTGCCCACACCTCATTAAATTAGTCTTTCGGTTTTGTCCGAAATAGGCCAAGAATTACAATCCAAAGTGGCCTGCCGGGACTAAGGAAAAAGTCTAAGTGAGTACATTGATCTTTCCATCCAAATTGATAATCTAATTCACTCACAGCATTCACCTCATGTTTCACCCCAAGATGTTTCTGAGAATTCAAGCACCGCAGAGCCTATTCAACTAGGCCTCACTCGCCCGTCCCTAGAGAAACGTGGACATCGCTTATCAACCGCCTATGTCTTTATTGCGGACAGGCCAACCATATGAAGTCAACCTGTCCCATACGGCCTGCTTCAAGCCTGCGTATGGTGAGTGCCAATACCTTATCAACTCCCCACGCTTCCACTATTGAACTGCCAGTCGAAATAATTATTGCTAACAAATCTCTAACCACAAAAGCATTAATAGACTCTGGAGCAGCCAGCAAATTTATCTCACACAAGTTTGCTCAACAGCACCACTTATCGTTAACCTCTTGCGATTCCCCCCTAGCAGCACAACAGCACAACTCCTTCCTGGCACAAAACCCCCAAAGGAAGAATTTTCCCACTGTCTCAGCCTGAGTCTGAAGCCATGAAACCTTTTATCAGGGTTTATTCAACTATCAAACTCTCCCACTTAAGATGGGTTTTTCTTCATTAAAAGAAGGATGGTGGATTACGTCCTTGCATTGATTATCGAGGTCTTAACAACAACATTGTGAAGTTCCGCTACCCTCTACCTCTGGTACCGGCCGCACTAGAACAACTCCGTCAAGCAAAACATTTCATCAAGCAGAATTTACGTAATAAATATAATCTCATCCAGATTAAAGAGGGAGACGAATGAAAAACTGCATTCTCTACCACCAGTGGTCACTACGAGTATGGTGGTCACTACCTAGTCATGCCCTTCGGCCTTCTGAGACATGCTCGATAAATGGGTGACGACATCAACGACATCCGGATCTACTCCTGTCAGAACATATCTATCACTAATATGAGGCTGTATAGCAACGCCTCGTTAACCTCGTAATTACAAAAATCCTCGTTGTATTACTGATTTAATTCTGTTTTCCTTTGGGTGATATAAGTTTATTCTGCTATCTGCTATTTAGAGACTTTTATTTTGAAATTTACTGGTGCTACCTTAACGCCATTTTGACATGATTGTTTGCTTGCGGCACTTCTCGCTAGTTCGCATTATATACACTGGGAAGAGGTAAGCGTTTTTCTGAGTTCTTCATTTACTGAGTGAATTAAGTTTGCAAAGAGTATAACCTGGTTTTATTTAATCTCGTAAGTAATACTGAGATTATATGCAGTGTTCTTTTGCATGTTTTATGTGTGGATGAATCAGGAATTTGAAGATATATTGTGTGTGCGTGCATGTGTTGGTGTGGTTTTGAGTTTAGCCAGCTAACAGGTGTTATATCAAACAGGAATGTGCTGTTATGAGATGCCCACAAGCATCTTCAACAGTTCAACACTTCAACTGTTTATCTACTTTATTGATGTCAATCCACAGGTATTTCTGTCTTCTTATCTTTTCATTGTTTTTATATTCTTGTATTGTGTTAGTAATATTTTTCAGTGTTGTTGATCAGATTGCTTAATTGTTACACATGTCAGTTCGCATTACATACATAAGGGAGAGGAATGTGCTGTTATGAGATGCCCACGAGCAATTTATCTACTTTATTGATGTTAATCCACAGACGTTGGACGGTCCATGCTGGACGTGATTGTTAATAAACCTGCTCCAGTGAATTGAAGTGGCAAGTGTCTTGGCCTTTCTTATCACAAGGCAGAAGGGAGTAACAGCGGCTGAGAACAAACCAGTTACACAGGCAGTATCTTAAAAGAAAATGAAATAAATTTAAAAAAGAAATACTTTAATACTCTTTAATACTTTAATACTTATAAAATATTAATAATAATTTTTATTGTTTTAACATTTCAATTTATAAGTAGTTTTCCCCCTTCTGCTGGCAGTTTGTAAAACATTTCCCTAAAAATTCGCTAAAAGGCAACAAAGCTCAGATATGAATATTTTTACTCTGCACCTATGGGGTGTGAAAGCTGAACTTTCTGGTGATAGGATAAGCGCCTGGATAATGTATGTGTGGATAATCATCTGGATCATTACTATTGATACTGTTAGCATTCTGTTGTGTCCTAAGGAAGTAAAATTGGGATATGATCATAAAACGTTGAGCAAGCATTACAATTCTATATCTCCCTATAGGACTGTGATCAGAAGGCTTTAGTAGCCTAAACACGTAATAAATTGATAAACAGATGTTTATCTGTGTGTGTGTTTACCAGAGTAATAACTCTTAGAAGCACCTTCACAGGAAAAGATAAATAATCAACAAGATTTCATTCTGACTGCTGAACCCTGGGTGTTTCAATTTCATTTTTATCTACGGGATGAACTCCCATCCTCCACATATTTCTTTCTTACATGTTATTGGTGATGGAACTCGGATTGTGTGATTTTTAAATGTTCTTGCTTTATGAAATCTATTTATGAAATTTTAGAGAGATTCAAATGAACTGCATTTCCTTGTTAGCTCCTCCCCATTGTTCTCCCTTCACTAACCTCCCTTTATAGTCTTCTCATGTTGGATTGTTTTGCCTTGTTTTGCTTTTGTTCCTGACCTCTAGTCCTGTCAAGTCTAGTCTTTTGTTATCGTTTAGACACCTGGCTTCGTTTTGTGTTTAGTTTTTTCTTTTTTTCAGTTTTTATTTCCCCCCGTTCTTGCCGTTAAAATTACCTTTAGTGATTCACAGCTCTGGAAAAATTTAAGAGACTACTCCAAATTTTGCTTAAATCAGCATCTCTACATTTATGGCAGCCATTCCACAAATCTCGATGTCTGTTGAATTCCAACACAGGCAAAGCAGAACCTAAAACATGTTCATAAAAACAAGGTCAAACTGCAGACATTGGGGACTGCCAAGCAGCAACATGCCTGTGTTAATTTCTTACTTTAAAATCTAATAGCAAATTTAAACCTATCAATATATTTGATAATGTATCTGATGTGGTCTAAAAAAAATTAGTTGGAGGCAGAATAAATTTAGGATCAAGCTTTTGACAATCAAAATGTTACATATGTCTCATGTTACGTATGTAACCAATTCCATGAGACAGGGAACAAGATGCTGCGTCATGGCTTGATGCTATGGGGAATGCGCTGCAGGCACACCTGGGTCTGTATGTGTAAAATCACGCCTAGTTATAGGCAGGTCAAGCTCATGTGATGTAATGTTACGTGCCACGTAGCCTTTAAACAGTGCCTGCAAAAAAGGCAGGAGCAAAGTGTGGCAACACCGCAGAGGCTCCCATTGGGGTTAAAGACAGCCAGACAGAAGTGGAGTGTTCTTGCACTGAGGGCAGCCAGCTCTTTCTCGTGAGCTGATCTAGCATGCTCTGCTCCCAAACAAAAAACACACATCATGGCATATGCTCATATAGAACTCAGTTTTTTAGAACACACAACACTATGTCACATGACCTTGACCGTCCTATAAATAGGTGTAATTCTACACAAGCGCACCAAGGTCAGAATGCTTTGTCTAAGTGTGAATGCTTTGAATGCTTTGTCTTATGCTTTGTCTAAGTGTGCTTCTATTAATTAATGATTTAATTAAAAAAAAAACTGTTGAATGTTTGGTGTTGAAAATACTAATGCTATATCTTAACACAAAGCAGATCACCTTATGAAGGGCACATAGGTTATTATCACAAATTTGTAACTACGTGACATATGGTTTTGAAAATATGAAATGGTTTCTATATTACATTCACTATATATATCTAAATTATAGGGATGATACTTTACACTCAGTATGCAGTTCCCATGAATCTGTATTTCCTTTTTATTTGTTTAAAACAAAAGAGCTGCTACCCCAATACAGATTGATGGATTAAAAGATGCATAGCTAAAAAACAAATCATTGATGTCATCTTAAACAACTCATTTCCTGGTTTCAAAAGGTCTCACTGCTAGCAGGTGTCCAAGCTGTTCATCAGATAAAGACATAAACAACAGAACCATTACAAGTTACTGCAGCAAAGTTGCAATTCTAACCCTGCAGTTCACAGGCTGGTTTGTTTTACTGTTTTTAATTGTTCTGTTGGGGTTCTTTTTTTAAATAATAAAAATATCTTGTTTGTACTTTGCTGTGGCCTGTTGTTCATTTTCACCCCTGTACGCTTCAAGAAGTTCAGCTGTGTTTCTTTTGATGTATTATAGTCTTGGTTACGACTAAAGACCTTGTTCCCTGATAGAGGGAATGAGACATTGTGTCGATGATGACAGTAGGGGTTTATCCTTGGGAGCCCAATCACCTCTGATCTTTTTGAAAAAGGGCAATGAAAATTAATTTTTCATGCCAGTTTCGACATTGAGTTGATGATGACACTAGGGATCCCTATATTAAATGTCACCACTGGACCGTATCATAAGGTACTGCAGAATGGACATGGGTCCATGGGTCCAGCTGCTGCATGCATGAAGAAAAGGCATTTCTTCCCCCCTCATGTAGCATGTGGAGGAGAGTACTCACCAGTGGTGATTCAGGCAGTGGCATTTTCCAGTGTTCTCTTAAACATTACCAGCTGTCACCTATATAGAAAAGCACTGGAAAGTGTGGAGAACAGTATGGGAACCACATCCTGCATGAAACACTATAAGGTGGTAATGAAACCTGAGAAACACTATAAGGTGCCCTATTAAATGATTGAGACGAACAAGCCAAGGTCTTTACCAAGGGAACGATGCAGGGTTCACCAACAGGGAAACAAAACAGGGGAGAATCTTACCTATGCAGGGGCATACCTCAATTACTGTTCCTAGTGGCATTGTTCCTCTGCTGAACTTGCCAAAGAAAGGTGCAGATCTAAAAACACATGAGTGATAAGCAAGCCGTACACCCCACTGGTCACCTGAGATTAGTTGTTAGACCAAAGCAAAACTTGGGATAATAACTGTTCAGTGTGTAGGTCGTAGATTCTTGCAAAAGTATGTAGTTAAAGTACAAGAGTGTAACCCAGCCTGCAGGTAAAAGTCAGAGCCCAGGATGATGCTATTCCTCTGGTGGAGTGTGCTTGGACACCCAGAGGGCAAGAAATATCCTGGGACTTATAAGGCAGAATAATGGCATTCAGTTTGCCAGTCTATTTTCAGACAGTCATCCCCTTCTGCTGACCTCCAAAGCAGAAAAAGACCTGTTCTGATCACCTGATTCAGTTAAATTCAGTTTTATTTAAATAGCTTTTTACAATGTTACATTGCTTCAAAGCAGCTTTTCACATAATGATAAATAAAACACAGAACAAATGTCAGACATACTCAACATAGAATATATGGTATTGTTGCAATTAATATGTGTGAGATATATATTAATAAAACTAATTAGGCATACTAGGTTTATAGTAGATCTATGAATAAAGGGTTGACTGAACCGATAAAGCTACAATGTAATATTAAGCAACATAGGCCGTTCCAGTTTACATGGAGATGGCATATAGAAAGATAACATCTTATTGAACAGGGGTATATCTGAGTACAGGGATTTGCAATAGTACCATAAAATACACACAACACAAAAAAAGCAAAATACATACACAAAATGTATACAATAAATATCCCTGAAAATTACACTATGAAGGAGAATGAAAGACTGTAATTATATAAGTTTGCTAGAAGCAATGTTAACAATTTACAAAACCCTAAGAAAGTTAGATGTCAGCAGTCTCCCAGTAAGCAAGCCAACAGGGCAACAGTGGCAAGGAATCAAAACTCCAATGATGTATAGATGGAGAAAAAATCCTTGGGAGAAACCAGGCTCACCTGAGAGGGCCAGATCAGTAACTGCAATTAGTAAGCAGCATTTAGTAACTTTCTTGAATATAAACAGAGTCGACACAAGCATAATGTTACTAATTGTAGCTATAACATGACACTGTTGTGACGAGGCAGGGAACAAAAATATAGAACCTGGAGGTGAGTATGTAGATAATAGTAAGTTTAATAAAATCCATCAAATAAAGTCCATCAAATCCAATCTTTAGGAGTTGTACCATCCTGTCCCCCACCATCTGGTCTGAATAAAGTCATGATCCAGCTAACTATAGGACCTTGGGGAAACAGATTTAGTGTGGAGCCAGTACATCTGTTCTTATGTAAAATGTGTGTGCGGTTCCAGTTTACTTAATAAATGCAGCCTAACAATCCCTTAACTCATATCAATCCCATAGGACTATGTGTAGGCTAGATTAAAGAGGTTGGTCTTTAATCTAGATTTAAACTGACATAGTGTGTCTGCCTCCCAGACAATACTGGGAAGACAAATATGAAAGGGATCTACCACCTGCGCTTGATTTTACAATTGTGGGTATTATTAATTTGCCAGAATTTTCAGATCGCAGTAAATGCAAAGGTTTTCCAAATATTGGAAATGTAGTTTTCAAAGGGCAAATTGCTATCAAAAAGGACACTCATATTCTTAGCAAACGAAGCAGGTTTTATAGAGCATCCATCAAGAGTAAGACAGCGTTCTAGGTTGTTTTGTGTGGAAGATTTTGGTCCAATAAGTAAAACTTCTGTTTGTCTGAATTTAGTAGTAGAAAGTTGCTAGTCATCCAAGTTTTGATATTGACTATACATTCTGTTAGTTTGGTGAATTTATTTGTCTCTTAACTCCATGTCTTTTAATAATTGCTCCCAGAGGTAGCATGTACAGGGTGAAAAGCAGAGGCCCAAGAGCCCTGCAGTACTCCATACTGAACTTGTGATTGATATGACACCTTTTCACTCATAGTAACAACCTGGAATTGGTAAGATAAATATGATTTAAACCATGCCAGTGCAGTTCCCTTTATGCAACATAATTTTCAAGCCTATTAAAAGAATGCTGTAGTCAATAGTGTCAAAGACTAAGTAACACTAGAAGAGAGATGCAGCCACGATCGGCAAACAAGAGCAAATAATTTGTCACTGATGAAAGCAGTCTCTGTACTATGATACGGTCTGAATCCTGACTGCAAATTTTCGCAGATACCATTTCTTTCCAGGAAAGAACATATCTGTGATGACACCACCTTTTCCAGTATTTTTGAATTAAAAGGTAAATTTGAGATTGGTCTGTAAGTGACTAGTTACCTGGGATCAGGTTGTAGTCTTTTAATAAGGGGTCTGAGAACAGACAGTTTTTAAGGTTTTGGGACATATCCCAACACCAGTGATGAATTAATACTATGCAGAGGATGTTGAAAGAAGCATCTCTTTCAACATCCTGGTAGGTATAAGATCATCTTGGTTATGTATTTAACCCTTGTTCCCTAAAGGAGTGAACAGAGACATCACGTCAATGTACTGATGTATTGTCAGCATACATACAAACGAGAGCACATGCAGATAAGTGTCAAAAACAGCAGGTTTATTGGTAGATAAAGCAAGACAGCTGGTTAAAGGTAGGTATGCACGTGGCAGATCATAGTTGAACTGAACTTAGCTTAAGTCTACTGATAGTCCTTCTTTGAATTACAGGTTGATGTTGGGCTTGGAGCTGTGGAGACACAGGAGATCACTGGAGAGACGAATGGAGAAACTTCAGGTAAGTAAACGTTACTTGCAGTTACTTGTAGAAACATTGTAGTAAAGTAAATGCCTGACACTGCCTGCTGGTCCCCAACCATCTTGCCGGAGGTAAACATGACCAGGAGCGCTGTCTTGAGAGACTGACTCTACCGACTCAAGGGGCTCTCTGTAGACCAGAGAGGACTACGAAAGGTCGCAAGAGGGAAAGAGAGGCGGCCTCGGGGTGTTCAGTCTCTGGGCGCCCTTTAAAAAACCTGATGACCAGCTTGTGTTTCCCTACATACTTACCTTCTACTGCTAGGTGGTGGGCCGAGATAGAGACCACGTACACCTTCAGGGTGGAAGGGGACAACCTCTGTTCCAACTGTTCCTGCAGAAATTAAAAGCACACAGCTGACCAGGAAAGTGTGGGGGTCTTCTCCACGGGAAGAACACCAGTCAGCGAAGAGACTCCACTTCAAGGTGTAAGCCCATCTGGTGGAGGGAGCCCTTGCCTGAGTGATAGTGTCCACCATGCCTGGGGGTAGATCACTCAGGTCCTCCATGTCCTGTCCAAGGACCACACATGGACGTTCCAGAGGTTGGGGCGCGGGTGCCAGATAGTGCCCTGTCCCTATGAAAGAAGGTCCTTCCTCAGAATCCACTAGGGAGGGGTTGTTGCAAGGAGCATCAGGTCCAAAACTAGGTCCGGGTGGGTCAGTAGAGCACAACCAATAAGACCTGCTCCTACCTGACAGAGTTTGTTCAAGGATGCTCACTGGGGGAAAAGCATACTTGCGCAGACCCTTGGGGCCAACTGTGTGTCAACACAGACAGAGAATATAACAGCAGGCAGTGGGAGGACTCCTGGGAGACAAACAGGTCCACCTGTGCCTCCCCGAATCGAATGGCACCAGAGGTGGAATCACACTTGGGAAGGATGTGCCTGAAAGCCTCTGTCTGCTTCTGGACTGCCAAGAACTGCTGCGCAAAGCCCTCCTCAGTGTTGCTGAAGAGGTCCTTGGGATATAAGGGGTGTTGAGAAAGCGAATTTTGTCAATGTCCCGCATCTCTGCAAGGTTTAACCAAAGATGGCGCTCCTGGACCATCAAGGTGGACACCGTCCGGCCAAGGGCCCACGCCGTGAATTTCATTGCTTGAAGGGCAAAGTCAGTCACCATGTGCAGCTCCTGCATCAATCCCTGCTCAGAACTACCCTCATGGAGCTGCTTAAGCTTCTTGGACTGGTACCTTTAGGGTGGCCATGGCGTGCAGGGCGGAGGCCGCCCGTCCAGCGTCACTGTAAGCTTTGGAATTGAGAGCTGCCATAGTCAACTCTGAGTCAGATTTAGCGTGAATGACCCGCTTCGAAGGGTGGAGTCCCGCCTTGTCCTCCTGCTGAGAGGAGAGCAGTCCACTCTCCGATGGTGCGATTGACATCTGCCGAAAGTGATAGCGGGTCCCACGGGGGGGAGCGGCGCCATGCAGAGGACTAAGAGGCCGAGAAGGCAGAGACCCATGACTGCAGCATTGAGATGGGCATGCTCTCACAATGAAAGCATGACCTAACACCGAACCATGATAGCGTCATAACAATCACAGCAGACCACTGGCGAGACTCGTAATGATAGCGGTGGAGTGAATGCGAGAAGCATACACTCGGCTCCAAAACAAACATCTGAAAGAAAGCAAACTGTGGCTGGCTTTATACACCCACTTCTGGGTAGGCATGACTCGGCCCGCAACTCCTTTTCCCAATGCTCTTTCTTCTTCAGCATTTTTTCTACTAAAAGGTGCTAGGGCTCTCAAGCGAGACCCCACACGCCAGTACCTTGACATAACGTTGAACGTGACTGACTGAAAGGGAATTAGCATACATGTTGATTTAGATGATTTAATTACTTTTGACAGTTCATCCCCGTCTATAGTAAAGAATGACTGGAGTTGTTCCTTGGGCAAATTATGATGCACCATCTAATGTGATTGTGTTGCAGGCATTTGCATGTTTGATTTTTTTTCTCTGGCAGTATCTATTTTATTCTTTAAAAAAATCATAAAATAATCGCTGCTATGATATTGACAACTGTCAGAAGGTTAATTTAGCCACTGTGAAAGTATTCTTATAAACTGCAGCAACACCACCCCCTTTGCCTTTTGGTTGGGGTTCATGCTTATAACAGTAACTTTCAGAGGTCAGAAGTTTATTACTGTTATTCAAGCACATATAGCAGGTGCAATACATAGTGGAATGAAACAAAGTTCCCCCAGGACCATGGTGCCACATAAGACATAGACTTCATAGACAAAAAGGGTACGTACAATCACAGTGCAAACATCATTAAAAACATTGCAAACATCACAAGAATGTCACAATGTGCAGGCAGTAGAGACAATTTCAAAACAACAGAGAGCAGTGGCAACCAATATACACTACCAGTAAAAAGTCTGGAAACACTTGACTCAAATGTCATATTAAAAATCTTTTAATCTGAAGACATTTGATTAAATGTTAAAAATGTAAAAATAAAAATATAATATAATTGTACCAACATATTAATTTCAATGTAGTTTTCTAATAACAAAAATTAAAATAAATGATTTGGACCAAAAAATAAAAAAAGCAGCCAATAAGAGCGCAGGATAGAGGGAAACTCATTCAAAACTCCTTCAAAAAATCTTCTCAGGATGATTCCTTAAGAAACTGGGTGATGGAAAATGTCAAGAAAATGTTAAGAAAATTTTAGATAAAGGGAGACTATATTGAATATGCTAGAATATATCCTATTTTACCTTATTTTTAATTTTCTTTAGTCACAACATAATTCCTAAAGTTACATTTGTGCTATTTCATAGTTTTGATAAGTTTACTATTATTCATAAATTAAAAAAGAATATGAACAAAGAAAGTGTTTCCAAACTTTTGACTGGTAGTGTACATATTTGCAGATTGTGAGTGAGGGTACATAGTTGTAAACATCTGACTGTATTAGCAGCAGTAATAGCAGCTGTAAAATGTGCAAAAATCCATTATGGTACAGAGATGTGCAAAATGTGCAAACCTTTTTTCAGATGGCAGAAGGGTAAAGAGTCTGTGTGAGGGGTGTGTGGGATCATCCACAATGCTGCTTGCTTTGCGAATGCGCGTAGATGTGTGTGTTGTAGAGGTCCACAGCAGAGGGAAGATGATCTCAGCTGTCCTCACTATCCACTGTAGTGTTTTGCGGTCCGAGAGGAAGCACGTCCTGAATGAGACAGTGATGCAGCTGCTCAGGATGCTCTCGATGGCCCCTCTTTAGAATGTGGTCAGAATGGGGGTGGAAGGGTGGAAGTCTAGGATCCAGGGAGCAAATGTGGGAAAGTAAAATGGACAAGAGCCACGCTTCCGCTTACTCGCACATCACTTTCGGGATCATTCCTCCCGGCCACCCGCATCAGGCGACAACAAGAACTGAAGGCCTGGGGCCTCATGTATGAAACTTTTGGTAGATTTCATCCTAAAAGTGTACATATGCAAAAAAAAAAAAAAAAAATTCTCAGATTGGGAGGTTCTGCTGTCTGAGGTAGAGGCACGACAAAGAATCTTATTTGGTGGGCTCTCTGCTGGAATTACAAATAAAAGAATGTGGGAGCAGGTAACAGCAGCAGTCAATGCTGCTACCTCGATGCCCCGCACTGTCCCAGAAATGAAAAAAAAGTAGTTGGATTTAAAGGTTGCTGTAAAAAATGAATCTCAGCGCATAGATGCAGCCTTGGAATGACTGGTGGTGGTCAAGGAACCACTGACCTTTGCGAGGGTCTGTGCAATCATGGGTGAGACTGGAGCAACTCCACTTACTCCTGAGTTTGAGGGTGATACAGACATGATTAGCATTGATGGTAAGTACTTTTGTGTGTGTGTGTGTGTGTGTGTGTGTGTGTGTGTGTAGCAATATTTGAAGAAGACTTTTAAAATATAACATGCAATAGCCTTTGAACAAACGATTTTAAATTAACTTTTTAAAAGATGAATAAAAGATTTTTAGACAGATTTTGTTTGGAGGAAATGAAAATGAACTTAAAACTATGAAATAGTTCTCCCTTAATAAACAAAACTGAACTTGATGCATTTCCTACTGCTGCGTAGGCCTATATCAATAATAGGCCTATTGTAAGTGTTATAATCCCAGGTGCAAATTACAAATGCTTAAATAAGCAGTCCAACAAATATTAAATGAACATTTTATAATAAAAGGATTCACAGAAATGGATAATCATGGGATGCCTAAGAGTCTGGTTTGTGGTCCAAGTGTGGAAGAGGGATGTTCATCCTTTGCGCCACCACCACTATCCAGAGCGCCTCCAACGGCATCTTGTGTGCCACTGCTGCCATCAAAACCATCTTGTGCACCACGACCACTGCCATCCAGAACACCACCAACGGCATCCTGTGATCCATCGCCGCAATTCAATAAATCCCCATCCTCCGCACCACTACCAAGTACTGGCCCATTATGGCGTGTATTGACAGATGAAGTAATGCAGACCCAGCAACACATAGTCCATGCTGTCAATGCTGTCTGCTCTGAACTGAAAGACATAAAAAATTTTATCAGAAATAAGTGGTTAACTTAAAGACCTTGTAAAAAAAATAAATATTGAATTAAAATGTACTTGCCTTGTTTCCTGTTACATTCCATCTATTATAGATGCTGCTGTTGCTGCTAGCTGCTGCTAGATGTTGCTGTATTGCCCTAGCATTTGGCACTGCATTTAAAGGGCCAAGGACAAGACTACTGTGGTCAGTACTAGGGCTCAGTGGGACAGGTAAATTATGTCTGCATGATGTTGTTCATCACTGCGCAAGCTATCACAATACGGCACACTTTTGTAGGGCTATATAGTACTGTGCTGCCAGACCTATCCAAGCACCTCCATCGTCCTTTCAACAGACCAATAGCACGTGCGACCACTGATCGTGTCCGGCAATGTTTGTCATTATAGCACTGTTATTGCGCAGTCTGGGGTCAGTTTAGTGGAATGAGCAGCCAGGTTCTGAGGGGGTTACCACTGTCTCCTGAGAGGTAGTACATTTAAAAGGAGATTAAAAATGTATATGATTAGGCTACACACAGTGTCATGCACACTACTGTCTTACCAAGTATCCAGCCATCCTGCACACATCCTGCTTGTAGTCTGTTCTTTATACTACTGTTGGATAAAATGTGGGAATCATGGGCTGACCCAGGCCATCCCGCAACAACATTTGTCAGAAACAAGTGTGTGTCACGTATTATTTGCACATTCACTGAGTGAAAATGTGTTCGATTAACAAAAGCAAATTCATTCACAGACGGTGCCTTTACTGCAACATGAATGCAATAGCACTGATTACATTTGGTAATCAGCGAAAACTGGTGATCGTAGCAAATTGCATTTTGATGGTGGCCTGTTCAGCTTGTGTGTACGGAAAACTCACGTATTGGGGTGCCCTCCTTACTATGGCATCCCATACATGACGCTGCTTAGGGATGACTGTGACATCCCAAATTGATCTGCCAGTTCCCACTGAAAAGTACCAGTGGCCAAGTGGCCTAATGTCGTCAGTACTTACAAAGGAACAGGTAAAGCATGATTACTTCACGAAGGTCCATCCAATACTGGCCATAATTCAGAGCACAATTCCAAGAGGATGGCCCCCAGGAATTAAAATCGGCTCATAAGCCAATCATTATCATGAGCCAAGAAATCCTCACGATCCCTGAAAACACGTTCCCTCTGCATATTATTGGCAAGGTCTCCTAATAGTGCTAGCACATCCATTGTCTCAGTGTCCTAAAACACTGGAGACACACGACTCTCTTTATAGCCGAAGTGTTTGCACCTGGATGCATGTTATATTTTAATTGATTAACTACATGTCTGATTGATGCATTTTACTTAAAATGGTTTAACAGTGTAAACGAAAAGCTGTTTTTAATTATTCTGTTCACTTTTTTACTTGGCCTTTTGGTGTCACTAAATCACACACACTAAAAGAGTGCATATGCACATTCAAGAGCATCCGTACAGTGCACTAATATTTATACCAAGTTTTTTTTAATATAAATCCAGATACGTGTGTTGAAAACAGCGTATGCACATTTCTATGGCCATTTTGTACGTATGCAGTGTTTATACATGAGGCCCTTGATCTCTGCAGCAAGCCAAGATTGCAAAGTTCCACCAACAGATCATCATGCACGATGTCTGTTTCATGATTTCTATGCCAAATGAGTGTCTAGCAGTTGTAGACATAAGCACCAGTTGCTCCGATGTCCATGTAGCGTGAAAAAGACAGGCTAAAGACAACAATAGCGCCATTTTGGATCTGGAGCAGCCGCTGCATGCTACTGTTGCACCACCATCTTGGATCAGTTTGGGGGATAGACTCATTTATTGTAATGTAATTGTCTTGTGTTAGCCATTTTTCTGTCATCTAAGTTATGATCTGTGATCAAATCATTAACAAAAAGCGCTTTTGTAGGGAGAGATCTAATATTCTCCAAACCAAGCCTTATTAATTGTTTGTCTGTATGTATCTTTTTAGTTCTAGTTCAACATTGATTAAATTGCCATTTAATTGTTTACAGGGTTTTTGGTATTTACCAGTTCAGGGGACAGACACAGTCTATATTTGTTTATAGTCTATATTATAATATTTAGAAGATTCTATGTGACATCTGTGACGTAACAGCTAGCAGATGGTTTGTTAAGCCAGCAGTCTGTCTGCTTCCTGTTTTCTGACTTTCTCTTAACACCATTGTGAGCAATTAGGTTTAATGATCTTTGGGAGATTTTGGGTTTCCATTTTATCTCAATGTGTCTTCAGCTAGTTTTCTGATTAAAGGACATGCCCCATCTTGTTCTTCCTGACTGGGAGTGTGGTCTTTTAAATGTGTTTGTATCATTACCTCCTAAGCTTTCCTTCTAATGGTTTTATAGAGGCTATTAAAACAAAGAATAACGCTTTTAACAGACCACACAGGGCCATCCTGTCTGACCTCTGGCTTGGGAAGTTATCTATTCAGTGTGACAAATGTCCTTAATATCCTTAGACTGGAAAGTGTAATGAGGGTGAGGCTGAAGCGTTTTAGAATCCATTTGCAGAAGTTTATTTAGAAAACCGTTCAACAATCCAAAATGTGAAGCAAAAATCTGAGTTGAGGTCTCAGGCAAAATAATGAATAGAAATGCTTGGTAAGGTAGAACTGGCAATACTTCGCAAGGACTGTTTGGCCTGGCCATGCTTAAATGGTTGCCAAACAGGAAATTATTGTAGAAGCAGGTACTGGGAGCAGTACCAGTCAATACTCAGGCGAGGTCTCCCTCTGCTGGCGTGGCATTACAGAAAGAATATCCTTAAGGTGTTTTGACACCCATAGAGTCCCTCCACTTCCACTGAACTGCATGCCTCAGATAAAGAATCTTTCACAAAAATACATCTTATACTAATTTTGGTTAAACTTTCACATTATAACAAGAAATCATACATAAACAAGTACATAATCTTTTTTTCATTTCAGCTTTTGCTTCTAACAGTTTTTAATTTGAATAAATGCTTAGTTTTAAACAGACTTCGACTATATCTTAAATCTGCATAACGTGGCCTTTATATATACATATAAGAAAACAAAACACTCTCGCTGTACCTGTTCAGCCAAATAACCTTTTTGGATGCATCTCTGGACTTGTGAAAACTTCATGAAAATATATTTTTATGTAAAACTTTAACAATGGAAACCAGAAAAAACTTGTACACAATCTTTTAATTCTTTAATTTTCTTTTTAAGTGTTTACTTTTAGAATATATCTCAAGATAAATCTGTATAAGGTTGCAAAAACTACTGGCTTCCTGTCCTGGATCTTTCTAGATTATTTCGCCAGGATCCTGACATGCCCTGTGTGTTGTGTCAGAGCGTGTTGTTTTGATCCTGACTCCTTCTAGTCTTGGTTCTTGTTTCTTGGAGTCGGGATCTGAACACATGCTCTGGGTCTTGTCTCCTGTGGAAGCACATGGCCTCTGTTTTGTTTACATTCGCCATGTGCTCTCCGGTCACGCGTCTTGGCCCCGCCCCCTTGTTCTCTTGTCTCGTTTGCGCTCATGTCGTGTACCTGTTCCTCGTTGTTCGTGTGTTATTTAATGCCCTCGTGTTCTCTGTCTCTTGTCGGTTCGTTCTCTCTCGTTTCTTGTATCTCGTTCCCGTTATTCAAGTCTTGTCTTGTTTCCCGCTTCTCGTGCCTCATCCTGTCACAATAAGTCTAGCTGTGTTCTTGTCAAGTCGTGTTTTTGTCCCGTGTTAGCGTTCTGTCGTTTCCCGTTTAAGTTTCGTTTTTGCTCCGGTTTTTGGAGCCCTCTTTAGTTCTAGTTATATTACAGTTTCTGTTCACGTTTCACCCCCTTGTGGGTTGTTTGGTTTTATTAATAAAGAGAGGTTTTTCTGTTTAACGCTGTCTGCGTCTGGGTTCGTTTTTCCGTGAAGCCTGACAGTATCTTAAGTTAAATCTGTATGAGAATTTGCAAAGACTTTATCATTTTAAATATAAAAATAACAGTACAACCATCAAAATTCCGTTTTAAAATTTGTTTTGCATTGTTTTAAATTAAAACAATGGCACCCTCATTCTGGAAAACATTTAGTCAAACAATCTCACGCATTTTTTTTTTAACATCAACTGTGTCACACTGGTTTGTGTCTGAGAGGGGTTGTGACTGTGTTTATGTTATCAGCTGTCTTCTGATGTCAGGGTTTTGTAATTTTGCGTGTTTCTAGGGTCCATACAGACACATACATATGTAATATAGACACATACACTTTTCAGTTTATCCCTGAGTCATTTAAGCAACAAAGGTTGCTTGAAAACTTCTGTCATACACTTTGTGTTAGAGCTTGGTGTATCAATCTCTCTCTAGAAGCCTTTATTATTTAGATATCCCAACAACGGTTCAGAGAAACTCAAGAAGTACTGTTGGCTTTCTATTCTAACAGTGAGTGTGTTTCCATATGTGTTTTATATATTTGTAAGAATATACATTAAAATTTGTTTGTGTGTCACTGTGGTATTTAAAATGGTGTGTAATTCTCCAGGTATGTCAAACAACATACAATTTACAATAAAAATCAAGAACTGATTCAGGAAACAGGGTGTGTTTTGTTTTATGTATTTGTCAACATTGCCATATGTTTTATGTTTTTGACACACAGTAGGTATTGAATACATTATTTTCTGCACTAAGTAAACTGAGCATAATGATAATAGGAACACTCTGTCTGTTGTCAGGCTAAATAAGAAGTCTGTATGTATCTGAAAACCAACTGTATTTTTTCTATGTGTGTAGTTCATATTTATTTTCAGATTGAGCTGGATCATGTAATCCCACTGAAATACAGGAAGATAGTGAATGTAATTACATTTAAGGGTTTCTAAGAACTCCTGTATCTAGTTTAAATTCAGGTTTACAAATGACTAAGAATATGACTATAGCATGCAGGAAAATTTGCAACTTATTTTCTGAAGTATTGTGAATGGATTGGCAGTGTTTAGTACATACTCTTTGAGAGCTGCTTTCAGAGCTCTTAGATTTAAAGGTAGCATGGATTGTTATTACAACATTTAGCCATCTTATTCAGACAAACTCCTTCTTACATGTTTAGTCTTTATCTCAAGGGTTTCTGTCAAACATACAGTCATGTGAAACAATTAGGACACCCTGTGAAAGCATGTGCATTTTGTAACATTTTTTAATATATGGTTATTTAGTTTCAATTTTAACAATACAGAGAGATTAAAGTAATATAACTAAACAATTAAAACTGAAGAAAAGTATTTTCAAGATCTTCTGTAAATGTAATTCTACAAAAATGCCTATTTTAACTGAGGAAAAAGATAGGACACCCTAGCCTCTAGTAGCTAGTGTTACCTCCTTTGGCTGAAAAAAACTGCAGTAAGACACTTCTTGTAGCCATCTACAAGTCTCTGACTGAGGATATTTTACCCCACTCCTCAATGCAGAATTTTTTCAGCTGTGAGATGTTTGAGGGGTTTCTTGCATGCACAGCCCTTTTCAAGTCACCTCACAGGATCTCAATGGGATTCAGATCTGGACTTTGACTCGGCCATTCCAGGACTCTCCATTTCTGCCTTTTCAGCCAGTCTTTGGTTGATTTACTAGTATGTTTTGGGTCAATGTCATGTTGCATGGTCCAGTTCTGCTTCGGCTTTAATTTTCTAACAGATGGTCTCATATGTTCTTCAAGCACCTTCTGATACACAGTAGAATTCATGGTGAATTCTATGATGGTGAGCTGACCAGGTCCTGCTGCAGCAAAGCAGCCCCAAACCATAACACTTCCACCTCCATGCTTCACAGTTGGTATGAGGTTCTTTTCCTGGAATGCTGTCTGTAGTTTACGCCAAACATGTCCTCTGCTCTGGTGTCCAAATAATTCAATTTTGGACTCATCTGTCCAAAGAACATTATTCCAGAGGTCCTGGTCTTTGTCAACATTCTCTCTGGCAAATGTCAGTCTGGCCTTGATGTTTCTCTCAGAGAGCAAAGGTTTCCTCCTTGCACATCTTCCATGCAAGTTAAACTTGTGCAGTGTCTTTCTGATTGTAGAGGCATGCATGTTTACATCAACAGTAGCCAGAGCCTGCTGTAGGTCCCGAGATGACATTTAAGGGTTTTTGGAGACCAAGAGCGGTCTGCTCTTGCGGTGAACTTGCTGGGGCAACCAGACCTGGGCATGTTGGCAGTTGTTTTGAAAGCCCTCCACTTGTAGACGATCTTCCAGACAGTGGAATGGCTAATTACAAAATCTTTTGAGATTTTTAAATCCCTTACCAGACACACAGGTTCCTACAATATTTTTTCTGAAGGCCTCTGACAGTTCTTTTGCCCTCACCATGGTGCTCACTCTCACTTCTACAGTCAGGAGCACACCAAACTAAATGTCTGAGGTTTAGATAGGGTAAGCCTCATTCAAAATGCTGAGTAACAATCTACTAATTATGTGCACCTGGTTTGATACATCTGTGTGTGATTTGTGATTTGATTTTTAAGAGGGAATACATGTGAGGGTGCCTAACTTTTGCGTCAGTTAGAATTTGCATTTTGTGGAATTACATTTTACAGAAAATCCCTTCTTCAGTTTTAATTGCTTAGATATATTACTTTAATCTCTCTGTATTGTTAAAATTGAGATTATATATCCATATATTCAAAATGTTGCAAAAATGTTACAAAAATACACAGGCTTTCATAGGGTGTCCACATTTTTTCACACGACTGTATATATTCTCTTTTGTCTTCATCTTAGGTCTGTCATTGGAGTTGTATGAAAAGAGACCTGCATCAACATGAAAAGGTAAGACAGATGCATTACCCAAACCAAATCTCATGCGTTTTAGATGGATTATGATGCCATTATAACACTCATCAATTTACTTTGAATGTTCTTTTTAAACCACTGCTTCAATGAATGAATCATTTAAAAAATATCTAATTATTTGAAATGTGAATATTTCAGTCAGCAAAGTTCTACAACTGTGAAACCATGTTGTCTTAATAAATACCTGTACTTTAAGTAGCATATGTTGTAGTATATGATACCCTGAGCAATGTCTGAAACTTGTATTATGAGCACTTATTGTATCTATTTGCCTCTTCAGGTTGACTCGCTTGTTGTATTCCGCACTTGTAAGTCGCTTTGGATAAAAGTGTCTGCTAAATGAATAAATGTAAATGTAAGTAGAGAGTATAGCAAATGGCCAAATCCTAAAGCTTTACCATGAAATAACACAGCATGGATCTCTCATTAACAGCATGCCATTTTTTTTTCTTTTGATGAAGATGCAGAATGCATTTTTTACTTTTGTCAAAATGTCATTCTTTGATTATCTAGACATCTGGTGAAAGCATTAGATTAATGACATTTGTCACTCTGAATAGGTAACTTCCCAAGCCAGAAGTCGTCAGACAGGATGGGCCTGTGTGCTTTGTTAAAAGTGTTATTTGTTTTAACAGCCTCTATAAAACCATTAGATAGAAACCTTAGGAGGTAATGATACAAATTTGAACGACCACACTCCCAGTCAGTAAGAACAAGTTGGGGGCATGTCCTTTAATCAGAAAATTAAAGACACATTGAGATAAAAATGGAAACCCAAAGTCTCCCAAAGATCATACACTTTTATTTTGTGTCTGAAGTGTGAACACTGCAAGTAACACAGCTCTTACCACTGTCAACACACAAACACACAAACACACACACACCCCGTAAATATTTACCCTATAGGGTATATATACAAAACTTTCACACATTCAAACCTAATTGCTCACAATGGTGTTAGGAGAAAGTCAGAAAACATCTGTTGTAGAAAGATGGGGATGGTCAGAGCCAAAGATTGGAGCAAATCTTATTAAACATGATTGAAATGTACAAACTAAACATCGGACAGACCTCAAAACAATGATTATTGATTGAAAGTTGATTGACACATAGTCCCTTATAATTACTACTCTAAACAAACCATCAATAATATAGCAACAATAATATTTATACATTAATATTTTATTATACTTTAATAAAGCACCATACTACTAAAGTCTTACACTATATCTTCCTAATAATAATAATAATAATAATAATAATAATTATATATATATATATAAGGCCACATGCTGTTATAAGAAATCTGAGATTGCAGAATATTCTGTAATACTGCACATGATGTTACTACCAAAACAGTAGTTACTCCCTTCCATTACCAAAGATCTGTAGCAGGAACATAAACAAGTACACAATGTCTAGATAGAGACTTAGAGTTGCAAAGATGTATTCCTCAGGACTTATGGTGTATTGCTTGTTTCCCATCAGCAGCTGTGTATCAAAGGCTAAGAACTGAAATAGTGGAAGAGATGCAAAAATATAATAATATTATTCAATGTTGTATCACTTCAATCACATGACAAATACTCATCATTTAAAACCATGAACCCATCTGGGCTAATCTGTGCTTTTACCATGGTGAAGACAACAGCTCCTATGCTGGCATAAACAGAGTGTAACCAAGGAACCTTTAAAATTAGAAGGCAGTTAGAAAGTGACTAAACTGTTAGCCAGTATCTACAAATACAAATAAAAAAGAATCATTTATTTTTAGGGGTGGAACGGTACATGTATTCGTCCCGAACCGTCACGGTACAGGCGTCACGGTCCGGTTCATTTACTCCGACGATGGATACAGTCAGTCACAGGCACCCAGAAGGGGGCACACATGATAACGCAACACTAACTGTCACAATAGGAAAAAGCCGAAGAAAAGATCTGCTATGCACCAATCCAAAACAAGAATGGCAAGTTCAGACAGCACACAAGAGCTCGAAGACCCGCCTGCTTGTTTTAAATCCATAGTGTGGGAAAGTTTGGGGTTTCCTGTGAAGTACGGCAGTAAAGTAGAGCGAGTCATAGATAGGACGATGACAGTGTGTCTGCATTGTCAGGCAGCTGTACGATACGTGAGTGGAAATACGACCAATATGCTAACACATATCAGACGACATCATCCAGATGTGCCAGTTACCGGAGTTAGGCAGAAAAAGACTACAGTAGTGCAACAACTAATCCCTACAGCTTTTAAGCAGCCTTTAGATGTGAGAGCATTGGCAATTGGTATATACATTTCATCTGCAATGCATCCATATACAGTAGTAGAGGATCCCGGCTTTAAGTATTTATTAAGTTTGCTCGTATAGGAGACTAATATATAGTCTCATAATTAAAAAGTTTTATTTTTCATTACTGTATTTATTTTGTACTTTCATATCACAAGAAGCTTTTCAGTTCTGTAGCTGACCAAACTGCCTGTTCAAAATAAACAGAAAAAAAGCAAGCACTGGGGATTTGTTGCTTATTCATGTTGTACCGAACCTGTATCAAACCATATCAAAACTGAGGTACATACTGAACCGTGGCTTCTGTGTACCGTTCCACCCCTAATTATTATTATAATTATATACTTACATAGCCAAAAGGAACCACCAATCCCATAACAATAGCACAGAAAAACATGACCATGCATAGAATTAAGAGAAGACCTTGGAAAGAAGTGATGTCAATCTATGGAGACAAATATGGGTTAGGTTATAATGTTTATCTGTGTATAGAAAAAACAGAAGTCAATGGAATGTCCCCATTTTTTGCAGACAGAAAGTGAGTGTGTACAGTGGTATTTATCACATTATAATAGCAGAATTTATTGTCTGTGAGGGTTAGGTTTAACAGTAGAGTTAGTATAGTAGGATACAATATACAGTTTGTATAAAAAACATTGTGTCTATATAATGTCCCTATAAAACATGAAACCCAACATGTATGTGATTTCATGCCTTACCTTGCTCTGAAAACTAAAGATAGTGACACACAAGCACATTAGAGCAGTGATACCGATGCACAGCACTACAGACTTTGTGTTGTAGAAACTGTTGTAAATAACAGAAAAGAAAACAGAAATTATAGTCAGTACATTACATTATTTTGTAGCAGATTCTTTGTAAATCGTGTATGAGAGAGCATGCAAACACCCATGCCATTACCTGGAGATAAAGCCCAGCATGCAAGCCATGCTTAGTGTCTGCAGACCAAACATGCAAAATAAATAATAAAATAAAAATAAATTAATCATGAGCTGAAGAAAGTAGACTTAGAAGTAGAAGCCAATGCATGATACCCCACCACCCTTTAATATGCTGCTAAATGCAAGAATGCAAGTACTGGTAAAGTGTCTATTTACTGTAAACTTCTGGTTTAAAGTGTTTTGAACTAACAGAGGAGTCTTATCTTGGCAGGCATGTATGCAAGCCACCACAGATTCAATTTTTAAGATACTCACAAAAATTATGAGTAGGATCAGATTCCATGGAAATTGCCTCCTGTAATGCAGAAACAAGTTTTTTGTTGTTTTTATTTGCCATATGGAAGAGTGTGTAACCAGTATAACTGACCTTAGATCACCACAGCAGGCTAACGAGATATATGTAATAAGAAACAGAAGACTGCAAAATAAAACAAAGATATAGTTACAGGTCAGTTGCTACACAAAGAACATTCAACATGAGTTTATTTTCTCGGTTTCGATGTCAACACAGTGTATAAAGTACAATATTCAAGTGTAAGTATATTAGCAGCATTTTAATGTATTAAACATAATATTCAACCATATGTTCTATACCCTATTATTTACTTATTACTAATGAGGTCTTGGGTCAAGACAGGAAAACACCATAGACAGGTGTCCAGTATTTATCATAACAAAAAGTATAATTTATTAGAATCAAAAACAGTATTACATACTTGGACATGGAGTATAAAACAGGATGTGTTTGAATAAACATCCTCACTGGAGAACTAAATAAAAGCAAAAGATAAAGGTTATTAGAAGCACAGGAAATCAATTACAATGCAATTACACAAAAATAATTTTCACATCATGATATCATAATCATACATAAATTCATAAACATATATAAATTCATACATAAATTCAATATTAATTAATGAATCCCTCACTAGAATGTGAAAAGGGCAACAGTTGCTACTGTTGCCAAGAGCTGAAACACCAGAATTGAATAAACCTGCAGGAGGAAGAAAGAGGTAAATTTCTTAAAATCATTATAATTTTATATCATAGGTCTGTATATATGAAAAATCTGTTTAGAATTGCTACCTTTCGTATAAAGACTCGTCTAATATACATGTCATCCCAGGAAAATGTTCCTACACCATAATAACCAGGATATCCTGCCAAAAAATGGGATGAAAATGAGACAGGAAAATATAATAGTTTCCTTTCAAGAAAACTCAGTGCTGCGTTGTATGACAACACTATGTGTGACTCTGTCTGAAGCATGTGCAACTAGTCCAATCCTGACTTCCTTTGAGAATGCACTGCTCGCAAGGGTAGTCTTGCAGCTGCAGATGCAGCCTGGTGGCTTCACTCGTGAGGTCGTACATGGATCTGTTGGAGGAGTCTGAGATGGCTTCGGCCTTTTCTTAGCTCACATCCTCCGATTCCAGTGCTCAGTACTGGGATTCAGATGAGTGCACAATGTTGGGGCTTACCAGCTCTGATGCAGGTGTTGTGGGTGATCCCTCATCCCCACAATATAAGGAGCTCATGGAGGTTGTAACTAGATTGACTGGCCAATTGAGAAGGGAGAAGCATGCTAAAAAATTGTAAATGAAATAAGCGCTCCCTCTAAATTAGATTAGAGCAAAAGGAGAGTGTTGCTTCTCGAGCCCTCCCAAGCCTGGGGGTCAACACAACACTATCATCCAAAGTACACTGGGGATAAGATGGATCTGAAGAACATTCTTGTCTCTAGAAGGCCTTTGGTAAAGTGTATGAGTCAGGCCTCTGAGGGTACCCCCTCCTAAGGAGAAGCTGTTTACACCCGAGCACTCAGGAAATTGATATTTGCTTTCTGCTGCTTTGGAATGCATTGGTTTCCAGTGAACAGAAATTGAGGAGTCCGCCCAAAAATGTTGCGTCCCTTTTGCCTTTAGAAATGTCGTAAGGATTTCTACTGTTGGCCAGACACTTTAAAAAGACACCAAAAAACACCTCAAGGGGCTGATTCCTCTAGTGTTTGGTGAATGCTACTTAACGTATTTTAGGAAATCAATGTTTGCTTCCCATTAACTTTCATGCTTCAGAATGCATTGGTTTCCATCAAACTCGAATCTTAATATCCACCAGCCAGTCAAACATCCAAGGTCATTTTTGAGGAGCTGATCCCCTTTGGGGATGTTTGCATCATATGCACTGTATATTTCTCTTGGTATTGGAGGCGATTAATTATCTTTCTCCCTCAGAGAGATACCAGATTCTGTAGCTGGTGTTTTATAGTGCCAAAGAAGGATGGAGGATTGTGTCCTGTGGGTGATGTTTGCCCACACGTATCATAGGGGTCTGAGATTGTGCCCCATACAGGCTGGCACATCAGACCCCTGTGCAATCCTGGGGGAAACTGTTCTCCTTCAGAGCCCTGGACAACTGAGTTGTGGAAATGTCCTGTTGAGGCTATAGCTGAGGCCCAGGGAGTAAAGTTTCCACCCCGTGTTGGTGGAGCTTATATGAAGAGAATTTTGTCTAGCTCAGGCAGACAGGGTTTGCATCTTAAGTGATATGACACATTACCCTTTGTGGTTCTTCCTTTTATGACCAGGCCCCCTGGGGGAAGCTATGGTAGAGACATGGTTGAGACCTTATTTGTACATCTTTTCCCTGATCAATCCACTCCTGGGAGCTCCAAACAGATTTTATCAGGTATCCCAATTTTGGCTGTCTGTAGTCTGATTTAAGACCTATTAGCTCAGTTAGGAGAAAACTATCAGTTCCTAAATGTGGATCTCACAGCCGAGGTTGTAGAGACCATTCTTAATTCTAGAGCCCTCTCCACAAGGAAACTTTAAATGCTTGAGTGAAGAGTTTTCACTCTTTGGTGCAGAGACTGTCATCTGGACCCAGTTAACTGCCTAGTTACTCCAGTTCTGGAGTAACTTCAAGACCATTTCTCTTCTGCTCTTTCTTCGTCTACTTTAAAGCATACATTTGTCTTTCATGAAACACTACATGGTGGCACCTTGGGAGGTACAATCTGGTGTCCCGTTTCCTTCATGGTACCCTGAGGATGATGCCTGTGGCTCACGTTAGAGTAGCATCCTAAGATCTAACAATAGTACGAAAGGGTTTATCCCTGGCACCCTTTGAACCCAATGTGGATCAATTCAGAGTAATTCTTTGTGTGTTGGTTAGAGTTGCCTGGTTATCAAACAACCTATAAGCAGGAAGATTGTGAAAACCATTTCTATGACCTATGAGACAGATGGCTGTCTTTTGCCTCTTCATTGAAAGCACATTCCACAAGTGGGAAGGGAACGAGATGCTGCAATCATTTTGCCACACTTCCTGCATGCCTGGGAGCAGCTTGCTTTAGCTTATCAAAAGCTATATTTGTTCTGTGCCGACTACCTCTTATAGCTTCTATGTTTTGCCGGCACGTCACAGATTAGACTAGTTGCATACATGCTTCAGACAGCATTATGCTGAAGGCTTTCCCCATATTGTCATCATGCATCTCATTCTGTTCTCAGGGAACCATGGTTAGAGTTATAAATTTGAGAAGTTTTCTGTTGCAAGTTGACAGAAAATAGAATACTACAGCAGATTTGAAAAATATATATATTAACCTGCATTTGCCTCCTCATAGCTTGGAGGCATGTTTCCTTCAACAGTTTGGAGCTGGGCTGGGCTGACCTGTAAACAAATATTTAGGACATATTGTAAGGAAAGACGTACGTTTGGAACTCTTTATTGGCAATAATAAAATCAGATATCAGATCTCCGACCCTTTTGCAAGTGGAATTGAATTCCACTTGCAAATGTAGCTTGACCTGTTGATTCTTAAGGCAAAATGTTTAATGCTCTTGTCCCTTGTAAGTCACTTTGAATGAAAGCGTCTGCTAAATGAATAAATGTAAATATCGAGACTGGGGAATGAGGATGAACTGAAGTGAGGAAACTAGAGAGGAAGCGGGACGAAGAGAGGCACCCAGTGATGGGGTGAACAACCTCTGCTGCATGGACCTGGTTTCTTAGGGTGAGCATTGTGGAAGGAAAAGAGTAGATCAAGAGGTGTCAAGAGTCCAGGATTTAAAATACAGTCAATACTTCTTCATCTTCCTTGACCGGAAGAGGGGATTGTCACTATCAACAGGCTCTGTGTAGGAAAAAGACACAGGCGAGTGGTAAGGCTTGAGTTGTGATACATATAATACTGTGAATGCAGGAGTGCTCTGGATATCTTAGTTGAAAGGATGCTGGATTGATCCCCTTGATGGTCTCAAAGGGACCAATGTACCTGGGAGTCAGGTTCTTGAAAGGTAGATGTAACCTGATGTCCTTGGTCAAGAGCAAGAAAAAAACATTTTGTCCAGATTGGTAAGTGAGAGCTACAATTTTTTGTACCTTCCATTCCATCTGCTTGTTTGACTGAAAGTGGTATCAAGATAACAGGTTTGTGGTAACATTTAGAAGGTTCCTGAAATCTTTCCAAAATGTTTAAATGAACTGGGAACCTCTATCTGACACAATGTCCTCTAGGATAACAAAGTGTCGAAACACATGGTTGAAAAGGAGTTCTGCAGTTTCCATGGCTGTTGGTAACCCTTAAATAGAAACAACTAGCATAATTTGTAGAAGCAGCCACCAATGCAAGACTGTATTGTCTTGAATGTATTACTGTGGAAAGACATCACTTGCCACACTGGGCCAACAATATCAATCCATAAGTTAGGAGAGAGTTGCATTTGCCCCTGGGTGACCTGTACAAACAGAGGAATGAGCAGTATGGATGAGTTTAATCACTTGGGTCCTAGGAAGATTGGTCTGGAGGACAACCCAGTGGAGGATTTTCAGGAGCACTGGCTTGGTTGTTCTCAGGGGCTCACTTGAAAGGATTTACAAATAATTTTCGATCAAGAACATGTTCTGGCTGCTTAGCAGATTCATCTGGGGAGTGAATGTAAGACAGCACATCAGCTTTGCCATTCTCGATACAGTGGTAAGTGGTAAGCAATCTTGAAATCAAATTGGGTGAAAAACAGAGACCAGTGAGCTTGATGAGAGTTGAGACGCTTAGCATCATGAAGATATAGAACATTCTTATTGTCTGTCCATACAGTTAATGGGGGATGAGCTCCCTCAAGCCAGTGCCTTCACGCTTTTGAAGGCCAGCTTTCAATTACGGATGTCATAATTCTTCTCTGCCAACTTATGTTGAGGGCATTGTAATGACCTTACATGGCTGCAAGCCTCTAGCCGCCTTGGCAACAAATAAGAAGCTTGAAGCAACAGGGATGTCAACATATTGTTGATCAACAGGGCTGTTGGTGGAGCAGACAGCAATAGATTGAAGTACATTTTTAGATGAAGGAAGAATAGAAAAACAGGAAGTGAAACAGGGATTGCCCCATTTTAAAATCCCACTAGTTTCCCAAGAGAGTTCAAGATGATGCTGGATTAACCACAGTTGCTGTAGAATAATGCCAGCAGTGGAGTTTTCCAAAACCAGCAGCTGAATTGATGAACAACCCCCACATGCAGATGAAGAGGACCCACATGTTAACATGGTTTAGAAGTTTCCCAGTTATAGATTGGGTATAGTAATATCTCTCATTGAGCATATTTTGGAGATTGAGTCAAATCAATGAGTGCGGTGACTGGCAGGGGTACATCAGATTCAATAATAAACACCTGGATAGTGTGAGAAGAGGAGCTGATATAACATGTTTGAGTATAACTCACCAAAGGACATGGTGGTCTGATGGGCCATGCAGTTATGCAGTTAAGCCCGGTTACGATGCAGTAGAGACATAGTCCATGGGTCAGCCATTGCCTGTGCTCTGCAAAGGATAACTGTGTATATCCTACTTGCATGGGTTCAGGCTCTGGAGAGCTGGCTTGCATTGGTTGGTGAAAGGAGGAGGTATTCGGGCAATGGGCAGTCTCCAATACAGGGCATACAATAAGCTACTCTGATGGTGAGCTGGATAAAGCCAATAGAATTGTCATATAAAGAGAGGAGATAATCCTTGTCTGAACATTATAAAGAGAGAGCACTGATTCCAGCTGCTGGCAGCTGATAGGGTGTGAAACTTCATAATAGGGAATATTAGTCTTTATTAACAATAGTGAAATCAGGATATGGTGACCGGTGTGTGGAGAATGGAGATCCTGTGACACATATAGTATAAAAGGCATATTGGTAACACTTTACAATAAAGCTGTATCCATTAACATTAATACACCTACAGTTATTAATGTAGCAGACACTTTAATCCAAAGCGACTTACAAAGAAAGAGAGCATTAGGCATTTTGTCTGAAGAACCAACGAGCCAAGTCTACAAAGTTACATTTACAAGTGGAAATCGTATTCTGAAGCTAGAGACAGGATGAACAAAAGAAGGTGTTTATATGTAGGAAAGAATATCAGAGCATTAGGGAGTCAGGTGTCTGCGAAACAGGTGTGGTTTTTTTTAGATGTTTTTTGAAGGTTGTGATGGTCTCAGCAGATCGGGTGGAGACTGGGAGTTCATTCCAGCAGGAAGGAACAGAATAAGTGAATGTCTTATAGAGCAATCTGGTACCTTGTTGTGGGGGAACAATCAGATGTTACTCATTTCCATACCGTAGTTGGCTGGAGGGAACATATGTCTGAAGTTGGAGTTGAGGTAGGAGGGTGAGGTTCCAGTGACTGTCCTAAAGGCTAGGGTCAGAGATGTATATTGTATGCAGGTGGCTACAGGTAGCTAGTTGTTGTCTACCTGAAGCCAGACAGCAAATGCACTAGCTAAAGGCTATTAACAGTATAAAGGCCATTAACATGCTTTCAATGTTGCTGAATAATTACATCTAATAATCCTTTAACTCCAACTACTGCTCATCCTAAATGTGGGTTTGTGGGCAGTGCTAGAAGCTACCCAGACTGTTTCAGGCAAAATTAGTTGGTAAAATCAGGGCATAAGCATATATGATGTCTTAACACTAAGACAGTTTAGTAAAAAGTCAGTTTATTGTTGCGTATAATGAATGAAAGTATTACAAACATGTTGTTAAAAATAATTTTGTTGTCTGTATGTAGATACACAAGTGTTTGTTCAAACAAACAATTTTACATTAAACAAGGCTTTTAAAATTCCCATCCTGCATTGCTTTTTATGAAATGACTATGTTACTGTTATTAATAAAAGATTACTGCTTTACTGTTTGCTGGCCTTACACTGCTGTTTTTGTCAGCAGCACAACAACAAGACTTAGCTGACATTTAACTTAGCTTAAAGTTTGGAAGTTGTTAACATTGCCTCTAGCAAAATTATATAATTACAGTTCAACAGACTCTCCTTTTTGTTGTTTCTTTGTCTCCAATTCCCTTTCATTCTAATTTTCAGGTATTTTTATTGTATATATTTTGTGTATGTATGTATGTATTTTACTTTTGTGTGTATTTTATGGTAATATTGAAAATTACTTATACCCCTGTCCAATAAGATGTTATCTTTTATATGCAATCTCCTTGTAAGCTGGAACGGCATATAAAATTGACACTATAAACTGCTGTATGGTGAAGAGTTTATTTACATTTAAAAAGGGATTACATTGAAAAAAGCAAACATTACAAATTGAGGTGGTACATTTTTGTCCCTACTAGTTGAGCAAAATCAGAATGTTGTTTTATGAATTAAACTGTTGAGAAGTGTTTGAAAGAATTCAGGATCTATAAACAGCCAGAATAATCTCCTTGTATATGGCCCTGTTTAGTCTGTCCAGACTACTATACAGGTTTTAAAATGGTAAGCATGAACATTAAATATATTTATGCAGTTTAGGGTTAAGTAATGCCATTTATCAATTACCTTTTTATCAAGTCATAATTTACATCATTTAAAAATACGACACTGTGCTTAATCTATTCTGTTTTTACTATTATATTCTATTATATTCTTTTTTTCATTTTCTAGTCCATTCTATTCTCAGTAATTGATTAAAATGATCCTTACCTTCTTTTGTGTCATCTTTGTTATAGTTTTGCATGTGTTCCTTATTGTTGTGTTGCTAGCAGACTGTCATGTAGGTTAAAGAGGGGGATTTGTTAAAGCTGAGAAAACTGAGCAATTATTTTCCTTTCCTTTAGCTGAATGTTGGTTTTCAGATCTACTGAATGTGGTTCAGTTATTTAGACTGCCTCTGTGATTGATGTGTGTTTCCTTTATAGTATCCATCCAGGTTAATCCTGTGTGGGGGGAGTGAGTGATGTTAATCACTAAAGCCCCACGCAGGGCTTTAGAAGTTCATTCTAGCAATGTCCCAGTGCTGGATGATGTGAAAACGTGAACAGGAACGTATCAACTCCAGCACACAGGGGCTGGGCTTTCCCTTTATCTGTGATGTAATCTGTTTCTCAGAGAACAGTTGTTGTGATATATTTAGCAGTTTGTAGATTAAAAACACTCTTTGCTGGATCTGGAACTTTTAAAAGGTGAGAGATACTAGTTAAGACAGATGTAAAGATGACATATTTCTGAGAGAACTTCATGTTCATTTGGACCTGTAATAAACTGGCAGAAATGAATACGGTGATTTTATAAGTATTTAAAAAACATAAATAAAACTGACCATTAACAGCAGGTACACAAATACTACCAGTGAAAAATCAATAGCATTCTATTTTCCTATGATTGATGTATGTAGTATATGTAGTTCTTTTGATTGATGTATGTAGTATCACTATTTTGTCATAATTGTATCCAGATGGCAATAACTTTTTTATAAGAACTTAGTCTATGACATTATTGTAATTCAGTTAGTACTAAACATACACTAATTAAAACAATTCCCTAAATTAAGCACAAAACAAATCCAATCCAAGCCAATCCGTAGGAGCCAGACTTAAAAAAAATGCTGGCTGCAGTCTTATAAAGAAACCCCATACAAATTGCCAAGAGTGCAGCAACCCCCAGAGAGAGGGGATTCCGTATTCAGCAATAACCGGCTGACCAAAACACCACATAAGACTATGAACTCAAGGCGCTCTTCCGACCAGGAGAACTTCAGGACCCAGGCTCCAAATATGCAACGAGGAGGGCTGAAACACACTGGCAGCAAAACTCTTCCTCAAGAGGAGAAAATTAATCAGAGAGATGGTTTCCTCGTTATCTCATGAGGATCACAAGCCAAACAGACATCAAACCAATCCTTAAGGAGAGCTTGAACCAAAATCATGGTCTGTCCCTGGTCAGGGTGGACATGGGACAACCTGTACTAAATGTGGTCTGAGGTGGGGCTGAAACCCAGGTCACACAGTCTAGTAATAGCATATAACAAGCTCATACCACAGGCCTGCCATAAAATAGCTCTAATAGAGAGCGTCACAACCTCACTGGGAGTGAGACTCAGGCTCATCCCAAAGAACAGCAAGTCAAGGGAGCTCATCAATGATAAGCTAGAACTCCTTAGCCCAGCTTTTCTATACAGAGCTTATAAGAGGGCCTCTCACTAACTGAGACCCAATGTCCAGGGTGACAGCACAACCCTCAATGCTCATGTGATTGTCACAATGAGAAAATAAGCCCTCACTGAAAGTAGGCACTAAGAGTAGGCAGAAAATAGGTCACTATAATCATCACTGGTCCAATATTTATGGCCTGTCTAAGTGTTTATGTTGCCTGCCCTTGGCATCTTGCCTCCTTTCCCAGCATTGCACTGCTTCTGCAGTCTGCCTGGGTGGCAACCCTTTGTCTCTAGTCTCACTTCTGGCCCTGCCTCCAGTCCTCAAAAATAGGCAGGCCAGGCTTATAACAGCTAGCTTATTTGGTTCATTTGGTGACCCGAAGAACTGAACTGTAGACCAGGCGCCACTCAACTGCTGCATCAGGGGAAAGCCCCTTCCCCCAATTCAAGCCCTTGAACAGGTCGGTAATACAGTGATTGTGTGCTGTGCAGCATCAGCCTGACCCACTGTCACATATGCTCTGCCATTCCAATGCGATGAGACCAGAAAAGATCAGAGTAGCAGAGTCAGAGCCTGCAGGGACAAAGTCCCTGTTTTTGAAAGGGTGACTTCATTGCTTTTGTAACATTGGTTCTACTATATAACAGTGCTAATGGGATCTGTGTTAAGACCATTATAGGTTTAAGGGACTATTTCAGGTGTCTGGAGGTTTCCATTTCAGTAATCAAAACTGTAAGTAGGATAGATATTTATTCATGGCTGCAGGTTTATGGTTATGAGCATATGAATTTGTGAAAATTTTCTGGGGGAAAATATGTATAATAAATGCATTCAATTCAAAGAAATACGTATGATAAATTCATTTACTGATATATTTGACATTTATATGCAAACAACAGTCTCCACATGACCCCATAAGAATAGCAGCACCACAGAATATTAAGAAATTAGGTTTTCAGGTTGTCAATTTTTCCCAAGTGAATAAACCAGTGGAGACTGCAGCAAAGAACCCGAACTCCAAAAGTGCTGGAGAAAAACTTGGCTACGCTGTATAACATTGTGTCTTTGCTCATGTTTTTATAGATTAAGCACAATGTAAGCAAATTATCTGACAGATTAGAGGACCTATTAGTTCATGTCATGTCATGAAGGAACTGAGGTAGGCTGGCAGATTACACATTATTACATTTTTACAACACTATATTTCAAATGTGTACTTATGTACCCTCCAGAAGCTTGTGTTTCGCAAATGAATGGTGACTTCCCAAGGAGGCACCAAATAACTTTCACGCACCTTTACCTTCATTGTTCCCCATTGTGGAATCTTCCAGTGAGCAAACTTCAAATCATTTATGCATTTAGCAGATGCTTTTAGCCAAAGGAACTTTACGATGCATTCATGCTTTACATTTTATCAGTTTGAGCATCCCCTGGGCATCAAACCCATGACTTTACCAGTTATATACATGACTATACCAGTTTATATACAAAACATATACTGAAGCAAAAGCAGAGCATAATTTTAACAGTTCCTGCTTTCTGTTGTTTGCATGGGCACATTCCAAACATCTTCAAAACAACCACATGCCAAACAAACAGGCTTTGCCACTGCAGTTGTTTCTAAGCATTTCTGAGATAGTTGAAACACAAACTGGTACTTTGGTGACTAGAAATTTGAGGGATTCTCAAACTGGGGTGCAGGGACCCCAGGTGGTCTGCAATTCATAGCCACAGGGTCAGTGATATAATTTGCTACAAATTATAAATGTGTGCTCTATTATTTGAACACTTAAGCAAACCCTAAACTAGCTAAACTAGTTTTAATGTTCAGATTTATTAGAACTATTCCAGTCTTGTTACTGTTCATTTCATGAAAGCTTTTAAAAAAAACTGAAAAGTATATATGTTGTTAAGTAGCTTAAGTTAACATAAACCCAGTGGTATTAACATGATTCAAGGTGAAATGTATTTTTGGGATCCTTGGAAAATTGTCTTTCCTGTCAGAGGTCCTGGCCACAAAAAGTTTGAAAGCCCATGTTCTATAGAAAGACTAACACTTTATTACAAAGATTGTCAATTTCATTAATGTTTTATAAATTCAAATAAATGTAATAGGGTACAATATCCTACAGAGGGCGCAATTACTTCAATTATTTCTTGACCTGTGCCCCCATTTTCATTACTATAGATGATTTAAGTGAGCCCCTCTCATTAGACAACATTGGCCTTAGACAACATTTCTTAGACAACGCCTTTAACTTTAGCATATAACCAGGAATGTTGTCTTTGTCTTGAAATGACTTCTGGTTAAGGTACTTTACCTGTTTTGCACCAGTCAGTGTTTGATAGCCGAATATTTTCAGCATTCAAGAATTTCCAAAATTGTGTATTTATATGTCAAAAGTGCAAAAATGTTTAAAAAGAATATTAGTGTATATATTCTTATATATAATAGTATATTATATATAGTAGTATATTATCTATAATATTATATGTTCTGCCTCATCCCCATTCCACCCATGACAACACCTACAGCTGTGACATTGGACTCAATGTAATTTGAAAAGGGATCTGTATACAACAGATGTGTCACACTCTTATACGTCATACCATGTTTATATTGAACTGATCCAGTTTAATTACAATTTATTTATATAGAGCTTTCTTACAATTTGCATTATTTCATTTCAGCTTTACATATAAAGCACAGAAAACGGGAATGTAATGAAAAATATGTATAAAATATTATTGTTCATTATAAGTATAATATATATCAAGTATATCAGTAAAACTAATTAGTGATACTAGAATTGTAATTGGTTCATGATTATAAAGTTGACTGAACTGATAGTAAACTACAACAAAAACCTAAATTTAAACCATTTAAAGAAATGGATGTGCGTAAGAAATACCATTGTATGTGAAAGATCATACCTATCTCAGTGGTTTATAAGATGGTAATGTATCCTATATACTTATTCTGAGACTGTGCAACATTTAGTCAACTATGATGGATGACAGGTATCTTATTAAGCAAGATTTGCTGTTCCAGCTTACATGTGTCACGTCTCTCAAGGAAGAAAAGCGATGAAGACAAAGGGAATAAAAAAACTAATGATAATCCACACGATTCAGGAGAAGCAACACAGTGTAACAAACAAACAAACTGGAACAAGGAAAACACATAAAACTAAATTCATAATTCTGACATTACTCCCCCTCCCTGGAAGGCGCATCTTCGTGCTGTAGATGGAACAACTATGGAAGGAGGGAGGGGGTTCAGAAGGAGGATGAGAGAAAAGAGAGAGGGTAGGCAGGAAGGTAGGCAGATGACCAGATTTCTTCCCAAACTAACAGTTCAGATGAATACTGAAGAATGGGTATTTCAGAGTGAAAGTCCATAAGATCTCCCAAGTCCAGATCATACTCACCCCCAGCGGTGGTGCAGTGGGTGGGGTCTTCCATCAGACCTGCATTCTTTACTGTGCTCTCCACCACGGCATTCCGTAATGCCGGCTTCCATACCTGATCAGACTGACAGTGCTCTGGCTCCAGGGCGATCCTCAGCTCTGTCGCTGTAACTGGTGATGGACCATCAGTCGCAGTGGGTATCCAATTTCTAAACATTGCATAATGAAAACAGAATGAGAAAAAAATGTGAAATAGTAAAGTCTTTAAGGCTGTAGATCATTATATTAAAATATTGATTGTTCTCAATATGAACAATTTACAAAATCCTAAACCAAGCTAAATGTCATTAGTCTTCTAGTAAGCAAGCCAGCAGGGTGACCATGGCAAAGAACCAAAACTCCAACAATGTAAATAGTTGCAATCAGATACTGCGTGTCAAACTGTAAATCAAACCAAAATATGATTTATTACACCCTCCCCCCTGTTTATGATTTGTCCGGTTGTCACTCAAAAGTTTTGTACATGTCTGGATCTGACCCTCTGCCATATGAAACTGACCCCTTTTCCTTCCTTCCCTCCTGACTTCCTTTTTCTCAAGAGTTTTGTAAGCAAGTAGGTGTAAATGTTAGGGGAAATAAATGTTTACGATGTGTGTGTGTTGACACTGTTGAGTTGGGTTAGTTCTATTGTTCTGGCTTCAGACAAAACATGAAAGTGGTTGATCTGAGACTTTGGGTCACAAATTTGTCTCAAGGCGATTTCAGCTGGTTTTTCTGATTAAAGTATATCCTCCCAACTTATTCATCTTCCTGACTGTGGGAAGGTTCATGTGTTGACGCCTTAAGTTAAAGAAGTCAAAGAGTTAAAGAGTTAAAGAAATCACACATTAACAAAGAGAAGAAGCTAAAGATGAAAAAGAAGATAAAATCCAGACGTTTGCTAATAGAAATGGTACCAAACGGTTCTACGAAGTCCTCAGATCCTTGTATGGACCTCAGCCCTCAGGGAGCTCCTCTCTGCTGGACTCGGACGGTGCAACTCTCATTACTGAGAAGACTCTGATTCTACAGCATTGGGCTTAACACTTCCAATCCGTACTGATCCGCCCATCCTCCATCAATAATGAGGTGATTGACAGAATGCCCCAGGCGAATATCAACCACAGCATGGACGTCCCACCATCAGAGGCTGAAATCTTACAGGCCATCAGCCAGCTGTCCAATGGCAAGGCCCCAGGATCTGACGCGATCCCAGCAGAAGTCTATAAGGCTGGTGGTGCAGTGCTTGTCGACAAACTCACTCAGCTGTTCCAGTCCTTCTGGAATCAAGGATCCATTCCTCAGGAACTGAAAGATACATCCATCATACACCTGGAAAGGTGTATGATGAAAGGAAATTGAAATTGACAAATCTGCATAGAGGAATATCATATATCAGAATATAAATAATCATAGAGGAATATCACTGCTTTCCATCGCAGACAAGATCCTTGCACAAGTGTTGCTGAATCGCCTGATTGACCACCTGAAACAGGGTCTCCAACCCGAGTCACAGTGCGGTTTTCGCAAAAAAGCGTGGCACGATGGACATGATCTTTGCAGCCGGACAGCTCCAGGAGAAGTGTCAGAATTGTGCATTGTACATCATCTTTGTGGATCTCACCAAGGCTTTTGACACCATCAGTCACGAAGGTCTGTGGCGCGTCATGATGAAGTTTGGGTGCCCTGACAAATTAATCCTGATGGTATGTCAGTTCCAAGACGGAATGATGGCTCGTGTTCTGGACGACGGAGAAGCGTCAGAGGCCTTTCCCGTCACAAACGGTGACAAGCAAAGGTGTGTGCTGGCACCGAACCTGTTCAGCAGAATGTTTTCAGCCATGCTGTCAGACGACTTTCAGGACAGTTCCTTTGGAGTCAGCCAGAGATGCAGGACCAGACCTTGGTGACAGCCTGTGAAGACTTCAGGCTGTCACAGAGATTAAAGAGACTGTGCTACGACACTTCCTTTGTGCTGATGACTGGGCCCTGAATGCTGGATCAGAGCAGGAAATTCAAGCAAGCATGGACAAACTTCAGCCACCTCATCAATACAAAGAAAACAAGTGATGCACCAGCCAGCTCCGAAAGCCCAACACCAAGAGCCCACCATCACAGTGAAGGGACAAAAGCTGCAAGCAGTGGACCATTTTACATACCTCGCCAGCACCCTCTCCTGCACAGTAACAATTGACATCGAGGTCAACTGCAGAATCGCCAAGGCAAGCTCTGCATTCGGCGGACTGTGGACCAACGTGTGAGACGCTGTGAAATAAGCTTCACTACAAAGCTTAAAGTCTACCGGGCAGTAACTAACTACCCTGATGTATGCCAGAGAGACTTGGACTGTATACAGGAGGCAAATTAGGCAACTGAACCACTTCCACACGACTTGCCACCGCAGATTTCTGAGGATCCAGTGGCATAACAATGTGCCAGACACAAAAGTCCTCTCTAGAGCCATGTTGCAAGGGTGCCAGACCATCACATCCAAAAAACAGCTCTTCTATTGTGAGCTGTCTCAAGGAAAGAGATCGCACAGGAAACAAAAGAAGCAATACAAAGACAAGCTGAAAGCCTCTCTCAAGTCCCTAGATATCGACACCATCTCCTGGGAAATGCTGGCACAAAACCCATCGACATGATGCATGCTGATCCACCAAGGCTGCCAGACATCTGAATCCAGATAGACAACCATAGCACAAGAGAAGCTAGCACTCCGAAAAACCAGAGCTGCAAATGCTGCAACAGTGGTGCCCACACATGTCTGCCTGGCATGTGGCAAAACATTCCATGCCCATATTCCATGCACACACTGTGGACAGCCCACAACCCGTTAGATGTCAAGGTCCTCTTCAAAAACGATGGACGGACATCATCACACCTCCCAATTTGTTTGTCTTCCTGATTGTGGGAATGTGTTGTCACCTCTAAAGTTAAATCAAAGAGTTAAAGAAATCAGACATTAACAAAGAGAAGAAGGTTCTATCCTTACCACCTACAGCAATTTGAGCACTGTAAACACATGTGAATTGGTGTATTTAAATAGGTAATTGGTGTTTTTAAATAGACTCCTAAGTCTTCAAGGAGATCCTTCACCACACCTGACTTTTGCGCCAAGAAGACCATCACAAATTAGTTTAACAAAGTTACTACTCCGCTTATATGAAACGCAAGTTTTTGGTGTTTGGCAATCGCACAGGGTGGTACGCATTTGACAATGCACACCGTGATGCTATACAGTGTAGATATTGTTGGAAAGAGGTCATACAAAGACCCATGTCTGACTTTTCCTGAGAAAGACTGGCCGTTGTTTTACAATTATGTATGGCACGATCTACACAAGTGCTATCATAAGCCTCTCTGCATAGGCGAGCGGGACGGTGTGTTACCTGGCATGAGATACAGAGTGGTGGCCGATCACGTGGCTGTGCCCAAGGACTGTGGGCACCTATTCACAGAGATATTTTCTTTAAAAACTGATGCTTAATGGTGTTGACATAACAATTTGGATGACTAGAGGCAACAAGAGTCTACAAAATAAACATCCAGACAGCATCACTATTTGTGACAAAGTGTCAGTCTCGTCTGCAGTAAGACTGGGACACAGGGACACTGGGACAGGTGCTGCTCACCTCTACAGCAAAATATCCAATAGAAAGGGTTTGCCTAAAGAATTTCTCAATTCTGGCTGGTTCACGTGTCTAATCAGGAACATTTATTCTTAAGGACATTACCAAAATCTATTGTTCTAGCTATGGTTGATAATGATGCATTCACTGGGGCTTATAATAAAAACCCATTTGCATTCAAAAATTATGGTTTGGAATTCTTGGCAGTCTATGTGGACGGTCAACAACATCCTTCTAAAACCTGCTACAACCTGAATATGAAAGCGCATCTGCAGTGCGTACATTTTACCAGTAAGCATTGTCCTCTGGAAGACATCTTAAAAATCAAGCTCTGTCTATTGATATGGAGGAGTTTCTGTATGGATATACACTCATGCATTTAACATCCCACCAGATGAGGTGTGCGGTCAGCACGTCACCAATCAAGTTGGCAATATTAGACTAGAGGCTTGGTTTAGACAGCCACTACCACGTACCATTAACTTAATTATTATGCAATATTCGACAGCATCATAGAAGTGTCAAACCGAAGATAGGTCTTAGTCTACTATTAATTGGAAGATGAACACTATACATCCCACTACTATCATGGACAGGATTTCACACAACACACATTTTCTTGGAGTACTACCGTGCGATCACTTACCACAAGTGCTGTTAAGAACATTACCGTCTATGGTCGTAACCAGCACTCACCCTTCAGCTTTCCCTGGTGAACACTGGTTAGCCATCTACATAAACAAGGAGGGGATTGATTGTTTTTTGACAGCTTTGGAAATAAACCGGAACACCATCGGTTTCCACCAATTATCAATGGCTTTCTAATCCTCAATTTTGTATGTGTGCTATACCCAGCCACACAAGATCAGGATTTTCTATCAGACACGTGTGGACAGCATGATGGTAATATTGGTATTTTAAAGATGTTATGAATAAATAATTTTCAAAACACAAATCATTTCTCATGTCCTTTTATTCACATATTAGCTAGCATACAGTTAAGAAAAAAACATACCTAAAAGACATCATTGAAAGGTTTAAAAACTTTTAGGATTAAAAAAGACATTGGCTTTTATCAAGATTTGGTGATTTAAATATAAGCTCCTCTGAATCACTAGGTTGCAGGAGTAATGTTCGTAAATATTTTTTTCTGGTTCTGTTTTTTTTAGACTAAGCTATCTGTGACTTAGTTTTCAAAGAATTTATTATACGTCTAAAATTTTGGTTTGGAAAAGTAAAATTGGGTATGTTTAAGGAAGTAAAAGCTTCTAAAAACTCCAGCTTCTACAGCTTCTACATTCCAACTAGTGGGTCTACGGTCATCCCGGACCATATGTGGTGCCGTAATGCTTTTATCTAAGTCCAGCAAATGTGAACCATCAATGATATCAATGAACAATGTAATCTCCGTCCCCAATCTCATCAGTTAGATTACCGAGGTAAGGCCCCAGCGGAGGGTCCCAGTCACCATCTTTAAAAATAAAGATGATGCTGTCTGTATCACTGTATAACAATCCCTCAATTTGAATTTAAATTCAATGTCATAACCATCACCAAAAATGTGTTGGGCAAACTGTTCAGGGTCTGAAATCAACTCAGAGGTGGGCAGAGGTTTTTCCTCATTAAAAATCTACCTCTCAAACTATTTAACAATAACTTGTGTGGCGTGCGGGGTTAAGACTTTCAGGCTGATCCCCTCTTTCTCAAAGTAATCATTAACGTATGATTCTTTGTCATCATCTGTCACCACGTGTGTGGGGAAACCACTGGCCTCTTGTTTGTATTGCAGAAAGGTCTTCACATAACCGCTAAACAAGGTATTAAAACTCACACCTCGGCCACTTTCATTACAACATAATGAAAGTGTCCACAGCTTTTAACAGTTCAATACTGACCCAGCAGCCTGAAATAGCTCTCTCCTCATCTGTATGTCTACATGAAATGGTCTAAATCTGTTGTTCAGCACGTGTGACACAGCGGAAACATCAGCTTACCACCAGTCCAATAGAGAAGAACAGGGTGAAGCAGTTTTCGTGGGGGTAGTATAGTAGCCTTGACAAATCCATTATAATTTTTAAGAGGTTCAAAATCCTTGGAAATTACTTAGGGATGTCCTATGGGGTAAGATTTCATGGCCTGTCAAAACAGGTAAAAACTTGTAAAGTCCACATATCGTATTTTCTCACTTTCAGCAGCTTTATGATACAACTTGTATGTGTTAGTATGGCCACCAAACAATGCATCGCGGGGTTTCAGTCTTTCAGGATGTGTGTAAGTGGCCATAAAATCCATTACAAGTGCATCAGATTTTTTAGCTGCGATCCATTTACACTCCTACATCACTTCCACCTCCAACCCATGTGCATGCATTAAAATTTCAACCTTGTCATCAAACTGCCTTCTGAGGATGCCTTCTGCAAACATAACGTACCACTTATCAAACTGTGTCCTGTCTTTGTCCGACATGGTGTTCTACCCATAAAAATGTTTGTCAAATGCATAGGGAATGAATGAATAAATAGCTGTTTGAAGGTGGTGTCACATTAAAATCAGCCAACATCCTTCCATTGTAATTTTTTTAGGTCTTAGTCCTGCTTTTATGAAATATTCCAATAGATTAGTTTCAACTTTATCGTCATTATGCCAAGTACAAGTACAGAGCTAATGAAATGCAGTTAGCATCTAACCAGAAGTGCAGGAATATAGTGATTTATATATACAGATAAGTGCAGGGGAGTTGTGAACACAGAAAGTGTGCATAATATGAGCAGTGGGTGCAAATATAAGTATATGAGTGAGGTAGGAAGAAAAACACACACATACAGATATAGTTACATGTGCAAAAGTGTTGTGTATGAGTAGTGCAAATAGTATCAATGTTAAACAATGTACAGAATGTGCAAAACATGGGTAGTGGCCTGACCATTAAATAATGTATACGTGCAAAAAAATAAGAGTAGCAGTAGTAATTGTGACAGAGTGCAAATATGAATAGTGCAAATTAGTTCATAAGTAGTTAGATTGGTGGTGTGGAGTTCAGCAGGGTCACAGCCTCGGGGAAGAAGCTCTTCCTGAGCCTACTGGTCCGAGAGCGTAGACTCCTGTAGCGCCTGCCAGATGGGAGAAGGGTGTAAAGTCCATGGTTAGGGTGGGAGGCATCCTTGATGATAGCCTTACCCTAGCCTTATCCTAGCCTTACCCAGGCAGCGCTTGAGATAAATATCCTCAATGGTGGGTAGCTGAATACTGGTTGTTCGTTGGGCAGTTTTCACCACCCATTGGAGTGCTTTGCGGTCTGATGCAGAACAGTTGCTGTACCATACTGAGATGGAGTTAGTGAGTATGGTCTCAGTGGTGCAGTGGTAGAAGTCTACAAGTAGTCTTGAGCACAGATAAACTTTCTTGAGGCTCCATAAGAAGTAAAGGCGCTGTTGTGAATTTTTGACCTGGGGGAGGTGTTTATGGATCATTTGAGGTCATCAGAGATGTGGATGCCAAGGAACTTGAAGCTTGACATGGCTATGTGGATGGTTCTTGGTCTGCCTGAAGTTCACAATGACCTTCTTGGTCTTCTGGGTGTTTATAACTAGATTGTTGGAGGCACACCACACAGCCAAGTGCTGTACCTAATCCCTGTAGGCTGACTCATCATCATCTCTGATCAGACCTACCACCGTGGTGTCATCTGCAAACTTGATTATGGTGTTGGAACCATAAACAAGAGTGCAGTTGTGGGTGAATAGGAAGTACAGAAGAGGGCTCAGCACGCAACCCTGTGGCATGCCAGTGTTCAGGGTGATGGTGGAGGAGAAGTTATCTAACTTAACAGACTGGGGTCTGAAAACCAGAAGCATTGTGGGCAACCTACATATAATCCTGATAACGCGGATGTCTAAACCTTTAAGCAAGTTTCTCTAAACAGTTTGACACCTTTGCCACAAATTCTCCCCTTTAAATGTAATGTCACAAACAAAGTTTGCAACATGTTTACCATTTTATACCGTCTTATAGTCATAAAATATGTATTTGTCACTAGGTGCCTCAAACTTATTGGTTGTATAAAGCATTGGTGTGCACCGCCATCACCAAACCCTCACCACAGTGGATACAACGCTTTTGGGTTTAGGGCCGCTGACATGATAGCGTCTATTACATTTTTGACAATGTTTGGTAACATCTAACTGTGCACACACCTGGCCTAGTGGCATTTCTTATGCATGTTATAAAAGTAGCGAGATTTGCAGTACCACAAACAGTCACTGCAATGCATTGTTTTAATGGGGTACTTACAACAATCAGGGTCATTGCACACATCACAGACATATTTGCAATGATGATCTCTATGGCTAGTATACCCACAGTAACAATATTCACACACATATGGGGTGCCTATTAAAGCTTTCAAGTTCTTAATCATATAATAATGACCACCATACAGGTACAAGAACATGGTTTAGTAATGTGGCACATCTTTGGTCATATATTTCTCCAGCATCCCAGAGCTTGACCTATGGAAAATGAGTATCTTGTGCTAATCTGAGTATCAAGATGAGTAGCAAGCATCTCTGTATCAGTTGGGGTTAATCCCATATTGTGTGCTGTAGGATTAAATAAATAATATGTGTGATTGTCTGATCCCTCACCCGTCTGTTGAGAATTTAAAACAGAATCTAATACGAAATTTGGTTCTGGTACTGCCTGCTTATCAGCTAATGATCACACAGTATTTATTAATTCTAACAATGTCTCAGTCGTAGACCAAGGTCTATTCATTTCTTGTATTGTCTGAATTAAATGGGGCAATGTCTCTGTGTTATTTATTCTATGGAGGAGATCGCAACTATGATCATCATGGCCATTTTTAAACACCAAGGGGTAAATGCTTGAAACAACCATCAAAAAAAAGGAAAAAATATACACTTAAAAAATGTCACCCAGATAATACTAATCAAACAGTAATAACAATACACCCAAAACAACAAATATTACAAAACAAACTAAAATACTACACATAAAATAATACAATAAAATAAAAACCTGAATAACAAGCAGTGATTTAAATCAAATTGTGACTTACCCAAAATACTTATAAATATTTTAGAAAATAGTGGTAATTTACCTGGTTATTTCCTGCATGTTCGCTCAATTCAGTTATGCGAACTACACCTACAGCAGACAGTTACTTTTGGACATAAACAATCAGTGCTCCAACATAGTTCTGGACTACCATTTCAACTTCAGCAAACTCCCACTGGAGCTACAGAGATCACCATGGGCAAATGGACCTCTCACACCGACCGGAAGTGTTCAGTGTCAGCGCCACGGTGCCAAAGCATAAATTGGTCATCAGGTTCCTGAAGGGTGCCCAGAGACTGAACCCCCCTGAGTCTGTCCCTCTATGTGTCCTTCAGGTCGATCGCTGCCAACCAATCGCTGGGATGGATGCATAAAAGAGTGCGATTCTGCGTAAGCATTGAAAAGGTTTCATTTACAATTGTGCAGGGACTGATTCAAGAAATGCAGATCCAAGATTGGCTGCAGCCCAGCTACTTTTTCAGGAGCAATGAAGGAGGAGCTGTAAGCCCTGACTTCATCTCGTCTGGAGGGACAGGCAGTACTGCGTCCTTTGCCAGGAGGACCGGAATCTCTGCTCGCAGGATGGAGGTGTCACTGTCTACCACTGGGGTAGAACTGAATCACCTAGCCGAGTCTGCGCCAGAGTGAGGAAGCAATGCGTCTCTCACTGTGAGGCAACGTTCAGTTGGGCCTGGACTGGGAGGAATCTGTTCTTGAGAATGGGGGTAACGCTAGGCGAATCCAGGGGGAAGGAGCGATGCTTTCACCACCTCCTGATAAAGAACAGTCCTTCTGAACTCCAGGCCACTTGTCTCAGGGTCACTTAGCCATCCTGCTGGAGGGCTTATCAGGGACCTGAAGAGCAGGCGTCTACTTCTGCGTCTGGCTTTTTAAGGGTGTGAGGAACAGCCTCAGTCTGCGACGGAGCCGGTGCAGCAGTGGGATGCCCTCGGGGATGAACAGACTGGGGGCCAGGCTGCGGCGTGGAGGTGGAGTCACGCCTAGGGAGGATGTGCCTGATAGCCTCCATCTGCTTCTGGACTGCCGAGAACTGCTGGGAAAAGCCCTTGACAGCATCGCCGAAAAGGCCACCGTGAAAGATGGGAGAATCAAGAAAGCAAATTTATCAGTGTACAACATCTCCACAACTTTTAGCTAGAGATGGTGCTTCTGGACCTTGGTGGACATTGTCTGACCGAGGGCCAGGCGATAGGCAAAAGGTATCCGACTTGACAAGAACAATACATGTACCAAGTTTGGTGACTGTAGGTAAAACTAACCCCATCACTTTAATTAAAAGGGGGTGCTACATAGCCTCTCCCACATGCATATCTAAGCTTTTGCCCAAACCTGGCAAATGGCTAATCACTATGATGTGTGTGCCAATTTTCATGCAATTTCAAGTATGTTAAGCACCTAAAAATACATATGAATGTGGTTTTAAAGTTTGCCATGACAACAATATTTAAGATATCACAAATCCATTTAGAACTTTATATCACCCATGCCTCTATATTATTCTGACTAAGCCTAAAGTATTTTAAAGTTGGTTTTAATTGATGCACATCTTGTTGCCATTTAGTGGTGATATAACCTTGACTCTCAATAGTCAAATCAATGTCAACAGCCCACCACATCAAACATATTTGCCAAGTTTGACATCACTTGATGCATGCTGTAGATATTAAATACTTCCTTTTTTTTAATTTTTCGCCATAATTTTACCACTTTGCCAAGGCAACACTGTTTGAGATATCAAAAACCCCTTTACAGATTTGAATCTTCAATGTTTTGGCATGATTCTCACTAAGTTTGGCGACAATCAGATAAGATCTGTAGGAAGAGTATTTATAAGTTCACAACAAAGAAAGTTGTTTGGGTCAACATGACTGATACATGTACCAAGTTTCATACAGCTACGTGCATGTGTGTATAATATATGCACCATCTTTTTGTGCCTTGTACCAGAGGCCCACTACTGAGCCCCCCTGCCCCACCCATGTGCCAGCCTTTGCACGGGCCTAGTGATCGACAACTCTGACGTGTGCCAAATTTCAGAAGTTTTTAAACATGCCAAGGGACCCAAAGGCCCTAAACACATTGATAAAAGAATTCAAAATAAATCTTAAAGAAAACAACAGGGCCCTTTGCACTTTCAGTATAATTTTAAAAGACTCTTTTAAATGCTGATTTAAGTGGCATACCTTCTTCTGCCAGTTTGTGGTACTATGTGACTCACAATAGCCACCTTTATGTCATCAGTCCCTAGGACCAAACATACAACTCAAGTTTCAAAGAAATCTCTCAGCACACGCAGAAGATGTGAGTCACTTCCTGTTTATATTTTTTATAAATTGATTGCATCGCCATAGTAACATTATTCAAGATATCAAAAGTCCTTTTGCAATTTAGCATATTCATTTATATTTAGGCATTTAGCAGATGCTTTTATCCAAAGCGACTTACAAGATGAGGAAAACAATGAAGCGATAAATAATAGGGAGGCAATAACATTAGCCGTACATAGTAACAATTTTTACCAAGAGTACAACATTTCAGTGCTTGAGAGGCAATATCTGTTGGGAGAGAGGAGAAAAACAAAGGTTAGTAGTTTTTATTTTTTTCAAACTTGTCAGGTATTCATGCAAGAGGCAGGTTTTAGAAGAGTAGCTGTGTTTTAAATGGAGGAAGGAAGGGATAGTGAAGATGAACCTGGGAGCAAGTGATAGCGTGCCCTTTAAAGAGGGTATTACTAGGCAATGTTCTTTCACTGACTGTAGGGATCTGGAAGGGGTGTAGATGTGAATGACTTTGTGAAGGTAGTTTGGTGCAGAGCCAGTAGTGGTTTTGTATGCAAGGAGTAGAGATTTGAACTTGATGCATGCAGCAACTGGTAGCCAGTGAAAGGCAATGAGAAGAGGTGTGACACGGGCCCTTTTAGGTTCCTTGAAGACCAGTTGAGCTACTGCATTCTGAATTAGTTGTAGTGGTTTGAGTGCCCGTGTAGAAGACCGGCCAACAGAGCATTGCAGTAGTCCAGCCTTGAAATAACAAGGGCCTGGACAAGGCGTTATGTCGCATGTTCAGTGAGGTAAGTCCAGATTTTTCTGATGTTATACAAGGCAAATCTGAGCGTGTTGTTTTGGCAATGTGGTCAGAAAATGTCAGCTGATCATCAAAGACTACACCAAAGTTTCTGTCTGTCCTTGTTGGTGTTAGGGTTGTGGAGCCAAGCTGGACAGTAAAATTGTGCAATTGTGTAACTGAGTCGGTTTACCTGGAAAGATGAGGAGTTCAGTCTTGGCTAGGTTGAGTTGTAGGTGGTGTTTTGTCATCCAGGTCGAGATGTCATCCAGACAGGTGGATATGCGTGCCGTTACTGTGTGGTCATCAGGAGAAGAGAGAAGGGTATCACTGGGTATCATCAGCATTGCAGTGGTATAAGAAGCCATGTGATTGGATGATAGGACCTAATGATGTGGTGTAAACAGAGAACAGAAGAGGTTTAAGGACTGATCCTTGAGGGACCCCTGTGACCATGTGATGCAATTTGGACAGCTCACCTCTCCATGACACCCTGAAGGATCTATCGGAGAGGTAGGACTGAAACCACTGGAGTGCAGATCCTTGGATCTCCAATGAAGACAGGGTATTAAGGAGGCTGCAGACAGATCGAGTAGCAATAGTACAGAGGACTATTTGGTTAATGGGGCTCTGTAGTTACTATCTTCCTCCCTTGGGCCCCTAACAATAACAAAAGTCCTGCATGCACAGTAGAGTAGAACTGTAATGGCTAAGTAATGTGTACATGATTCCTTTACATTTTGGTTAATAAAATCTTCCTCATATTCCCCCTTTGAGATGTTCACATCTCGCTTTCATTGCCTTTACCCAAAGTGCAGTTTCATAATCCAGTTTCCTCTGTTAAGCCATCTAGTGACTAAGTCAAGTCATGCAGTTTTGTTAAGAATGACCGTTTTATGCAACAGCACTTTGAAAGAGAACAGGACCAAACTTCTCTCACTCTCAACTAGAAAGGAGTAAAAAATCCTCTCTCTCTAATCCTTTCATTTAAAATAAAACAGTGTTATAAGCATGAGCGTGCATTTGTTTCAGCCTTGCCTGTGGTTGTCACAGTTATGTAGAATATATAACAATAAAATAAAAGGAGAGTAAATAAGAATGAATACAAAAAATGAAGACAAAAATAGAATATGCATAATATGAAAACAAACTAAAAGACAGTACCGAGGTTTAGGTTCAGATACATTTGTTTAAATTTCATTCTTAATCTGCATCAGAGGAACTTGAAGTCTCATCTACCAGTTGCAAATTCAATACAGTTTTATAAAGCAAGTCCTGATCACATTTCTGTTGAGTTAGATTCATCTTTTCATCATCATACCCTAACATTTCCATTCTGTTTTTATTTTGTGAAATCCAAATGAATATTGATTCAAAACCTGATTTAGATTATTCTTAATAAATGGTGTGAATTTATTCTTAAGTAATGTACATTGCCAGTGGGGTCTGTAAATGCAAGTCCAGTAATGATGTCTGCCTTTCAAAAACCCTGTTCTCACTGACATGTTTCTGCTATTTCCATGCAGTAAAAAGATTAAAAAGCAGAAAGATACAATTCCAAAACTGTAACATGTAATTCGAGTATTGTAAGGTGCAATTCCAAAATTGTAGTCTGGCTTCCAAAACGTCGGTTCGCACTGATATGTTTCTGTTATGTAGATTTCTGCTTGAATCTTAAATATGTTACATGCAGGAACTAGATAAAATTCCGACAATTATGTCTGGCTTCTAGGAAATTTGTTCTTGCAAGTTTCTGTGGTGTGGATTTTTTGTTGAATAATGTAATTGCCCGCAGGGTCTGTAAATGCAATAATAGTAATGATGTCTGCCTTCCAGACACTGACATGTTTCTGCTTTGTACATGCATTAAGGACATTAAGAGGCATTAGCAAATTTGACAATAACAAAATTTGAGTAATACAATTATTTTTAGATATTAACAGACATCACAATAACATTGTACTGTACTTTAACATCAATTCTTCTTTTTTACGTTTCTTGGTATCTTTTTTTGGTAACAAGAAAAGATTTAAATGAATGTCGAGGTTGTTTTTACTTGTCCCTAGGAGCCAATGGTTGGGGATTTGGTGCATTACTTTCAGGGGCATCTTCAGCAGGGGCATCTTCCTAATGTCAAAAACAGACAGTAGTAAAGTTAAACAAGACACACTTGATTACATGGTGATGTAAAGCTGGATTTTCAAAGATTTTGAAAAAGCAGATTCCGTATTTTTTATGGTATTTTTTTATGTTATGTTCCCTAAAGGTGAGTGACAAGTTTAAACCTGCTTCATCTGTGTTCTTCATGCTGTGACAACATGACGTGCAAGAAAGAAGAGCGGTGCATTTATAAATGATTATTATATTAACCCTAAATTAATTAAACCAAACTGCTTTCTATTTGCTTTCTATTTTTTATTTCCAGTCTGGGGTTATTTCTATCAACTAAATGTTTGTCATTCATGACTAAGCTTGCATGCTTTCTACTTGTTGGGCATACTAACCCTATTTATGTTGTAATGCATGTAAACATTAAAATATTTTAAATGATTAAATGATAATGTTATTTAATTGTTTAATGTTGCATAAAATGTTAAAGCTGCAGTCCCGAACCTTTGCCCTTTTATTGGCATCTCTGTTTGAACCCTTAAAATTGCAGGTTCTTCCAGATGTATTTTCTGTATATGGGCTGTTTTGGTACTGTGCAGATGAATCTTATGGTTTGAGCTATACTCAGGGGTTGTCTCACCACATCAGTAATGTCCTTCAGGTAGGTCAGCACCAGTTTTTCAAAAGTCTTTATGACCACAGACGTTAGAGCCACAGGCCTGTAGTCATTTAGTCCTGTAATTTTGGGTTTCTTTGGGATAGGGATGATGGTGGAGCGTTTGAAGCATGTAGGGACTTTGCACAGCTCCAGTGATCTGTTGAAGATCTGTGTGAAGATGGGGGCCAGCTGGTCAGCACAGGATTTCAGACAGGCTGGTGTAACACAATCTGGGCCTGGTGCTTTTTCCTTACAGTGTGTTAATTCTTTTACAAGTTTGCCAAAATATATCTTTCTTAAACAGTTATTATAGGGACATATTCAATGGGCAGGAAAAGAAAAAACAAGATAGAGACCAGTCTCGATTTCTTTGCCAAAAAGTTCACCCAACTAAAGAAAGAGGACTCTGAGTTTCATCTCAAACTTCAAACAGCTCCACATGAGCATGAATTAAAGATGATGACATTGTTGACTCAATTCTTTGGAAGGCAGCCCAGTACCACCACCTGCCAGCTGGTCACAGGCTTTCCCAGATCACTCTCATCCCTCTACATATCACCACTCATATCAGCATTATAGTCACCCCCCATCCACTCATCCTCAGGAATATGGTCTCTGCTCTCCAGCTTCTTAACTGGATCCTTACCCTCCACTCAACCATAACCAGGCCCCATACCTACCACACACTAACCAACAAGATCACATTCATCCACAACTCATCCATAACCAGGCTCCATACCAACCACACACTCATCCACCAGACCACAATCACATTCACCTCCTATTAACTAATCAAGATCCTAGTCTGACACCATCACCAGCCTCAAATGTTACAGTAAATTAGTGGTGGAGGAAGTTACCCAGTTGCATTGTTTTAAGTTTAAAGTTGACGACAAGAATGTAGTTCCCCTTCAGTCAGCCACGTTCGGCGTTACGTCAACGTACTGCCATATGGGGTCTCACTTGGGAGCCCTATCACCTTCGAGTAGTAGAAAATGCGCCAATGAACATTGGCCAGAGAGGACAGAGCCAATGAGCATTGGGGCAAAGGATTTGCGTGCCGAGGTGTGCCCACCCGGAAGCAGATATAAAGCCGGCTGCAACTCACTTTCATTCAGATTTCGCTTCGTAGCCGAGTGTGTGCTATTTGCGTTCACTCGACTATCGCCTTTTGAGTTCCCCAGCGTCTGCTGCGTCTGCTGCGGGCCCCCAGTCCTCTATAGTGTTGGGATCAGAGCTGCCGGGTGACAGCGCCGTTCCCCTCGGGGGCCCACTGTCACTTTTGGTGCTCCAGATGAGGACCGGATGTTGATCACTGCATTGGAGAGTGGGCTGCTCTTCTCTGAGGATGAGGCAGAACTTCGGGCTGGGTCGTTCCTGCTGAGTCAAACTCGGAGCTCACGGCCATGCTTGCTCGGGCAGCTGTCACAGCAGGTTGGTTCACGGAAGTGCTTGAGGGTGTTTAGGTTGTGGAAGGCATCTTTTTCTGCCTGAAGCGGCTTTTTCCTCCTCCACTCTCACTGCTCTCGATGGGGGGGCTGCCAAGGGATGTGTGCAGATTCTTCCCCGTCATAGAGCTGGCTGCAGGAAGTAGACGCCCACTCTTTAGGAAGAGTCCTCCCACTGCCCGCTGTTTTACTCCTGTCCGAGGCCCCCCTCGGCCCGGACGCGTTGGCACACGGCTGGCCCTGGGGCCCACGCGAATATGTATTTTCCCCAGTGAGCCTCTTTGCGCAAACTCTGCGCAAGATCTGGGAGGACGGGGAGCAGGTCTCAAGGCAGACCCAGCCCTTACCTGTGTCCCATTCGCCCCTGCACATGTATGTGGACTGTACGCAGCGCTTTAGATGCGATCAGCTCTTTGTCTGCTTTGGAGGTTCTCAGAAGGGAAAGGCCCTCTTAACAGAGGTTGGCCCACTCCCAACAGAGGTTGGATAATGGAAGCCATTGCCTTGGTGTGCCTTGGGGGCTCACTCGATTCTGAGTGTTGCCTCCTCTTGGACGTTGGTGCATGGCACCCCTCTATCAGACATTTGCAGAGCTGTGGGCTGGCCGACACCTACACCCTTCTGAGGTTTAACGATCTCAGGGTGGAGCCCGTGTCCTCTCATGTGTTGGGGCCCACTAAGTAGTGGGCAGGAGGATGTGCGTGGTGTTCTTGCTTGCGTTGCTTTACAGTTGTCATGGTGGTGGGGCTGCGATGGCTGCCTGCGCGGAGAACTGGGTAGGTTACGGAGGCAGGGGAGCTCTTGTACAGAGGCACGCCTTGCCTGCCAATACTTGCATTCCTAGCCCGTAACGTGGGTCGGCTTGCGGCGTTTTCCACAGGGACCCCATACGTCTTCACCGTTTCACCACTGAACAGCCGGGACACATCTCGGCTCCTCAGCACAACCTGATTGAAAGTGAGTTGCGGCCGGCTTTATACCTGCTTCCGGGTGGGCGCGCCTCGGCACGCAAATCCTTTGCCCCAATGCTCATTGGCTCTGTCCTCTCGGGCCGATGTTCATTGGTGCATTTTCTACTACTCGAAGGTGAAAGGGCTCCCAAGCGAGACCCCATACGTCAGTACGTTGGCGTAACGTTTCCGTTCCCTCCTTCAGGGAACGAGGGTTACATACTTAACCAAGATGTTTTGTTACATTTAAGGATATGTTTTGCCCACGAAAGTGCATATTTCTATTTTTAGATGATTTTAGTCATTGAGAACATGTTGAATGAAAAGAGTACAAAATGTTGTTGTTGTTAAACATTGAGCAAACACAGACATGCGTTTAATTGTTTTGATTGTTGAACTAATATATTCAGATTTTTACTGTGCTTAAAGTGTAACAGAAAATAACAGAAAATGTGTTCTCAGCACTACAGTAAACAACTATTTAAACCATTTAGCTAAAATGACAGGTACAAATTATTATATAGAGTTACACTTATCTTTGATCTTTGAAAAGTACAAGGTAAGGGCTTCCCAAACTTTTAGCTCAGTTGCCTCTAGGTGTGTGCTGGGGGCATGTGTGCCATTTATTTCCTCCAAGATGCTGGGCTTTTCATAGATGTTGTGAAGGACACAGCACATGCTTATCACTTTTGGGACCAGTGATATGTGAACATCTAATCGTTTTCCCAAACACCTCCATCTACTTTTCAGCCAGCCAAAGGCACATTCTACAGTAATTCTGGTCCTACTTAAACACTGATTGAATTATCACTTGGCATCAGTCAGGTTGCCGATGTCTGCATAGCCTTTCATTAACTAACTATGTAAGGGGTCGGCTGGGTCCCCCAGTATTATTATAGGCACTGGAGTACCGTGGATCACCTGTGCATCCTGAAAAATCAGTAAATAGTTTTAATAACAACAGCACCCACCTATCCCCATCTTCAATTTCCTTTCATATTTATTAGTGATTGAGTGCCTAAATTATAACCCCATGAGACTATTTATTTTACAAGCCATTTTTTATGTTGTCTTAATGGAATATATGCAACATCATCGGCTACAAAGATGCTACTATTTAGTTCTTTAAATGAATTATAATTTCAAATCGAAAGAAAATATGAACATAATGTAGCTGTTTTAATTTTGTAAATAAATCCAATCAAACATATGGTTATATGTAGGTTTACTATATAAGATCAGATGTCAAGCTAAGCCTGTGTCTTTAAAACATGATCACTGCCAAAGAGATTTTAAGATGCTTCAACGGCTTACAAACCATGTGGAAAATCTGTCCTCTCTCTGCCATGTCATACACCTTAGAATTCCTCAGGACCTGTGCATAATGTACGCTTCCTGGAAACACCTTGTTGATGTTGGTAAAGCTGAATAATAAATGTTACAGTTAATGTCTGCTTTGTGTGTCTTATATTCTGATGGTGTAGACAATAAACAGTTTCTTACTACATTCTGTCTACAACCCCCTGCAGAATCGAATGCTAACTTTTCCAGTTAAAGTAATCAGTGGGGTTGTGTGATGGGGCTACAGTATGATGGGAATGTGACTGCCATAAATTGCTCCAGCACACTGAGGGAAACCCCAGGAATTGTAGAATCCCCTCACCACATTCTTAAGTTCTTCTCCCTGAGGAAACTTCACATACTCATGGAGCAGCTCACAGTTTACAGCAAGGCAAAAAAACATGAATAATGTGACACGCCAATGAGTCACTCACCTTGAACAAGTGCACCAATGTACGACAGCTGGCCCACGTAGCAAGCCACCATAAGGCAAGGGCAACACATTTGTGCACAGGGATCGCTTTCCTTAATGGGGTGTCCTTGTGACACACGCACCAGTAAGAGCTTGCACAAAAAAAGTGAAAGCTTGCCTTTTTTGTACCCACATTTTGTACCTATTTCTTCATGGTGCTCATATTAGTGAATGACTGGAAACCTTTTGGGGGGAAGCCAATTTTAAACACGTGCATCGGATATGAGGTGTATCATAAAGTAAGTGTAATCAGGCGCTCCAAAAAATCGTATATGGACTTATATGAGCCATATGAGCATAAGACTTGCAGTGTAAAGCACAACCTTAGTCTCCCTTTTTATTTTGTCTCTTTCTGTGGTTGTATTTATTAATTCTAATACTCTTCAAACAGCAATTAAAATCAGTCTAGAGACTCAACTTCTGAAGAATTTACTACACATTTCTTTCACAAGAGGTAATTTTGGTTTTTAAATCATTCTTTTTTTGAGTCCTGATTATCAGTAACATTTTTTTATTTCTTTTATACAGACTTAGTCCTGCAGAGAAGAAAATCCTTTCATGCCTGGCCCTCTGTGGAAACTTTCTTAAAACATTTCAGAGATCACAAAAACAGAGTAAGGAAAACATTATTTTGTTTGTGATTCGGAACACTTTGCATTCATGTCTCAGTTTTGTGCAATTTAATTTGAAACAGTTTAAAAACTGTTGCCTGGTTTCAATAAGACATCATCAACAGTTAATTATGATATTCAGTTACCTATCCAGGAAGCCTGTAAACATTATGGCTTTGCCATTTTTGCAGCTTCTGGGGTGAACTGATTGTAGGGATTGGGTCACTGACTGGTTTGGACTGACATGGAATATTATCAATGGTTTGGAATCCATTGATAATATAACCCCTTCATTTATGGGTTCAACAACAACTGTGGAATCAGTTCCATGTTTTGGATTCCCAACCATTGATAATATTTCATGATGTCAGTCCATTAATGAATAAGGAAGTAGAATTTTATATTTAAATTAAGGCCTTTGCCTTTTTGGCATCATCTGGTGGTCAGAAAGTGAACACAGTTGTTCTAGGGATTTAAAACATAATTCCCAAAAAATATTCCAAGTTGCTATTGATGTTTACTCATTAATACTGTGGAATCAGTTCCATGTTTGCTATTCCAAACCATTGATAATATTCCATGATGTCAGTCCGTGATGCTAGGCATAGTACAGCCTTTGCTGTGGTAATATGACCCTGTGTTTCCAACACCAGGTAGAAAGCTAGAGCTACCTTAATCTTCTTTGTGTTCATGGTCAATGAAGATTTGTATGGCTACTGTATTTTGATATATGTAGTCATGTCTTCCTTGTTGTCATGACCAATTACGGTTAACATGCTTAAAAGTTTACGGGCAAAAGAATAAAATACAAAAACGTAGCGATGCAAAGTAAAGATTAACATACTTTTCTTGTGATCACTTACATCATGCTGTACCAGCCCATTGTATTTGAAGCCTTAACATATAAGTTAGCCAGATCAGGACAATGTGTGCTTCTGTCTGTCACGTCTTTCCATGCCTTCCTTGTCGTTATGACCAATAACGATTAGCATGACCCCTACGAAAGGTCGTGTCTGACCCTTGTGTTCAAAACCTTAGAAGAATAGTGGAGCCTTTCCAAGGTGGCAAAATGGCCGTGTGGTCAGTACCACCTTGTATAAGGTTTGCTGACACACAAGGGCTATAGGTATGTTGAGTGAGTGGGTGGTTCTTGTGCTTGCTAAGGCAGCACATATACTAAAATTGGATCAATACAAAGAAGATTAACATGGCCCCTGCAAAAGGATGACATGCAAATTCGTGAAGCGCTCCATATTTATTGTTTGTTTGTTTCAAAGGTAGCCAGGGACGGCACTGTGTCTGTCTTCAGTCTGTTTTCTGCCATGTCCTTGTAGTCATGACCGATTAGTATGCCTTTCTTGTGATCATGAACAATAATGAACAAATTGTGGTTGTGGGAAATGAACTAACATGTTTTTTGTGAAAAATGTTCTTGCAAAAGAATACAGTTTGGATTTCAATCCTTATCACAATCACAGTACAGTCTTTCCAGAGGTAAAATGACCATGTGGCCCCCACCAACCTGTAGAAAGCTAAAGGACTCTGTGGTGCCCACCATCTTGTAGAACGTAAGGAAGATTTTATTAACCAAAATGTAATCTCATGTACATATTATTTTACCATTATAGTTCTACTCTACTGTGCATGCAGGACTGTTTTTGTTTGGGGCCCAAGGGAGGAAGATAGTAACTACAGACCCCCATTAACTCATTTTGACAAGTGTGCGTGAGAAGATTCCTATAAAGACCCTTCCCCAACCAGGCACAAACAGTTCTCTATAGAAAACTCGTCTTGATTGTTTCAGCAATAATGTCTATCTTTTGGCATCAAAACCTGAGACTTAAGAGTGTTACTAAGAAGTGCGTAACGGAAAACCACAACAATTGGCGACCACGAAGGGACACCAAAAGAATGGTGGGGTGGACCACAGCAACACAACAAATTGGCCAAAGAAAGCAGTTTTTGCTTATATAGTTAGGTTGTGGTGAGACACTTTATGTTCTTCTAAATTCATTGAACTAAATTGAACAGAATAAAATTTTCTAAATAAAAGAAAAAAGGGGTTTTGATTCCAAAAGCACTAAATGCATGCTGTAGCGTCTGGTCTGACCAAAGGTTACCAGTTGGATCGTAAAATACAAGAAGAATAGGACTCCGAATGGGGGGCTGAGATCGATTACCTGGTGAACTGGTGAACCCATCAGCACTCCCTGGTGCTGATGGGTTCACCAGTTCGTCTATCTTCGCTGACTAGTCCGACGTTGGGAAGCACACCTGAGTTCAATACAAGTATCCGATTCGCTGTGTTTAAGTTTTACCCATTTTAAGGTGATTTTAACTGGTTCATGCAGAAATGGTTAGCCGATTTAATCCTGCCATTCTTTACTCCTCCTTTTTTTATTCCTCGTTTTAATTCCTGAGAATTGTTTCTGTGTTTATTGCTTACATATTAACGTCACTCAAACTGCCTTGATTTCTTTACCTGCTCTGAAGTAGTACTGTATTACATGTTATATTTTCGAGGCCAGAAAAGTAACATTTCTTAGAGTTGATAAACGATCCGCTGAATACCCGGTGGACGAGTAATTTAGTCTGGCACGAATATTAACTGCATCAGGTAAAATCTATAAAACACGTACGATTAATCGCATTAAATTGTGCGTGATTTTTCCCTTTGGGCTAATCATCTAGTGTTCCAAATACACTACAATGCATTGATCTGTGTTTGGTGAGAACAGTGAAGATAGATTTTTTTTTTTATTTGATTTTTTTTTTTATTGGATTTAATTTTTTGATTTTTGAAGTGTAGAGTTTATATTAGATAATAGTAGATTGTTAAAAGACAAGCGCTGATAAATCCTATAGGCCAAAGTCCTACAAGAGGTAGGCATCAGATCCTGCAAGGGTTGCCTGCACACCTTGAGTTGAGTATGACTGAAGTATGAGGTTGAGTATGACTGAAGTATGAATGTGAATAACAAGCTCTGCATCTCGTAAGCGGTGACTGCGTACCCTTCTGTGTCTCACAGAGGGAGGGTAATTGTTGTCTTACTTGAGAAGAGTGTATAAGCCCTGTAAATAAAGGGACACGAATGAATGTGTACATGAGCCCCATTCAAATAAAGCGACTGGTATGGAGAACTCTATGAAAAACATAAAACAGGCTAGAAAAATTCTGAAGGAGGCAGACAGAGAGATAAAAAAAGGAGGATGAGTTTGCAGATCCCCCTCCTTATGTGACCTCTGAAGGTCAATTTCCTTTACTCAAAGGAGTGGTGGAAGTTTCTGGAGAGATGCAGATGGAAGGAAATGTGGAGATAAGAGATGAAAAACAAAGAAAGCCAGATGTAAGACTAAAAAGCAGGCAAGAGTGAAAAGGAAGGCCTGTATTTAGACTGTTATAAACAAGTACAGATAGCTTTGGAGAAAATAAAAATACAGTATAAACAAAAAAAGCCAAGTGAAAAGGAACCAACAGTACAGACAGGACGGATAGAAGAGGAAATTGAAGTAGAAGCAAGGGTATTTGAGGAAGTGTTAGATAGAAGGATTGAGGAGGCAGGAAAGCTTATGGCTGAAACAGATAAGCTGTTGAGAAGACGTGGGTTGCTAGAAAGTAGAGTAGAAGCAGGTAAAAAGGAGTCCTCATCTGATGAAGGAAAGTGGTCACGGGAAGAAGGAGAAGGACGGCTTGGACCATCGGCAAAACAATTCCCTTTTTTAATTAAAGGAACGCAGGGGCAATACATACCTTGGGCTTCACAGGATCTTGAGAGGCTGGTCACTCTCCTCCCTGACATGCACAAGGGAGCTGGGAAATGGATTAGAGTATTTGAAGAAGAAACTATGGGCAAGCTTTTAGCTGTGGGTGACATCAAAGGACTCCTAGCAGAAATTATAGGAGGTGCAAAGATGGAAGAAATCCTTCAAGCATCTGGCTTAGAGAGAGCTGTAGATGCACATTACATGGATGGTACTACTTTTAATGTTTACCGCCCCGCAGTATGGCAAGCACTACGTGCTGAATTTCCAACCAGAACCGACCCTAAAGCATTGAAGGGCGAGCAGTTGGGTTGAAACTGAAAACCCAGTCACATATGTTCAGAAACAATTGAAAAGATGGAAGCAAGAGACTGAAGGGAATCCAGAAGGAGACCCTCTGAACAATGTAGCCATTAGAAATGCTGTAATAGAAGCCATGCCACAAGATGTAAAGAGTAAGTTAGAAGATGTAGTTGGTCTGAACTCCAAAACACACAAAGAGTTTTGTGACCATGTATCTCATGCAGTGGAACTGTACAGAAAAAATTAACAAAAGCTGAAAAATTAAGAGAAAGAATTACAGAGAAAACTAACTCGATTGCAGCTTGAAGAACTAACAGCCAACATAACAAAAGATTAAAGCAGTTGTAAAGAAACAAGAATCTAACCAAATGACTGTAATGGCTTCTGTAAATGCTTTACAACCAACTGTCCAACTGTTTATGCTCAGCAGCAGGGGCCTCTCGGGTGGAAAAGAAAAACTCAAGCATGGAGACAGAGAGGGAGAGGCAGAGCTATAAATTTTCCTCCAGGAGTGTGCTGGGGATGTGAACAGCCAGGACAGAACAGAAGAGACTGCCCTATCAATCCATAGCAACAGGCCCCCAAGGTTGAAAGGGGGACAGGTTGCCAGGCACCTTTTCGTGGTCCTGTGAACCCCTGGGGAGGCCCAACTCAAAAATACTAGGGATGCCCAGAGAATCCTATAGGGGAGATTTAACTTCTAATTATGACTACTAATGCAAACCAAGTTTTGCAAATTGTATTGCAAATTGAAGTAGAAGAAAAAACATACCCATGATGATAGACATGGGGGAAATTCATTGAAGCACAGATACCTGAATTACAGATACCCAAATCAGGATTTCACTGTGCAATGAAATATGACCCATTGAGAAATGTAGATATACAAAAGGAATGGCAAGAAGGAACTAAAGAGCAAAGGATTGAAATGATCTCACAATACATCATAATAGGCCAACAGGGAGCAGCCATGAAAATAACAGAAAATGAGTTCATAAAGAGATGTAAATAACCTTCGCAAGATGGTGCTGCCACGTTCGAATGCCATCCTGGATACTCCGCTAAGACGCTCTGCTGTGTTTTTATTTATTTATTTACTTACAACTACTCATACCTAAACAATCACCCTGACGCGGCTATCATTGTGTCTGGTGACTTCAATAAAGCCAACCTTAGACAGGTAATGCCGAACTTTTACCAGCACATCTCCTGTCCAACGAGAGGGGGAAATACATTGGATCACTGCTACACAATATTCAGAAATGGTTACAAAGCCAACTTGCTATCGGCTTTTGGAAAATCGGACCACTGCGCCATTTTCCTCATACTGGAATATAAACTAAAGCTTGTACAGAAAGCTCCTGAGAGGCGGGAGGTGAAACGCTGGTCCGCCCAATCAGAGGCTGCGCTACAGGACGTAGCCCAATAAGAGGCTGCGCTCGATGACATAGACTGGGACATGTTCCGGTCTAGCTCTGCTGATGTCAGTGAGTTTGCGGATGTAACCATGAGCTTTGTTGGTATGCTTGTTGAGCAAGTAACACCCACCATTACAATAAAAACATTCTCAAACCAGAAACCATGGGTCGACAGTACAATCAGGGCAGCAGTGAATGCACGCACAGCAGCGTACAACGCAGGACTCCTGTCGGAGGACATGAACGACTATAAGTTAACATGCTACGCTCTCCGACGCGCGGTTAAAACCGCTAAACAACGGTACAGAGAGCATGTGGAGTCTCACTTCCAACTGAATGACTCCAGACGCATGTGGCAGGGACTGAGGACCATCTGCGCTTTTGGAAGTAAACCCTCCATCACGGTTAAAGCTAACTCTTCTCTGGCAAATGAGCTGAACACCTTCTATGCGCGGTTTGCACTATGGTGCACTAAAGTACAGAAATGTCAGCGAGGAGCGCGCCATCGTCATGACGGAGGACGAGGTTTGTAATGCTCTGAAGGGGTGAACATCAGGAAAGCGGCCGGGCCTGATGGCATTCCGGGACGTGTATTGAGAACGTGCTGATCCGCTGGCTGGTTTGTTAACATCAATCTTCAATGAGTCCCTTGCCCAGTCAATTGTCCCTACCTGCTTTAAAAAATCTGTCATTATTCCACTGCCAAAAAACAACATGCCCTCCTGCCTAAACGATTATCGACCCGTGGCACTCTCACTAATCATGAAAGTCTTTGAGAGACTTATCAAGAACACCATCTGCTCCTCCATTACACACAACATCGACCCCCTCCAGTTCGCCTATCACCCCAATAGGTCTACTGAAGATGTTTCAATCCCGTTTCCCACATTCTCCATGCCACTCTCACACATACAGACAGCAATAAAGGAAATTATGTGAGACTGCTGTTCATAGACTATAGCTCAGCCTTCAACACCATAATCCCTCATAGACTGGTCTCCAAACTGAGAGACCTAGGACTGAATTCCCACCTCTGTGAATGGGTTCTGGACTTCCTTTCATGCAGACCTCAGGTAGTAAGGGTAGGTCAGAACACCTCCAACATCATCACCCTGAGTACAGCAGCCCCACAAGGTTGCTTTCTCAGTCCCCTGCTCTACTCACTGTATACATATGACTGTGTATCCTCTCACAACTCCACATCTATCATCAAGTTTGCAGATGATACAGTGGTAATGGGCCTCATCTCCAACAACGATGAGTCTGCCTACCATGATAAAGTGGAGAAATTAATATTATGGTGCCAAGCTAACTGTCTCTCTCTGAATGTCAGTAAAACCAAAGAAATGGTTGTTGATTTTAGGAGGAGGCAGCAGCGGACCTACTCCCCAGTAATCATCAATGGGACCCCTGTGGAAAACGTGAGCAGCTATAAATACCTCGGTGTGAAGATCTCTGAAGATTTAACATGGTCCGACCACATCCATATGGCCATCAAAAAAGCCAGACAAAGACTGTATCATCTGAGATTACTGAGGAAATTCAGTGTTTCCCCTCTGATCCTGAAAACTTTCTACACTGGGGCTGTAGAGAGTGTATTGACTCAGTGCATCTTATCATGGTATGGAAACATATCAGTCAAAGATCGTGAAGCTCTTCAGAGAGTGGTGCGCTCAGCTGAGCGTATCTCCAGGACGGATCTCCCTTCTTTGGATCATATATACACCAGGAGATACAAAGCTAGGGCTATTAAGATCCTCAAAGACTCCACCCACCCTGGACACCGGCTGTTCATATTGCTACACTCAGGTAGACGCTTCCGCACCTTGATGGCTAAAACAGAAAGACTCAGGAGGAGCTTCTTACCTCAGGCCATCAGACACTTAAACATGGACAAGCATACACTACATTTAAGTGACTCTGGCATAACATGCTAGTTATACTACTTTGCATACTGCATTCCACTTGCATACTGCACTTTATTATAATTTATAATTTATACAATTCATCTACGCCATTCACGTACCATCTGTTCTGTTATTCTGTCACTGGTCCAGCTGTATTTTTGTATTTTGTATCTTGCATTTTGTATTTTACATATTTTTGTGCTCTAAGTACTGTTTTTACTTCTTAGTATTTATCTCACAGTCTAACGGAGCATTCAGATTCACATTTCACTACTTGTTGTATTCTATATAACTTGTATGTGACAAATCAATTTTGACTCTTGACTCTATTCCACATTTATCTTTATATGTAGGAAAAAAATTGGAAAACAAAGGATCTAGGGCCAATGATAAAAAAAGCTGCACAAAGCAAATGGGAGCCTATAACAATTCCATTGAATTTTCATTCTGCTAACAAGAATTACATAAATATTTGTGTGGTATATCTTTGCTAGGGATTCCTCAGGAGGTAGTCATTAACCAGAAGCAACGAGTACAAATGATGTCAACACCAGAATTAGAATGTATGACCCCTGAACTTTTACAGGAAATTGAACAACAAGTGCCAGCCGAGTTGTGGTTTTAGCATGAGACTGATGTAGGTTTGGTAAAGTTAGCATGCCCAATACAAGTGCAACTTAAACCGAATGCACGCCTACTCCGAAAAATGCAATATCCTTTAAGCCCAGAGGCTGAATTAGGTATAAAGGATGCAATTGAAGAACTTGTAAAAGCCAGAGTGTTAATAGAAACCAACAGTTATTGCAACGCTCCCATTTATCCTATACTTAAAGCAAACAAAGCTAAATGGAGTCTTGTCCATGATTTGAGAGCAATCAATGATATAGTGGAGGTTTGGCCAGCTGGTGTTCCTAACCCACATACGCTGTTAACAAATGTCCCTCCCGATGCCAAATACTTTACAGTAATTGATCTTTGATCTGCATTTTTCAGCATCCCAGTGGCAGAGGAAAGTAGACACCTGTTTGCATTTACCTATGCTGGTAAACAATATTCTTATGCCAGATTACCACAGGGATTCCGGCATTCACCTGTATGTTGCTAACATAGCTGACGGATATGCATCAGCTATACTAATGCAAGAGACCTGTAAAGGTAGGAAAAAACAGCCAGTAGCCTACTATAGTACTAACTATACCCACCATGTTATCAACTAGATCTTGCAGCTGTACATCAGGCATATGAAAAAGCATCAAGGATAATTATGGGATACCCAGTTATCATTTACACACATCATAAAACTGCAGAGTTAATTGAGCAAGACAAATTTGTTTTGACTCCAGCCCGTACTCTAGTATATGCCTCTGCAATACTGTTAATCCAGCAGAATTAATTCCTTTGGTTTATGAAGGTAAACCACATGATTGTGTAGCCAGTTCATTAGCATTCACCAGGTTACGACCTGACTTTGAGTCTACTCCAATTCCAGGAGCAGAAGTTTTTTTACTTTGTAGATGGATCCAGTTTTCGAAATCATATGGGTATCCATACAGGATATGCAGTAGTAAGAAAAAATTGAAACAATTTTGTGACTGTAATATCTCAAAACTGCACACAGCCATGCTCTGCTCAACTAGCAGAATTTAAAGCCCTTACAGCTGCATGCCAATTATCAAAAGGACAAACAGCAAATATCTTCACAGATTCTGCATATTCACATAGCATGTATCATCTCTTTGGAGCAGTATGGAAGCAAAGAGGCTTTAAAAAGAGTGATGGAACTCCCATTTAGCATGCTGAACAGATAGGTCAACTAATTTCTGCTATGATGCTAGCAAAATGGTTAGCAATCATCAAATGTCAAGCTCACAAAAAAGGAAATGACTTTGTCATTAAAGGTAACAATATCACAGATTCAGAAGCTAAGAAAGCCTTGAGTTGTGCGATAGCTATATTAACTCCAGAAGTAATTATAGAACCACACCCATGCTTAGATGACATTATTCGAATTCAACAGCAGGCAGGCCCTTATGAGCAGTCTATGTGGCATCAAAGAGGAGCGACACGAGATTCCCAAAATATTTGGCGTTCACATGAAGGACATATTGTTGCACCAATCTCACTCTTAAATGTCCCTATCCTAGATGCACATGGTTTTGACCATTATGCAAAGGGGGAAGTAGTAAGGAAGGTTAAAACAACAGGGGTATTGGTCTCCATACCTGTATGCAATAGTAGAGGAATTTTTGTCTACATGTGAGATCAGTGCTAAGTTTAATGTCAGAAAGGGAATAACAACACCAATAGGTCATATACCTGCACCTGAAGGATCTTTCAAACACTTGGTAATGGATTATGTGGATATGATAAAGCGGGTACAGGGCAAAAGATACATGCTTATAGTCGTTGACCGATTTAGCCGGTGGGTAGAAGCAATACCTTCTGCAGATGAAGGGGCAGGAACAGGAATTAAATTTTTGACGAGAGAAGTGTTTCCCAGATTTGGAATCCCATCAGAAATAAGTTCAGACAATGGATCAGCCTTCATCCAAAAAAACAAGTAACTTGTAAAACAAGTATTGCAGCACTTAAGAATAAAGCAAAGACTAGGCTGTGTTTACCATCCTCAATAGCAGGGACAAGTTGAGAAAATTAATGGTCTTCTCAAATCCAAACTTAACAAGATATGTGCAAGTACTAAACTCAATAAGTAGTAATAAGATTCAGTTCCAAAATTGTAGGATCCAATTCCAGTTTGTAAAAAGCAATTCCAAAACTGATGTCTGGCTTCCAAAAAGTCTGTTCACACTGATAAGTTTCTGTGATATAAATTTCTGCTTAAAGAAATATATTACATGCAAGAACTAGACACAATTCCAACAATTATGTCTGGCTTCCAGAAAGTATGTTCCTACTGCAGGTTTCTGCAATGTAAATTTGTTAGTTAATAATGTAATTTGCCAGCAGGGCATGTAAATGCAATTCCAATAATGATGTCTGCCTTCCATGAAGCCTGATCCGACTGTTATGTTTCTGTGATGTACATGCACTAATAAATAATTAGTGATAAGAATCAATTCCAAAATTGTAAGATCCAATTCCAGTTTTGTAAGATGTAATTCCAAAATTGTAAGATCCAATTCCAGTTTGTAAGATGTAATTCCAAAATTGATGTCTGGCTTCCAAAAAGTCTATTTGCACAGATATGTTTCTGTGATATAAAATTCTGCTTAAAGAAATATATTACATGCAGGAAGCTGGTTGACCAGTGGTATGTCGCCAAAAACCCAAGTCGATGGAGCTTGACCAAAGGTTGGAAGGTCCGGGGTTGATCAACTGTTTGGTTCTCCAGAGGCCAGGGCTGACTGGGTACTAGGGGCTGGGGCTTAAATGTGGGACCCCCGGGACCTGCTGGAGCCGGGTGAGGTCCCTGGAGGTCCGGGGCAGGCCCGGTGGGTTCCCATGGCAGGGGGCCGGAGTGAGGGTCGGGCGGGAAGGAGATGCAGTGGGGAGCCAGTGGGGGTCCCAGGGCCAGGCATGGATGTCTCTGCCCAGGTAAGGGGTAAGGGCGTCTGGGGAGAGGAGGTGGGTTAGGTTCCTTGGGGTGCTTGTAAGTGGAAGTGGGTCCCAGGCCCAGGGGTTGATGTCTCTGCCCAGGTGGGACCAGGGGTCTGGGGAGAGATGGTCAGACAGGTACCTTGGGGGACATGGGAACAGGCGTTAATATCTCCACCTGGGAAATGGATAGAGAGATGGATCCTTGGATAGCCCCACTCGGGCCCTCTCATCGACCTGAGTTGCAGGGGCCCAAGAGTTAGGAGTCAGGAGGAACGGGCGTAGGAACCCGGGCAGAAGTCGCCCGGGAAGGAGCCACGGAGATGGGGTTGACATCCTCTGATAGGGCCCTTAGGGCCCCCTCACTGACCCGAGTTGAAGGAGCCTGGGACTTAGGTGTCGGGAGAAACGGGCGAGTAAACCCGGGGCAGAAGTTGCTAATATCTCCGCCCGGAAAGGAGCCACGGAGACAAGATTGGCATCCTCTGATAGGCCCCCTGGGGCCCTCTCTCTGACCTGAGTTGCAGGGACCTGGGAGTCATGGGGAGGGAGTTGGGGATTGGAGGCCCATTTCTGTTGATGGCTCCTGACAATGGATCGGGAGAAACGGGCGGGTGAACCCGGGGAGGAAGTCGATCGTATCTCCACCCGGGAAAGGTATAGAGAGACGGGGCAGGGATCTTTGGACAGGACCCGTTGAGCCCTCTCACCGACTCCAGTTGAAAGGCCAAGCTCGTCGGAAAGGTCTCAGCGAGCCTGCCGGGAGAGGTGCCAGGGCTCTGTGTGGCTTAATTTGACTCAACACAGGAAACCTCACCCGGCCCGGACACGGAAAGGAATGACAGATTGAAAGCTCTTTCTCGAATTCTGTGGGTGGTGGTGCATGGCAGTTCTTAGTTGGTGGAGCAATTTGTCTGGTTATTTCCGATAACGAACGAGACTCCCTCATGCTAAATAGTTACATGGCCCCTTGCGGTCCAACTTTTTAGAGGCACAAGTGGCGTTCAGCTACGCGAGATGGAGCAATAACAGGTCTGTGATGCCCTGAGATGTCCGGAGCTGCACGCGCGCCACAATGGGTGGTTCAGCGTGTGCCTGCCCGGGGCTGAGTGGAATTCCCAGTAAGCGCGGTTCATAAGATCGTGTTAAGTCCCTGCCCTTTGTACACACCACCCGTCGCTACTACCGATGTTTAGTGAGGTCCTCGGATCGACTGAGCGGTGGATCACTTGGCTCATGCGTCGATGAAGAACGCAACAAGCTGCGAGAACTAATGTAAATTGCAGGGCACATTGATCATCGACACTTCAAACACACATGGTGGCCCGGGGTCCATTCCAGGGCCACTCCTTTCTGAGGGTTGCTTTCTCATCGATTGAAGGCCCCGGGCCTCCGTCCTCCCAAAGGCAGTGGGTGCGCCGCGACTGGCTCCGGGTTGGCTTGGAAGGGTCGGGGGGCGAAGGTGGCTTGGCGCCCAACGTCAAGCTCTACAGCGCTCTCTCGCCTCGACTTTGCCGCTACCCCAGGGGATGGGGAAGTGTCTCCATGCCTTCTCTCTCCCCGACGGGGGGAGCTACGGCATGCATTGTGGCCCCCCGCTCCCGTGCCCCCCCGGGCGCAGCTGGCTTACAACTGGTGCAGACCAGGGGAATCCGACTGTTTAATTAAAACAAAGCATCGCGAGGGCCCACGGCGGGTGCTGACGCGATGTGATTTTTGCCCAGTGCTCTGAATGTCAAAGTGAAGAAATTCAATGAAGCGCGGGTAAACGGTGATGATTTTTGTTTCAACTCGAAAATGCGTATTGAAACAACAACAATTTTCGCAGGGTTTATTTCCTGTCTCGTGAGAAGTGCTAACAAGATTGAAGCAGATCAACGGTCTCTGCTACTCAACATCTCGTTGTTTCCAAACATTGCCAATGTTTGGAACAATGAGTACAACACGATGTAAGTGGAGAAACGTAATATTTGACTACTGTTTTACGTAAGCTATGATAAACAATCAACAGTTATTACCAGTGATGCAAAATACAAAACGCTGTTTTCAATTTCAGTCATTGACGTGATTCATGTAATGTAATTCAAAATTTTCAGTGTGACCAGACGGTGACGAAAACATTAACTGAGCCATTTTAATGTTGTTTTGGGGTACAAAAAATGAAGTGGATATTGTGAATAAATAATTTAACTTGAGTTAAATTCTAAATTGTCTGACAAAATGATTCAAATTTGAAGTGGGAGATGTCATCCTCAGACCGTCGCTATAACTGATGTGTGGTAACCTTGCGGATCATTTGGTGATCTAGGCAATTTGGTTCATCAACTTTATTACTGGGAATTTTCCTGATGGTTCAGACAGGTTTAGTCTCTTATATAAAACAAGACAGAAACAAAATGACGAAAAGGGAGAAGGTAAAGATGACCAGGGTTGATGACAGATCCTGTAGATAGGGGGTTCTTTAACAAAAGTAGCAGGGACAGGCCAAACAGTTTGATTGACAGAAAGTGTTTTTTCTCTTTGGTGTCTCTAGCAACTGAATGGGACTGCACCTGACTTAGTAGGCCTGGGCGTGAATTGAGGTCTTCCATGTGGGTACCAGTAGCAGGATCAACTCCCCCGACTTGTCAGGACAGACAGATCCACTCACCAGATACCACCATGGACAGAACTGTCACTTCACTACTTAAGCATTAGGGGAATGTTACCAATGTGGGAAACACATGAAGGGTAATATCAGTTGTGACTGATTTGATTAAAGTTTAAATTCAATTAAGTCTATTTAATTAAAGTTCAAATTCAATCAAATACAATCTTAAATGCAGAGAAGATTGTAAGAAATAATGCGGGGGAATAAGAAAAGTTAAATCTGTAAACCAATAATATATTGTTTCAATAATAATACTTATTAGGTTAAGGTAATCAAAGGTGGAGAAATAATAAGCAATAGAACAAATAAACTAAATAAAACGAAGAAGGAAGAGACTGACTGAAAACGTCCACAGGTGGCGTTGTTGCCCAAACAAAAGGGAAGTCAAGCGTAAAGAGATGAAACAGCAGTGTTAGACATACTGCCCTCTATTGTAACTAAGAGGTAATGCACCTTAATCTGAACTTCTGTTTAACCACATTCTACGTGGAAGTTACTCTCGTTTCAGACGCAGAGTTGCTACGACTACGAGTGTAATTTACTCTAGCTGGTTTTAGAGCTGGCGTTTAAATCCAAACTCCCATCCGAACTCCCATTTGAATAGCAATCATCTACCGACCTGCAGTATCTTACTATCTACTCACGGGACGAGTGAGAGAGCATGCATTAGTTAGCTACTCTAATGGTTACTCCCAGGGGGTGAGAGCATAGCTGAGAGGCCCTGGAATTCGCAGTGGCATCAGTCTAGCTCCAGTTAAAATAAAGGCCTTACAAGATGAGGGACGAACACGCTCACTCTATCTTCTTTGCGCTAACTAAGGATTTCTTCGCTCCAATTAGGCGGTATATTATATCAAGATGCACTATAAAAAGTATTCATTTTTATAGGGTCGAATTTATAACTGCAATTGCACAATCATTAACAGTGGCTGAGGTTTCTCAGTCTGTTAAGGCAAAAGTGGGTGGATCAACACTTTCATTCCTTAAAGACGCAAGTTCAGTTGTACCTGTTTCTCTCTGAATAAACACGCATTAGAATCACACATGAATTGTTACTGAGTCTGCTCACAAACAACATTTAAACTGTGTTCTCTAATTTAGGTACTTGCAGATACAGAGTTAACGTCTAGAATGTGATTGATCTAATCATAATTTACAAGGCCTTTATGATGTAGAAAGAGGAGCATCGCTCATTATCTACGTTTACACAACACTGCAAACATGCGTTAAGTCTCTTTCAATCACAGTAGAAATACCATCCATATCAATTCATCTGTATTTAAACTAGACACAAATACGGACATAATGTCATACACAATTATGTTGAATGGTTCAAGTTTATAACTGTTGTTTAATTCTGCCCGCATTCTCCACCAAAAATGTAGTGAAAATGTGTGAAGGGGATTAATATTGAGGTTTGTTCACAAATAAAGCATTCTCCATTGCAGACGTAATTATTTATGAACAAGTCCCTCAAAATTAATGTTAATAAATCTATTCTCCACCATTCCCTGTGTAAGGGAACATATATATATATATAAACATATAAATACATATATATATATATATATATATATATATATATATATATATATATATATATAAACATATAAATACATATATAGAAATATTAATAATTGATTAGGATCAATCAATGATTTGGGGAATTCTTAATCAATGTAATACATTGATTTAACACTCTTATAGAGCATGTAGCAAAGATCAGCAGAATTATGGACTCCAGATTATAAGCATGAAGCAGCATCACAATGATGTATCAAATCGAATCTCAAGTCAACGAAACAGTGTTGTTTAAAACACAACTTCAGTCATGGAAATGGTTTATTTAGCTCAAAGAAAAAATACATATAATTAATCGTCATTAAATACATACATATTTTCTAGTACCTGATCAGCAGGAATGATTGCAATAATCAGCTTTTGCATTCGTCCAACAAATGCATACACAGTCTTATTGAATCTAAGAAACATTACTTGTCTGGCCTTGAAAACAACGCTTTTCTGCTTTAACAGGACTTTAGAGCATGTAGAAAGATGGAACACAGTTTAAGTGACCTTATCTGTGAGCATTAAACGCAGCAACAATCCAGGGTGAATACACATGGGTGTTTATTAAACTACACTACCTGTGTGCCAGGGCCAAAGATCCTTGATTGAAGAGTGGAAGAGACCAAGAGCAAGAGGACGAAGACTAAGACTAGAGTGTTGGCGGTCATTTTTAAGTTCACATCGGTCACACCCAGTGAAACGTAAACAACCAATAGGTGTTAAGCAGGCAAAGTTTCTTTGTCTCACTCAACACCTTATTTGCATGTTTTATGGCCGGATGGCACATTTGCAAATATTAATCCAGGTTATTGTAGAAAGACTATCATGCCTGTTATGGTAACACAGCATACATAGTCTGATGGGAAATTAGAAGATGATCTGTTATAGATCATCTTCTATAACAGATCATAGATATTAACTATGATAGAGTTTGAACTACATTAAGTTGTGATTCATCCTAATGCATGAATACAAACAGAACATCAATCTAAACTTGCATAACTATCTACAGAGTTACAGTTAAGATACACAGTATGGTAGCAAGCATACAATAGGAATATATATACAAATGTCTACAGTTTAGGACAGTTTAGTTGTAAGTTACAGAGAGTTCTTCCTTTGGATTGGAGTGGCCTCTCTTGGGGCATGTGGCAATACTGGAATTCTTTTGAAGCTTGTGCAGGGTGTCATAAACTGTCCTGTTGGTGTCAGAGGTGCTGATAGCCATCTGGAGGAGAAGTTTGCCTCCAGACTTTCTGGAGCCCACTTTCACCCCCACACTAGTATGGAAGTCTTAAGTAAAAGGGGATATTTTATGATTCATACATGATCCAAATATTAGGCCATGCCAGACACTACATATCACATGGATTTAAATATCTGCCACTGATTCATTTGCTACATTGTATTGAAACTATTGCATTTATTAAAACCTTTTTATTATCACTGTGTGGGCCTTCTTTTAAAACCTTATTCCTCAATATCTGTACTACCGGGGTGAGATGATACACAGTTTGAATCGTTAGCTAGGGAAATACATAAGGGCAGAGGCTTCCCAGAACAGTTTTCAGCTGCACTCAAAGATGCTGTTCCTCCTTTTTGGGAGGAACAGAGTGATTCGAATGCTGAAACTTGTTTTGACAAAAACGGATAAGCGCAAATTGATCAAGTTATTGGCTGAGCAATTGAATGGCATACATTTTTGAAGTTGAAAAGGCTGACAGAAAGATCATTGCTGAGTTCTTGAAAAAGTTGAAGACAGTCAAAACTGATTTTGGCCAGATCACGTCAATAAAACAAAGCCCAGGTGAAACATTAGAGGACTACACACACAGATTCAAGATGCTATACTGAACTTTAGTGGCATGGCTAAAACGGTATTGGATGCAGATAGGTTGTTAGCACAGAATGCTAATGATGGTCCCTGGTATCACATGTGGGTGAAGGGAATAGATAAGTGTGTAGCTCAGACTCTCAAAATATTGTAGGGCACTTATGATGATCCTCATTTGTGGCAAGATAACAGCATTGACTCTGTGTCACAGGCTTATGGTCACCATAATTCTGAAATGAAAACTGTACATAAATTGGCTGTTAATCAGCCCAAAGCTAAATTAGATAACAAATGCAGATACTGCCAAAAAAGGGGTCATTGGGCATCAGAATGTTGGAAAAAGAAGGTTAAAAGAAAATCTAAAACCCCTAAGCCAAAATCTCAATCTGACCAATCTGATGAGTCCTTCAGTGCAAAGTTTGCAAAACTGACTATAGATCAGAAAAAAACATTATTAGCAGCTGTCCAGATTGACCCCTCCTTGCCCTGGGGGAAACAACAACTGTGGTTGACCACCATCCTGAGGGGTTTTATGCTGCAGCTTTGATTGATGGGAATACAATTATTTTTTAATTGACACAGGGGCTAAGATTACGATTATACCTGATAACAATTATTTTTGTATTTTCTGTTACATGGGATAAACTATTAGAGTGGACAGTGCTATGGGTAAAGTTGTTATGCTAAAAAAACACTTATTATGATAACCATTGAGGATACAGATGTGTTGGCTGCAGTATGGGTTGGGCCAGTCTCATAGACTCTACATGGCCTTGACATACTTTGTAAACTACCAGACAGTCTGCAACTGTGGGGGAACACATTAATTTGGCTGAGACAGGTCATTCCCATTGAGAAAAACACAGTTACTGAGGAGAGTGTTTTTTTTTATCCAGGGCACCCTGCTTGGTCGACTGCTCAGAGGGAGTTTGGCCTTGTAAAAATGAGTCCTGTGCAATTCACTGGTAAAGTTCTCTCTAGTACTTCTTAGTATCCATTAGGAAAAGAAACAGAAGAAGCGGCTGCTGAGGTAGAGCTAAATATAAAAAGGGAGCCCTCACCCGAATACTAAAACCTTTTCCGGACTGCATTTCCCAGATGGCCACATCCCTGGGACTGATTATTGTGGGACCTGTTCCTTGTTAACTGCTCTATTTAAGCTTCCCATTTAGTCTCGTTCCTTGCGAAATCTTGTTTTGTGCTGGCCAACATTTCTGTGTATTACCCTGTTTATATTCCTGTCTTTTAATTGTTTGCTGCCTGTCCTGACCCTTGCCTTTATTTTGAATTTTGATTGTTTGCTGCCTGACCTTTGCCTGTTTATTGGATTATGCTACTGCCTTGCCTACATTGTTATTGTTTGCAGGTTTCAACCATTGCCTGTATTTGACCACATCTCTGTAATAAAGTCTGCAAATAGATCAAAACTCCCCTGAGTTATCGTTACACCACTGATCTCAGATGTCAATATTTGTTGGTTAAAATACCCATACACATAAAATACCCAATATAGGTCTCCGTTAAAGTTTTTAAAGCATTTTGTATGATTTTCCATAGTCTGGTAATTGTCGCTTTCACAACGTTCACGTACGTAACTGTTTAATCCTCATAAACGCGAACATTAAATTAAATTAAAATATTTTATATGACGAGCACACTCTTTTCCATTCGTTGGGTATTATTGCTTCTGGTTTGTTGATTTTAAATTCAGCACTCGGACCCCATCACAGAAGAGCTATTGGAGACAGCCAATTTTGTTAATCCCAGATTTAAAACTACACAACTTTCTGCGCACCATGTCCTTACCATTCAGGAGAACGTGAAAACAGAGATGGTGTCAGCAGCTGCACTCCGCAGGGAAAGTCACAGAGTACAGAGCACTCTACAACTTCATCAGAAGCAAAGAAGCCAAAGAGGTCATTAAGACGTTTTTTCAAAGGAAGGGAGGCAACTCCTTTCACTGTACCCACAGAGCTGATCAGCTTCTTGGTGTCCCTTGCTGAACAGTGAGGAAAATCCACTGGAATGGTGGAGACAGCAAACATGTGGAAATGTATATGTCCCCACATTCCCTCTCTTTAATCATATAAAATATTTGATCAAATAGACTGGTTAAATGCAAGCAAACTTTCATAATCATTATTAAAACATTCTTTGAAAAGTTGGGTGGCGCCAGTCCATACTCTTCCCTTCTTCCCTGTCCCAGCAAACCAATATCATTCAGTCTTGTTTACTACTTCCCACTAGTTTAAAATGTTTCATGTACCTCTTGGTAATGGCTTCCTCATGTATAAGGACTATTAATTAATGTCTTAGAACCTGGAAGTTTCTGACATATAATGCAATCTTCTAAAAGGGCAGTTGTCACTGTGTAAATTCATGTATTGCCACCAGGAATTTCCACTTGCTGTTATCAGTAATGGATCATTAACTAGAGAGAACTGAGTCCTCCCCAGGACATTTAATAGTGCCAAAATTATTGTGAAGATAAATACCACTTTGTGCTAGCTAGATTTAACCCAACATGTATCACCTGGCCTGAATGAGAGATCAAATCACAATCACAGACACTATTAATTATATCAATAACATGTAATGGAATGATTGATACTTTGGTTGATACTGAACCATTGTTTCTTTCCAGATCAACACTGACCCTACATAAAATAAACAAAGTGAAAATGCCACACTAGGACACACAAACTGATGTCCTATACAAATAGCTTCCCCTTTGGTGAATTGTATGGTTAGGTTAGGGACTGGGTACACTCGATAATGTCAAGAGATCAGCAGGTCACACGTGAATGGTCTCTGTGGCAGAAAGCAGTACTTTGATGCCCACGTCACTAGTCGATGGCTGTCAACTTCACTGAGATGTTTAAATACAGTTGGCATGTGCTCCGGTTCATGTTGATGCAGTCAGTTGATGTCTCTCCTTTTCACTTATCAGCCTTTAAACTGTAAAGTGTCAGCGAGCAAGCTATCGGGGGCAGTAAGTGAGTAGATTTCTTCACTTGAGGGATCGGCCCCTCCCTCCAAACGTAGTTACGTTTTCTACTGATGTATTGTGGAGTGTGATTTGTGGTTGCTCTAACAATGCACACCATCAGAGCTATAATAACCTACAGGTTTATGTTCTGTGCCCCATTGTTAACAGAGGACATGTAACCTTGTTTCTCTGTTACAAACAAATGATAACCAGCTGCTCTCAGGCAGGCGAGGGCAGTTCAGTTGCATGTATTGCTGCACTGCACTGTTAAGACAACTTACTTATTGTCTTTGACATGACCCTTCAGAGCTACCTGCAATTCTGATGTCTGTTCTGATGACAGAAGTTAAACAACCCCAATACTGATCTGAGTTCATGTATTGTTATGGGTAACTTTAGGTTGTCTAGTGCAGTTATACAACTTGGCAAGGGGAGTCAGCCCTGAGCAGATATCACTTGTCCCAGGAAAACAACTGAAGGTTTTGCGCATTGACCTTTGTTTCAACTAACTATGTGACCATCAGCATGCAGTAAGTTGAGCAACGCTTTCATGTCTCTCATGTGTATATTCTTGCCAGTACTACAAATCAAAATGTCATCTACTGTAGCATCCATCAGCTTATACACAGGAGAAAACAACAGAAGGATCAGCTACCAATGTTTTTGTTCATTTCTGTAGTCAATTGTCAGCCTCCATTTACCATTTGGTTTCTTTGCAGGCCACATTGGTTGCTGCTGAAGAATGTTTTTTAAATTATTAGCTGTTTTTCCAAATTTAGCACCACCTTAGCAGCCGCTTCCTCTGCTTCTTTTCCCAATGGATACTGGGAAGTACTAGGGGGAACTTTACCAGTGAATCGCACAGGACTCATTTTTATAAGGCCACCTCAATCCATCACACCAGGTCCAGCCTGACCTGTTCTTCCTCTGCTTTGATCTGTTCCCTCTGAGCAGTCGACCAAGAAGGGTGCCCTGGATACAAAACACTCCTCAGTAACTGTGTATTTCTCAATGGGAATGACCTGTCTCAGCCAAATGTGTTGTGGCTGCAGACTGCTTGGTAGTTTACACAGTATGCCAAGGCCAAGTAGAGACTGTGAGACTGGCCTGACCCACACTGCAGCCAATACATCCACACCCTCAATGGTTATCATAATAGGTGTAGTTTTTCTCAGTATAACCACTTTACCTGTAGCACTGTCAGCTCTAATAGTAAAACCCTGTAACAGAAAACACCAGAATAATTGTTATCATGTATTACCGTAATCTCAGCCCCTGTGTCAATTAAAACATTTATTTTAATTTATTTCAGGCAAAGCTGTAGCATAAAACCCATGGTGGTTAATCACAGTTGTTGTTCCCCCCAGGGCACGGAGGGAACAGCATTCTGGTTTTCCATTGTCTGGACAGCTGCTAGCAATGTTTTTTCTGATCTATAGTCAATTTTGCAAATTTGTAGTAAGATACTTATCAGGTTGATAAAAGGGGTTTTAGATTTTCTGTATTTTCTTTTAACCTCTAATATTCTGATGCCCAATGTTCTTTTGCTTTAGCCACTTGCTTCTCCAAACTTTTGAATTTGTCATTTACTACTCTCAGTTCTGCTGTTAGTGAATCAATAGCCTTTTGTAGCCTTTGGAAGGAAGCCCAACTTTCCTATCATGAGATCCTTTCAGTTTTTTTGTTGCCTGTCTATGATTCCCTTCAATTGTCTGCCTTTCAAAATCAAAGCATGCACAACCTCATCTGAGGGTTTCTTTCTCATGGTTTCTGTGAAAACTTTAAACTGTCCAAGCTTTCCCATAATTTTTCCTTATTTCAAACCTCTTTAGAAACTTCTCCACATGTTTCTGAATGTTTAAACTGTTTTCTAGATATTCTAGGCATTTCAATAGCACATTTTGCACTTCACAGTAATCAGATTCATCCACCCCAGACTCTAACACTTCCATTTTCATAGATGCCTTAAAGCAGCAGCTAATGGGTGTACTCAATCACTGGTGGTACTTTTAATCATCATTTGTAATCCGTGATCTCTGAAGTCTCCCTTACCTGGGCAGAATAGCTAACGTCCCTGGTCTGAACCTCTGATGGTTAGATGATTCGCCGGTACCTTAATCCGCCACACTCTCACTTGACGAATCGTGCCACTGTGCGACCGCAATCTATGACACCAGGTTCAGCCTGACCTGTTCTTCCTCTGCTTTGATCTGCAACTCAATATGCACTTTCTAACCACTGTGTATGCACATTAAATTGCAACACACTGTATAGATACAGGTTTCACACAAGTTTGGTGGAGGTGAGGTTTTTATTAAAGACACTTACTGTTCAAGTCAGCTTAGAAAGAGACTGAGTACACAGAAATCACAACTATATATATATATTTCTCTGCCTACTCAAGTATTTGGCATACTTCCCAGTTCCCAGGTGCACCATGTCTTGTTTATCATTTCTTAACACAAATAGGAAGTAGTTCAGCTTTGCATAAAGCTTTGCTTATATGTTACACAGCATGAAAATAATGGAAATTTATATGTCCCGACAGTATTATCTAGGGTTTCTCAACTAATCTTTATTCAACAGTTTTCGGGGACCACCTACCAGAATGTTGTAGATCTCTCCCTATATAAAACTCCTGATTCAACTCATCAGCAAGAATGTTTTAGATGTCTCCCTAATTAACACACAATGGCATTATAGGGAAATCCAGACATTCCAGTTCATTTACCTCATGACTGGAGTCAAATGAACTGGATACTTATTTCAAAATCAAGCGAGAGTGATAGATCTTTTTCATACTTAGTGCCCAAACTATGAAACACAATTTTCCCAGCACTGTCCAGAAGGATCCATGTACTTTTGCATCCATTAATTTTGCCTTTTATAACCATGACAAAAAAATATGTTGTATTCTAATGTTCTATTTTTAAAATGCGATGTTGAACATCAAAATTTGAATTAAAAATGTACACAATGCTGTGCAAAAAAAATTTATTAAACAAATGTTTAAAAGTAATATTTAAAAAATGTTGATTTTGCCATTTTTTATATTTTAAACCCACGGAAATAGTTTTTCCTGCACTGCTCAATGAGAGCCATGTCTCTGGAACCATACAGAGAGGTGATTTCAGACATGATTTCAAGGATGGGCTGAGCAGGTGGGGCCATGATCTGACAGCTTGTCACGATGAGTGCTTTACTGCTCTACTGCACTACTGCTGCACATTTTCCTCGGCCGCACAGACAGTATGATTTACAGCAGTGCCAGCTCACTACAAATGTTTACCGTGCTTAGCCAGTTTACATTTTCCAGCCTACATACAGATAAACAGTGACTATAATAGTAAAATAAGTGGTTAACATAAATGGCTATATTCCCTTTAACTATACTTAATTTGTTTATATTCTGATTAATAAAATATTCAACATAAGTCCCACCTTCATTGCCTTTACCCAAAGTGCTGTTTCATAATTCAGTCTGCTCTGTTATGCTATCTAGTGACTAAGCCAAGTCACACAATTTTGTTAATAATGACCACTTTATGTGTTGTTGGGGGGTGAGTGTGGTCATTTGTAGGGACCCCTGCAATATGGCACAGGCATGGGTCAACCCGTTTCATGCAATTTCATGCAAGGTTAAGGGCGTGCTCCTGTTAGTTTGCATGCAATAGGTCATTAGTGCGAGAGGTAAAGCATCATCCCAGTTCAGTTTAGTACTTTTACAGATTTTGTTAATCTACCATTTATTCATTCTAACATCCCTTGTGATTCTGGATGATAAACACACCCTAGTCTTTGTTTTATTCTCAATTGTTGCAGTACTTGCTTTACAGTTTTCTGAATGAATGCTGATCCATTATCTGAACTTATTTCAGATGGAATTCCAAATCTAGGGATTACTTTTCTTGTGAGAAATTTGATTGCTGTTCCTGCCCCCTCATCTGCTGAAGGTACTGCTTCTACCCATCTGCTTAAGCTGTCTATTACTACCAGCATATACCTTTTGCCTTAAACTTGCTTTATCATATCCACATAATCCATCATCATGTGCTTGAATGGTCCTTCTGGTACTGGTATGTGGCGTCTTGATGTTCCTTTTCTAACATTGGTTTTGGCACAAATTTCACATAAGGACAAAAATTTGTCTACCATGCATGTAAATATATAGACCAATATCCCTGTTGTTTAATTTTCCTTATCACCTCCCCCCTCATGCAATGATCAAACCCATGAGCTTCTGGAATTAAAATGTTTAAAAGTGAGGTTGGTGCAACGATTTGTCCTTCATGTGAATGCCAAATATCTTGTGCATCTTTCTTGGCCCCCCCTTGGTGCCACACAGAGTGTTCATAAGGGCCTGCTCACTGTTGAATCTGAATAATATCCTCCAATTGAGATTGAGGCTCTATAATGACTACTGGAGCTAATACTGCTACCTGACATCCTGAGGCTTATGTTTTACACTTTTTTTGAAGCCTTTCTGTTACCATACTGCTCCAAACAGATGACATACACCATGAGTATAGGCTGAGTCAGTGAAAATATTTACCTTTGCCAATTGACATGCATCTGTGAGTGCTTTCAATTCTTTAATTCGCTAACTGAGCAGAGCACACAATGTTTGGATATAGATTCGAATGCTAATGATGCATCTGTATTCCATCTTAAGGAGGTACTTAATTTCTGCAATCCTGCTTCTTTCATAATTTCTCTCAGTGGAGCTGTTTTTACTGCATACTCCTCCATCCAATCAGCACTAAAACCTGTCATTCCTAGGAAAATCGTCATTTGCCCTACTGTTTGTGGCAATGGTGCTTTACTTATGGCTTCTAATTGAGTTGGAGCTATAGCTTTTGTGGCATATGAGATTAGTCGCCCTAAATACTCAACCTGTGGCTGACAATATTGTAGTTTGGTTTTGGATACCTTGTGACCTCCCTGAGCTAATTTACTGAGTACTTTAATGGAATCTCTATGGCATTGTTCTAGTGGTGTTGAACAAATGAATAAATCATCCATATACTGCAGCAAAGTACTGTCTATCATCAGGTCTTCTAAATCAGCTTTAAGAACTTGATTAAATATATATTGTGCATGCTTGAAACCTTGTGGCATCCTTGTGTAGGTATATTGTTTACCAGCATATGTAAACGCAAACAAATATCTACTTTCGTCCACCACAGGTATACAGAAAAAAACGGAACAAAGATCTAGCACAGTAAAGTATTTGGCTCTAGGGGTGACATTTGTTAGTAGCTTGTGTGGATTTGGAACATCCGCTGGCCAATCCTCTGCTATATCATGGATTGCTTGTAAATGACGAATGAGGTGCCATTTAGATTTATCTGCTTTAATCACAGGTAGAATTGGAGTGTTACATTAACTGTTTGTTTCTATTCATACACCTGCTAGACCTTCAATATGATTCAGTTATCACAATATACATGTACAATCATATATCACTCTGCGTTCAGAAAATGCCAAACAACAAACCCAGTTGCTTTTTTTCTCAGAACCATATTTCATTTATTGCTACCAAGATTAGAATCAAAACTGTTATCACCAATAATTTAATATCTATTTTCTACTATCATAGTCTGCACTGATTTAAAACTTTTTCTCTAACGTCTTTTTTAATACCCATCACACACATCAGTCCCTTTATTAAATAGGGCCCATATTCTCATGCATACTTGTCCCTTTATGATATAGGGCTCATACATTCATACACTCTTGTCAAGTGTGACAATAACTGTGCCCCTCTGTTGAATCACATGCAAGACTCCCAGCGGGGAACACAACCACTACCCACAAGATACAGAGTTTATTTTCTCATACAGCTACAGTACAGACATACGTTCTCTCAGCCTTGACATAGATCTACAACACAACACATATGCCTACCCGTGCAGACCTCTGTGATACACTTCCTCAACACATAGAGCAGTAGCCATGGGACTTTGCACGCTTCATATTTGTCTGCTTTAGTTTGCTGCTATCCCTCAAGGCCCACTTAAGAACAAACACAGATCACTGCAATGTTTATCTGCTATTATTTACTAGGGATGCTCCATTAAGGATTTTTGGGGCTATCAAGAGGGGTCCGATACCGATCCCGATCACCGATTACAGGGTCTATTAGAAACCTTCTATTTATCATGTAGCATTACTTATTAAACTATATTTAACAACGTGTATTACATATTAAAATTAAGAGAAGATATAGTATCATGATTTGACAACTGTATTTATTGGCAAGCAACATGTGCAACATATCAACAAAACATTGCATCCTATGCTTGGTTAGTAACTGGGAACAGTTACTAACTTAGAGCTTGACATACAACTTTCCTGTAGAATATATAAAAAAATAAAAATAAATTAAATTAAATTAAATTAAAGACAGAGTCTTTAGCTTTAGACTGCTTAAACGTTTGACTAAAAACTGCAACAAAAAGGGCTATAGCCAAAATATTGTTAAGACTATAAGTCAGTTAGCCCTCACATCTTTTGGGATATCAAGAAGAAATGCAGTTCACACTAATAGAACCACAGCTGCATTATCACGATGGCTTCTGTATCATGAATCAGTGATAAGTTCTGGAGTGGTTGTTTTTTTCTGGGAGGCACAGTCAGAGTTTGTGAGTTTTTAGAGGGGTAGAAAGAGGGAGAGAGAGGTAAAAAGAGGTAGAGAAAGAGAGAGGGTGGATACAAATTTGAAGATTAATATCTCCCAAAGCTTACTTCTTAAGCATCAATGGAAGATTTTTCTTTATAGGCATCTCTGCATTTTTGGCTGACAGCTTGTTCCTCTTCTCATCTAAAATATTTCCTGCTGTGCTAAAAAGTCGCTCGCTATCAACACTTGTGCACGGGGCACAGAGGTAGGTTCATGCTGCTTGTGCGAGAGCTGGAAACCGTCTTTTATTGTTCTGTCAAAAAAACGTGGCTGTCCACATTGTGGGATAACTGGCTCTGATAGGTAGAGGTTCAGCTGCAATGAGACTGATCTGCTGATGTCACTGCCACCATGTTTCCCGATCTCCATCCAACAACTCAGCATACACAGCATGCAAGGAGCCAGTTCGTGGGGGTTCGGACCCACTTGCAGCCAAATTCACCTCACCATCCTGCTGCTGCAGTCCAGTGGCTAGAACATCAGAAAGCAGCCCATGTATCTGGGGCTTGAGTGTGTCAGGGAAATATCTGTCTTTATACCTTTTTATTAACAAGAAAATAAAACATTGATTAATTTACTTGAATTGAATAGGATTTTATCAAAAATCATAATCAGAAATACTTCAGTGATTGGGTTACAAAAACATGACAGCACAGAGAAATAAGAAAAAAGAAAATCTAAAATAAGAAATGTTCTATTATTTAATGCATTTTTGGGCTATACTTGGCACAATTTGTCAACCTAGCATAATCCAAAAAATATGCTTTTTATCTGTAGTTTTAGTATTAATTCTTCTGTCACAGAATCTTGTCTGGACTGCTTCCAACAATGTGGCTTTCGAAGTTTACACCATTTTCCGTCTCTGCGGTATTCTCAAGAAGACAAGTTAAAGCTCTGATGGATGGCATAACACCTGCAGCCGATGCAGTTGATGAGCTGATCTGTTGCGTGAGCTCTTCAAATGGGGCGAGTAGCGAAATAATATTTTCCACTAATTTCCACTGGCTGCTGGTGAACATGGAGGGTAAGTCATAGTCGGCTCCATAAGCACATAGGGCATGTTTCTGTTCCAGCAGACTCTGCAGCATGTATACAGTACTGTTCTACCTGGTAGGTACATCTTGCTGTAGTCTCTTGATAGGTTGGCCCAAATGTTTCTGAATACTTTGAAGTCGGGAGTAGGCAAGCTGGGAGTGTCTGAAATGACCGACAGTGCGTCTTCCAGAGGCAATTATATAAGCGATGCTGTGTTGTGACAATTCCCTAGGCCATACCAAGCTGCAGTGAATGCGCCATGCACAGCAGGTTGGGCAGATTGGCATCCCTCATGGCGTGTCCCTCATGTGATTTGCATTATCCCTTAGAATAACATGCACTTTTTCCTTCGGGATTCCCCATGCATGAAACATGTTGCTGAATGCAGCAGCAAGAGCCTCCATGGTGTGTGACCCTGAAAACTCTTGAGAATGAAGAACAACTTTTTGTAGTTCGAAGTTTTGATTAATAAACTTTGCAGTGAGGCCCAACATGGATATGGGACATACACTCGCACTCCAAATGTCATTTGTGAAACTAATTGATCTTATGTTATCCTTCATAAGGCTGTGGACATGTGTAAACACTGTTTGGTATAACTGCAGCAGGCACACATCAGTGAAATACGCCCTGGCATAACATAACGTGAATCAAAGTAGGACACGAGTCGCTGGAACCCTTCGTCTTCCACAATAGAAAGTGGCTGATGATCAAGGCATATGAATTCCATTATTTTGTTTGACATTTCTTTATGCTTCTTACTGTCCTTGCAGTAGAGTTGCTGTCATTGAAACGTCTCTGTTACCGACAGCTGAGTGAGTGGCTGCTAAACTGTCCTGCTCTCTCTTAGCGCTAGTCAACTTTGAAAACTGCTCATATTCTTTTACATGACTAACCTTCAAATGTCTGATAAGGTTGATTGTGTTGAAATGTTTTAGGTGCTTCCCGCCTCGTGGGATTTGCTTGGTACACACGTTACAGATTGCTAAAGTATTGTGTTTTTCACACACCTTGTTGAATTGCCAGACCAGTGAAGCCATTTTAGCAGTGTGTTTAAACTCATGAGTTTTGCATCATCTGATCGGCCCTTCTGGATCGGTTTTTAAAGAGACTGGGCAGATTGGCCCAGATTTGAAAGAACTTTAAAAAACTTCCCAAAGCGATTATTGGTCGATTATAAAAGTCGGTTTGCAGAGCAACTCCCGAGCTTAGCTTCTCATTCTTATATTTGTTTATATTCTGATTAGTAAAATATTCTACACCAGCAATATCTGATTCGCTCTCTTGGCATTAAGTTTGTGTTTTATTGTTCCTGGCCTGTGCCGTTCACATTCAATTCAATTTTATTTATATTGTGCTTTTACAATGCTACATTGCTTCAAAGCAGCTTTACACATAATAATGTGTATTATTGCAAATAGTATGTGATGTATATATGGATACTAGGTTTGTAGGTGGTTTACGAATAGAGTTGACTGAACCGATAAAAACTCACACATTTGGACCATTTGATCAAGTGGACATGCATTAGAAATACCTGTTATTGTGTGTGAAGGCTCATACCTCTCTGTGGTCTATGAGAGGGCAAAGTATTCAGACTGCCTACTTAAACAGTATGTACTTCTGAGACTATGTGACATGTCGTCAGTTAACATGATTGGTATCATATTAGGCAAGATATGCTGTTCCATCTTACATGGAGATGGCACATAGAAAAACAATCTTATGGGACAGAGGTATAAGGGATTTTCAATAATACTATAAAATACAATACACAAAAAAATACATACACAATACAATTACCTGAACATTACACAATGAAAGCAAATGAAATAGATTTGGAGACAAAGAAATAACAAAAGAGTAGAGTCTTTAGGACTGTAATTATATAATGTCACTAGAATGTTCACATGTTCTTAATGCCACATTCTCTATGTTGCATTGCTTATTATCTATTGGCTTCACTGTGTGGTGCTTGAGACTGTTTATGTGTCAACTAGGTCCCATAGTCTGACCTGACATGCAAATTTGTGCAGGGCCTAAATGCACTTCTCTGCTTATTATTGTAGACAAAAATATTATTGTGCCAACGTATTTATGTTATTTAGAAAATTAAAATTTTATTTTAAAAATTGTTTTTGAAATGGATAAAAAAGCAGTCATTAAGAGCATAGGATAGTGGTGAACTCCTTCAAAACTTTAAATCTTCTCAGGACAATTTCCCAAGAAAATGGCTGATAAAATTTCAAGAAGACATTTTTGTAAATTCTAGGGTGACTACATTAAATATGCAAGAATATGACCTATTTTCATTTATTAATGTATACATTTTCTTCTAAATTGACAATCTCTTGCTTCCTTGTCTTCATTCATCATAACTGGTCTACAGGTCTTAACTGTATATCCCCTACAGGAGTTTGAGTGTAGACACAGCAGGACATATGTATATAATACTCAGCACAGGGCATGGGGGACGAGTAGGACTTAATGAGGTGATCAGAGGAACCACAGTATAAACATAAACCAGTATTGAGGCGGCGGGTGTGTTCTGATTTAGTTAGACAGTTTGAGTCCATTTGCATAGGTTCTGGTGCTTGAGGCATAGGAGGGGTGAGGCAAGTGGCCTAAAATGAGAGATTTCTTCTAAATGGCATGCGGTCAGACATTGAGAAATCCATACTGCTCTCTGCATAAAATTTTAGAGCCTCATAGTATCATTGTAGATGGCCATTTGGGAATTAATTAGTGGATCCAAAATGTCGGTATGCCATGACTACCGGGGCAGTTGTGGCCTACTTGTAAGTGAGTTGGGTTTGTGATTAGAAGGTTGCTGGTTCAATTCCAGCGCTGGCATGTAGCAACTGAAGTGCTCTTGAGCAAGGCACTTAACCCTTGATTGCTGCCTGGGTGCAGCAGTGTGTTGCCCACTGCTCCGGGTGTGTGTGTGTTCATGACTTGCAGTGTGTGTTCACTCCTCACCAGTGATGGGTTAAATGCAGAGGTCACATTTTGTGTATGGGTTACCAAATCTGACAAATATTTAACTTTTATTTAAGAGTGCTGTCTCAACACACAGTGTATTCATTAACATAAGTATTCCCTTGGTGGAGATGGAGGATGTTGATGTTGAACAGAGAGCATGCAAGCGGATTGTCTGAAACTTCCATGAAGTGGGAGGTGAATGAGTCAAAGGAGTTAATGATAGGGCTACTGGAGTTCCTTATGGAGCAAGTAGTGTAAGGCCCACCAGGAGCAAAATGAGAAAATGCCACCTCACATTTTTCCGGGGTGAACATTTGGGGCTGTATTTCAATGTATAGAGAGCACTGGAGAAGAAATCCACTGCCTCACCTGCATAGGAAGATGGTAGGGCCATGGGAAAAGTATGAATACTGAAGATTTAATGGCTTACAAACAACACTGGTAAGATAGCTGGTAAGATTAGACCAGTTATCTATAGCTAATAGCAGATTAGCATCAAAGCACACTTAGTTTGGGTGTGTCCAGTGTCTTTCTTTGTATTTCAGGTCCAGTTATCAATGGAGATCACTGGAGAAGGTAACTGGAATATGCTGGATAGAGCTTCAGGTGAGTATTCAACGAGGGATAGCCAGGTAAATCCATACAGCAAGCAAGTAATACTTGACAACTGTAATTGAATTTAATGAACCATCTCCAGAGTATTAACTGTATTTTGGACTATATTCCCATAATGCCGTCGGAAGCTCATATGGGGGGGATTTATGAATTTCGGGGAGGAAATTGTAGCAGTCATTGTAGAAAGACATTTAAAACAAAAAAAATCCCTGCATTTATATTTAAAAGCAGTTTAACGAAGAACAGTTACAAACCCTTATTAGACTATAGGCTTGTTTCTCAGCATGTTTCTCAGTCAAGAGTTTATTTATACCTATAGTTGTTTTTGGAATATATTTGCAGAAATGTGTCATTCATATTTACTTAACTAACTACATTTTTTGTCAATGGCCATGTCAATGTGCACCATAGTTGTGTTAAATAGGGGCATTTTAAAGGTGTGAAAATACATTGAAGATATCAACAGATTAAGTTCTGACAGAGAGAATTTTGTTTCTAAAACAGTCATTTATCTTTTGAAGTACATCATATATATGCAGTATATTAAAGACAGACAATATGTATGAAGTATGAATATATGCATAAATGTGACAACATGCAGATCTGACTGACTGACTGACTGAAATATGACCATGAAAAATGTAAAGTTTTTTCGGTTTGGTTTTAAATATACACCTATAGTAAAAATGTCATCGAAGTTTAGATTTGGTCAGGTCTGTGATAACTATTTAGAAATGTTTTCTGAGTGATTAGTGTTTTTTCGTAATATCTTTATTAGGGCTGTCAAATTGCAAAATCCTTTTGCAAATTTTGCAATGAATCAAATTCTTATGTGTGATCGTCACTGAAGGTATGTCACAGGTATTGTTTGGATCTTTGAACTAATCCATTACAGCATTAATTTGAAAACATTGATACACTGAGAAATGCCCTTTTCGACTGCAAACTAGAATTCAGACCTGCCTTCATTCCAGTGTGCAATGCCTAACAATCCAATCTAAATACTGTAAAAGATAAAGGTATGCTATTTACAGTAATCTGGTCTCATCAGTTTGCTTCTTGCACATTATAAAATTTAAGCTAGCAAAGCTAAACAACAATGGTGGACAACTGATTTGCTTCGATAGCAAATCAATTGATTAAACATTTTGTTATGAAAACCAAGCCAAGTCTACAAAGCTACACTTACCAGTGGAAATCGTATTCTGATTCTAGAGACAGGATGAATAGAAGGTTTTTTTAATATGTAGAAAAGAATATCAGAGCATTAGTGATTAGAGAGGTTCATCATAATAATTGCTCTAAAGTTCATCCAATGGTGACAAATTTTGGTATGGATGTTCTTCTCACCAAGTTGAACGTTATCAATTAGCTCCATCCTCACCCTAACTTTACTGTTTTCATTTACTTTTTCTAAGTAAGGTAAGTTGCACATTTTAACTTTAGTATGATAATATGTAAAAGCTAACATTTACATGTTCTAGCATTTACAATATATGTATAATGTACAATAAGTAAATATAAATTAATCTAAAATTGTTAGCATGTACACATTTGTATATACAAAATTAGATGTGACTATGACTACAATAAGATTTGACTCACAAATCTTTGAGGTCAGAGAACATGTTTCCTGATTCCAAAGGATGTTGAATAGCAGAATTTTTATGTAAACGATTCTGACCTGCAACCCTTACAAACCTCCACAAACTGTTCTCAGGATGATTCCTCAAGAAACTGGGTGATGGAAAATGTCAAGAAATTTTTTGTAAATTGTAGACGAAGGGTGACTATATTGAATACGCTAGAAAATATCCTATTTTACCCTTTTTTTAATTTTACTTAGTCACAACATAATTCCTAAAGTTACATTTGTGTTATTTCATAGTTTTGATAAGTTAATAATTTGATAAGTTAAGCTATTATTCATAAAGTTAAAAAAATATGAACAAAGAAAAAGTGTTTCCAAACTTTTGACTAGTAGTATATACTCAAACATCATTGCCATGTTTGATGTTTGAATAGTGTATACTCAAACATCAAACATTTATAATGTTGCTGGATTTTTAGATTCAAAGCCTAAAACCGGGTGTACTAGGCTCTGTAGCTGATGATCCAGGAGGCTTGTGGGCTGGAGGAGGAGAGACCAGTTTATTATATTTATAGGCCCCCGAGGATAGAGAAGCCCCAGGAGAGAGCACTGAATCCTTTGATGTATCCAGCACTAGAGACTCAGATGTGGGACAGGTGAATAACCAGGAAACTGCACTCTGAAGAACGAGAGCCTCGTCATAGTAGAGGAGAGGTTAGTTCTTCTGGATGAAGGTGTCCATGCCAGAGGCAACTTAATTTTTCTTCATTGTTACAGTTGTAATTGTGACAAACGATTCCTGCTATCGTCCTCATCTAGGAGGAAATTGGCGCAACTCCAGCATGCATAAACATGCCTGTTTCAAGACTATGACAGCAAACTGAAAAGTGATAAGCAAACCAATAACTTGTTTATTTCGTTAAGTGGTTGTTTATGAAGACTTGTAATTCTGGTTTCCGTTTTTCAAAAACTGAAATGCAAGAAAACTAGAAAACTGTTTGTGGTATGCTTGTGGTAAGCACCTTTCTAAATTGGTCAACAGTAGGTTCAAAACATATATGGTATGCTTTACACAGCTTTAGGGGTATATATATGAGTGTAAAACACATGGTCAGGAGTTACCTAACTGGTTTAACTATATCTGGAATTAAAATTGTTGCAGTACAGTTGGGAAGAATAGTTGTGTTTTGTAGTAAAATATGACAGCAAGGTATTAAAGCGCTTGGAAATCAGATGGGTAGTTTTAGAAAAAATCCTGTAATGGTTTTATAATATGTGTTAGAGTGGTAGAGGTTGTAAGGCCACTCTAGGGAGTAGAGGAAGATTCATGTTGTTCATGTCATTCATGTTGTCTGTGTATGCGTGCACTGGTGTATGTGTAACAGTAGTTGAAGCAGCGTGAGATCATAAATAGTATTTCTGTCTCGTGTGTCAAAGTGGTGTCATTAGACTCTTTACAGAAATAGGTCTTACTACGAGGGACATAAGGCTGGTTTATTTAGTTAAAGATTATTAGAATAGAAGGGAAAAAATAGTAATAATATATATATTAACTGATAATATATATTAATTGATAAATATATATATATATATATATATATATATATATATATATATATATATATATATATATAAGCTGATAGATAGTAATATATAATTGAAACCAAATTATTTATTGGAAAATAATAATAATCGGTATTAAAATTATCTTTAAACATTATTCCTTTAAAGGAAACGTAAATTCCATTGGAAAGGTGTATGAAAAATAAGTATAACTTAATAAATTTAAAGGTTGTGCTTAAGTAAGTAATTAGATAAAGAAGTAAATAAATATGTAAGTATCTAAAGTAAGTAAATAAATAAATAAATAAAAGGTTAGATCAATTATGGCTGCCACTCCAGTAGAAATTCTGGGGTTAAAATATCCGTTGTGTAAAGAATTGATAAAAGAAATTTCAAATAAATGTCAAAAGAAAACTAAAGAATTAATGACAAAATGGCCAAAAGAGGGAGCATTTGATGTGGCATTGTGTGAGGAAATGGAAACATTGATAAAAAAATCATAAAATAAAAGGATTAAGCACTAAACGTAAGAAGAGAGAAATAAAAAGAGAAAGAGAAAAGGAAGTGCTGGTACTGTTTAAAAAAGAAGGAGAGGATATTCTAAAAAATCTTAAAGAAGCGAAGGAAAATACTGAAAGAAGTAGATAAAGAAACAAAGAAAAAAGAAGAAATGGTAGTTAAAATGCCACCACCACCATATAGGTCCACTGAGGGTCAGTTTCCCATGTTAAAAAGAACTGTAGGAGTAATTGGAGAAGTTCAAATGGAGGGACATGTCGAAAGGAAAAACAAACTGAATTGGATGTAAAACCAAAGAAGCTACAAAAGAAAAAAAGGAAATCCTGTTTTGCCTTTAGATTGTTATGCACAGGCGCGAAAAGCATTGGAAACAATAAAAACGCAGTACAAGGGAAAATCAGAATGGGAGGAGGAATCTCTAGGCCAGTCATGGAAAGGCGAAGAGGACATAGAAATGCAAACTCAAGTAATAGAAGCAAAAATAGATGAAAAAATTAAAGAAACTGAAAGAATAATACAAGAAACAAATAAATTGATTAGAACTAGAAGTAGATTATTAAAGAGTGGGGAAAATGACGGTGAAGAGGAATAGCTGTCATTGGATGGGAAAAGATGGTCACAAGGAAGGGAGAAGGACACACTTAGACCACGGGCACAGACATCGGCAGAGGCACAGGCAAAACAAATCCTTCAAGCATCTAACCTGGAAAGAGCTGTGAATTCCTGTTATATGGATGGGACTGTTTTCGATACATACTGCCCAGCGGTGTGGCAAGCCTTACGAACAGAATACCCAACCAGAGTGGACCCTAAAGCCTTAAAGGGAGATCAGTTGGGAGAAATAGAAAATCCCATTATCTACATACAAAGACAATTAAAAAGATGGAAACAAGAGATCCATTAATGGCTACATTGTTTAGAAATACCATTATTGATGCCATGCCACAACATGTAAAAAGCAAGCTGGAGGATGCGGTTGGTCTGTACTTCAAAACACATGAGGAGTTTTGTGACCATGTAACCCATGCAGTGGAACAATATCGACAAAATGAACAAAAATTGAAAAACCAAAAAAAAGAACTGCATAAGAAATGAACTCAACTACAACTTGAAAGGTTAATTAACAAAAACAAGAAAAAAGCAACTGTAAAAAGAGACGAAGGGGAACAAATGACAGTGCTGGATACAACAAGTGCTTTGCCATCAACAGTTCAACTGACGCCAGCACCACTTACACACATGACTCCACCTGCTAAGATCCCTCTAAATTCATACCAGACCCCAACATCTATTTTTCACATCTATGCTCAACCACCAGGAAGGATGCAAGAAGAAAGAGAAATAGCCCAAGTAAATCAGACAGACCAAAATAGACCTGAAGAGTTTCCAGAATAATGCTGGAACTGTGATCAGATTGGTCATAGCAGAAAAAGATGCCCTTTTGGTCCATGGACACAGCCAAGCCCGAGGAGAAGGGGGGGCTGGAGCCAGCCCTTTTAGGGTCCACCACAAGGCCCAACATATGGCATGGTAAATCATTGGGTTTTGCTTCAGGTGCTTCACATCTTCCCATGTCTGGAAAATTTGTAAAGACAGTAGGATTCTCGGGACAAATGCAGCTGATTCCGATGACTGCTCCAGTGTGTCTACAAGCCAAAAACAAAAATGTGACCATACCTATCCTAGTATCAAATCAAACCCCAGTTAATTTATTAGGCGGAGATACATTATGCAAATTAGGCTTGCAGATTTGGTGTTCTCCAGATGGAGTATATATAGACATGCAAGGGCTAGAACCTTAAATGATGATCTCAGAACCCACAGATAATGTATATTGGTTAGGAGAACTAGAAAATGATGTAGAAAAATTAATAGAAACTGGAGAAAATTCATTGAAGCACAAATCCCTGAAGCACGATTACCAAAGACAGGATTCCATTGTACTTTGATGTATGATCCTGAAATGAATACGGAAAAAGAAGAGAACTGGCAGGAAAAAAAACAAAGGGACAAAAAATAGAAATTACTTCAAAATATGTTATAGTGGGGAAACAGGGAGGGACAATGAACATAAATGAAAACACATTTATAAATGATTGGTTCAATATACCAAATTCTGTTCCACATGTATCCTTATATGTAGGAAAGGATTGGGAAGCAAGAGATTTAGGACCAATGATGAAAAAGGCTAAACAGTGCCAGTGGGAAACTACTCTTTTGAACATCCTTATTCCAGATGCACATGGATTTGATCACTGTGCAAGGGGGAGGTAATAAGGAGAATTAAGCAACAGGGGTATTGGTCCCCATATTTACAGGCTATGGTGGATAATTTTCTGTCCTCCTGTGAAATTTGTGCCAAACATAATGTTAGAAAAGGTACAGCCACACCAATAAGTCATATACCAGTGTCCGAAGGACCGTTTAAACACTTAGTGCTTGATTATGTGGACATGATAAAACATGTCCAAGGTAAAAGGTATATGCTTGTGGTAATAGACAGATTTAGTAGATGGGTTGAAGCAGTACCATCAGCGGATGAAGGGGCAACAACTGTAATTAAATTTCTGACAAGAGAAGTATTTTCTAGATTTGGAATACCATCTGAAATAAGTTCAGATAATGGATCATCATTTATCCAGAAAACGGTAAAGCAAGTACTACAACAATTAAAACAAAGACTAGGGTGTGTCTATCATCTGCAATCGCAAGGGATTGTTGAGAGGGTCAATGGTGCCCTTAAAGCAAAAATTAACAAGATATGTGCAAGTACTAAACTTAACTGGATTGATGCTTTGGCTCTTGCATTAATGAGTTATCGTATGCAAACTATCAGAAGTATGCACTTAACACTGCATGAAATGCTTACAGGTCGACCCATGCCTGCGCCGTACTGTAGGGGCCCCTATAAAAGACCCTCACTTGAACAATTGCAAATGGAACTCAGAGCTTATATAAAGAAACTAACTGCAATACACAAAGCTATCGATTTGCAGGAAACAAGGAAGCAGCCTAAGGAGGAAACTGAGGCAGTTTGTCCAATTGTTCCTGGTGACCTAGTGTATCTAAGGGTGTTCAGGAGAAAGTGGAATGAACCCAGGAGAGAAAGACCCTGTAAAGTAGTGACAGCTACTCCAACGACAGTCCAAGTTGAAGGAAGCACCACCTGGTACCATCTGAACCATTGCACCAGGGTACCTAAAGTAAAAGAAAAGGAAAGAAAGGAAAACTCTGGAACAGAAAGTATAAAAGAAAAGGAAAATGAAGACAATCACCATCATATGTCTAGTGCACCTAATTGTGCAAGTGCAAGCTCAAGTAGTAATTAACAGCACCCAGATTTCCAGTGAATGTACATTTTAGACCTCGGTTAAGCCAGTACCTCAACTGAGGATGAAGAAGATGAAATGAACCATACTCTGGGTGTATGTGCTAGCCTAACCTCTCCCCAAGAGTGACTCTCTACGATGCGCAAAGCATCTGGGTTGAAGACATCTTATGCGTACTGTTTGATTTGAATCTGTGATTGTAATTGTGAAGAAATAAGGAAACTATCAACAAATGGAAGCAAAAATCATACCCCCAAGGAGTTAGGGAATCAGAATCTTTTACTCTCTTCTTTCTCAAATCCAACAAAAATCATGAAGAGAGATGTTTGGTTCTGGTGTCCTCTGGAGCGTGATTGCATTAATTAGGTCATTGGTAATGAATCTGTGTGACTTCATTTAGTCACTAAGGTGTTAAAACTGAAAAACCTCTTATGAAATAACGCTCTAGGAAAAGATAGGGAAGTGGGACTTGTGCAAGCCCCAGAGGGGGGAGAAATGTAGAATATTTTTATTGATCCTGATTCAGCATAATATAAAGAATTATGCCTATACCTAAGAGAAAACTATTCTGCTATATCTGGGTGTGACTGCGTGCAAAGAGTGGCAGTGAAGAAACTATTTAAAGCTTGAAAAACACATAGGCACGCAAAGAACCTGTTCAGGAGCTAGAAATAGATGCAGAAACTTTTTGTCAGAGAATTCATATATGGAAAAAATGCCTGGTCCTAAAATATAGCAAAACATATATGGTATGCTGTACACAGCTTTAGGGGTATATATATGAGTGTAAAACACATGGTCAGGAGTTACCTTTGCAAACATAACTCGGCTTCTTGCTTGGTCAATAAAGTCTATCTGGCTTCAAAACATCTTCAGAGCAATTTATTCTGAGCAAAGAAAATTCTACTACATTAGCAGAGGCTGAGAACGCTCTGGTGCTGAAACAGAATCTCATTGATAAAAGAAGACACTGAGCAGCTGAGAGCTATCTTAGAGACTATACCAGTGCTGACTGCTCAGGTAAACATACTGTTACGGAGAAGGTCCCTGCTCCACCTCCTCTGCACCACCAGAGGGAACCATCTCCAGAGTATTAGCTGTATTTTGGACTATATTTCCCATAATGCCCCATATCTGGGATTGATTACTTCCTGCACACCTGAACGCAATTAACTCTTGTGTATATCTTGTGTATAGGCTTTCCTTAACACATTGTTAAGCCTTGTTTTGCCCCAGTGATATTACTGAGCGGTTTCTACATACTCTATTGGATTACTCGTTGGTTTGGATTCTTTATCTGGTTTTTGATTGTTTGCTGCCTGCCTCAACCCTTACCTGTACCACGTTTACTCTTCTGCCTTGTCTCTGTTTGTCCTGTTTGCTATTGCCCGACCTTGCCTGTTTGTCTCACGAATAAATGCTGCAAATGGATCCCCATACACCTCACTCATCATTACACTCACATATTCACCTCTTTAATCATGACTCAGTTTTTCATTCAACCTGCTAATTATTGGGAAAACGGTGGAAATTAGTACTTTAAACAAATAGGGCTAAAAATTGGACAAAATTCGAAGGTTTTTATTTTCTAGTTTGGATTTCGGATTTTATTTTTAGTGGTGTAAATCAGACATATCCTCATTATACAATATGATGCTGATTCTCTCATCCAGCTATACAATATTTGCAGATACCTCGAAAAATTCAGCGATACAATTGCGATTCAATTAATTCAGGGGTATATTGACAGGTTTTCAGTATTTACATATTATGTGCCTAGTTTACACAGCCAGTTACATTTTTATTTTTACAAAACTCACAAATGCAACAAATACATAACATGAATGGTTTAATAAAAATTTTTGAAAATTCACATCCAATATCCAAACTGGGACATTAACAACAAATTTAAATAAAATTTTAAATAAAATTTTTTAAATAAAAAAAAAATGGGCACATGATTTGATACTGACTGTATTTTGTCAGCCAAAGTACTTTCTTCAAGTCCATGTTTTCTTTTTAAATGCACTGTTTTCGTATTTCTCGAGTATTTATTTTACCTGCCACTGGCAACGTTTATAAATTACATGGGTTTTCTTTGTCTGACCATCAATTTTCCCAAACACAAAATATTTCAATTTGCATTCTACTGCAGACACAACATCAGTGTCTGTCATTTCGCTGCTGCCTACACTTTGTTCATGCAGTGTCAATCACTTAACTCATCATTCATTGTGTTATAAAACTGCATCTAGCATGCATGGTGCATTTTCCCACACCAAAACTGTGACACATACATGCATTCTTTATGCAGGCAGAGATCTACAAGATGGACTTCCTGGCCAAGAGAGAAGCCAGAGAAAAGCTAAACCAAAAAAGGAGCTGCAGGAGCTAAATAAGACACTAGCTGAAATTAAGAAACTTAAGCAGAGAGTGAAAAATAACTACATTCTTATACTAGCCATGTTTCCACTGTGCGATAAAGCTCTTACCAAACTATTTATAACCTCTGTTTTTTGTTTACAAAAGTAAACAAGACCGACCTCACTTTCTCCCATTTTCTAACCCTTAATAAATCCAACTCTTCTCTGGACCTTCAGACGCTTCCTATAATTGTTTTAAGTTCCTGTTCTTTGTATTTCTGCTTTGTTTTCATCATTGTATATAATTCTCTTACTTGGTTTAACTTTTAAATGTGTTTTTATCTTCATGTTGATATTTATTTTATTATTCATTCTTATGCTGTGCTTTGTTATATAGTCCTTCTGTGTTCCCAATAACCCAATTTATAATTTTATTCTGTATTTTTATTAGTACCAGTGCCTTTATTCAGTTAAAATATTAAAACACAAGAACTGTTATGGTATGCACACTCAGACAAACAGATTGTTTGACAGTTTTGACTGTGAACAAGAAAGAGGAGGAATGAGGATAGATTGATGACTTGGGTCATTGGCAGCCCCCCTCGTGCCCATAACAAAGCTATCTCCCTGAGCCCTGGGGACCATTGGGGGCTGAGATAGAAAATGCATACAATTCCCACAGCTGTTTCTACTGCCACAGAAGTCATTAACTTGGCGTTAACCCGACAAAAGCCATGTCAAAATATTTGAATCTGATGTAATTAACAGCGGAACAAAGGACATTCCAGGGCCCATTTTATGACGGGGCCCCTCTCTAACTGCCACAATGGAGGAAGGTTTGCTCACTTGCGACTGGACGTTGGCGGGCTAACACAACCAGATGCCCAGTGCCATCAGATAAGAAGGCTAAGGGAACTCCCAGATACCCCTGTTGGGTTAAGATAGGAAAGGAAAGGACCCTTTTTCATTGTTCCACAGGATTCCCTTTATCACCCATTGCTTTGATCCTGGGGCCCAGGCCAGGATGGCAGTAAAGTTCCTTTGATCCTTCAGATACAGCATGTTAATGTGCTGGTCATGCTGCATGCAATGATTGAAACAAGGAGAGTCAAACCTTTTACATTTACACAGAAAGAACTGTTAAAAAGGACATTACAATTGCACATTACAAATGCTGAACATACCAAAATGTCATTGTGTGTGTAAATGTATCTGGAATGTCATAATAACGTGTAACCTCACCTGTAGCCCCTGAATATAGGTACAAATGATTATTCCAGCCTTTTAACATCATGTTTGCTATGTATGCATTCAGTACATTGTCAAGTGTATTTTGAGAGTGGTTTGGACAGAGAAAGATGCATGGATAAAGGTTCAGGGACATTTTTCTAAAATGGACTTTTACACTATGATGGGTGGGCCATATGGCGTGGTCAGCCTTCACCCCGATAACCAATCACCTTATTGTAAACGGGGGGCATTGAATTACAGTCTCCACCTCACCAGATAGAGATAAAGTCTCTCATCAGCAGATCCATCCTTTCTGACCGAACTAGGAAGAAACAACAGTACGACTAAGGTTAAGATTTTGCAAGTAAACCGTTATTTTACCATCATTTGCATGGGTGGACTTTACCAATCTTTACAGCTCTTCTGGCCTTACAGCTCAACTGAACAGCTCTATTACGCCTTGGACTTGCAATCTTTCTGGTGCAGCAGAGTTCACCTCTCTATGACTGCAACTCTCTGAGAGTGATTCTGCACTTTTCAGACTGTACGCAACCCGCACAACCCGTGGAGGACATCTCCAATGCAGGACTGATCTCCCGATGGTGTGGAACGTAAATATACTTTCTCTTCCAAAGCTCTTTCAAGACCTTGGCACTAGTAATCGCAGTATAGGCTTTGTATGTGCTACTTAGCAGAGAGTACAGGTGTTATCTCTGGGACAGCCTAAGAATATTCTTCTGCCACCACATTCAGCAAAAGCATTGCATCTCTGTGTTTATTCCAGTCATTGTTTTCATTCAATAATCCAATCTTTCTAAAGCATTATTCAATTGTAGTGGTATTTTTATTTCTATGCATTATCCAGTAGTTATTTCCCTTGTATGTTTAGTGAATAAACCCTTTTGTATTTGTACAACTGTGTCTTTCTTGTGTTGGTAATCAGAGGCTCTACAAGTTAGCAAGAATCTCACAAAAAATCCTTCAGATATCCCAGGTGATTTACCCCCTCCACTTTACATAATTTTTTTATTTATGTTTATGTTGGATTACTCCAACGAATGTTGAGGTGGAATTCCTCAGCTGGTGCCCCGAGGTAAAAGGAGAGGGAAAGGGAGAGGTCATCTGACACACACACACACACACTTGGGGTGACGTGTGACCAAAACTCACACACACCTTTCGTGTCCTGTGTGACGCGTACCATTAATTGGTGCCCCGTGTGAAGATCACTACACTGATGTGGGCAGTTTTACATACTGTAGTGATGTTTCAGGCTTTTAAACACAGAGATTCACCAGCTGTGACACAATCTTCAAAAATCTTTAAAAATGGCACATAATTGAACTAAAAGTTCTCTTTATATTTGCATACATTTTTAATGTTTGTTCAGTTGCCACCCATTTACAGAAACCTTTGGTTGCCTGATTTAACAAACATGAATACTGAACTACTGGAAACTGAACATGTTAAATGAATTTAAGTTTTCAAAGGACAAAATACTATGGAAACAAGAGGGCTATACATGCACAGTAAATTGTAAATAAGAAATGACGTAAAAATAGATTGACAAGAGGAACAAAACTTGAAAATAGCAGTAAGCCAGTAGGTCCTTTCATCCTATTTATCCTAAAGATTTTTCACCAACATTTCTTAGTATTAGTCCACACAGGTTTTACTCACAGCAGACAGTAGTGACCCTTCTCACTGTAAGAGATGAAGAGACAGTGTGAGCATATACTTAAATAGAAAGAATTTTGAGTAAAGAATAGATAAAAAGAAACAACATGAAGTTCTGAACAAAGCAGACTGATTGTACATATAATTCAAGTCAACAACAAAAAAGCGAACAAAAAAAGTTCTCATCACCTAGTGGTCCTTGAGTGAGTTGCCAATGTTTGGTTATTTGTAGCTGCAAAGAAGAAGAAATCACAGATTAGACAGTCTGTGCAGTTTTTCCTAGTTAATTGAATGATTGATGCAGCAATAATACCAACAGGATGATGTGCAGGTTTCTCTGCCCATCAAGAATGCATGAATACACGCACAAGATTCAGTGCCACAAAATTCAGGGCAACTTGTGGAGCATTGAGGATGTTAATGTGTCCAGTGCACATACTTTTCTAATGAACAGTGGAGAACAATATGGAGGGGTTATAGTGTAAGATGCTGGAAAAAAACAGATGCTGTTTAACAGCCAGTTAAAATCAACCCCTTCTCTGGCAAAAGATTTCCTCTTCAAGCCATAATTAAAGAGGAGCTCCTCGCTAACTAAAATGTATATTAAGAGAATGACATCTGTCAGTGTGAACAAACAGCCTTGGGTAATAGTTGACTCTCCTACTGGAGTGGTTGAACAGGTTCCCGTAGGTTATTGTGAGGGGATGGCACATCAATGCACATGCCCTTGCCCTTGCCTCTCGTGTTCAGCACACAGTTTCTGTCTACATGCCCTTTATGGAGGAGGCCTGCGAAGAGTGGATGGATGTAGTCTTTTCAAGTCTTTGCAAGGAATACGTATTGGCTTCCCACTATGGCAGATTGATAAAAACCTGTTGTTTGCTGTTGCATCATCCCGTCACCTGTTACTTTGTAGCATCACTGCCAGCACAGTCATTGTACAGACTTGAATCTTTGACATTGATGTCATTGGAGGTGACAATGTGTGGGTGGGTAACATTTAAAGGTATCTTTTCTTTCTCTTATTTCTTATTTGCCCTTCCTGTTGCCTAAGTCTGTGTGCAAATAATGTTTAAATCTCAGAAGGAAGGTAACCAATTCAGTGCTTCTTATATAGGCCTTTTGGGCCATCTGACTGAAGTGATCCACCTTGCTCTGTCCTGAAATGAAACCAAGTGGTCAATGATTGTGTATATGTGCAAGAGAAACCATGTTCAATCTCTGCACATTATATGTGGATAATGATGTGAAACTTTACCTCTGATAGAACTTGCTAGAGCTTTTCTAGGATGCTGGCCCATTGTCTGACTCAATATGTTGTTTCTTTGCACCTTTTCCAGGGCTTTGAGGAACAGATGAAGGTACAGAAGGTGCAGGCAGGACTGAAGATGTTTCTTACCACCAAGCCCTTCTTTTGCATCTCCTCTAACAACCTATAACAAAAAATCAAATGAGTAATAGCAAATACACACATTTAAATATTAATGACAAAGGAGTGAAGTATATATGTAAACTACACACCTGGTCACCACAAATCTGCTGGCATTTCCAGAAGCGTACCTTGTGGGGGAATTCAGACAAGGCTTTCTTGGCTTCAGTGACTGTAGTCTTAATTTCTGCCTCTGTATTACGGTGCATGCACACTGTCCTGAGATGCCCAGGAAAAAAATGTGGTGCCTTCTTGCAGTGAGGTAGATCCTGCTGTGGAATCTGTATGAACAAAAAGAACACAAAAATGGTTATGGAATACATATACATTGGGCAACAAGTCTCACAGTGTGCAGCATAGTAAACAATCACTAATATATATATTGTCAGCTGTGTTGCATCATTGCTATCTACATATTTTTGGAAAAATATAAGCATTGTATATAAAAAATTTATAAAATGTTTTTAGATGACTGCTACATAAGGCAAACAGATATTTAGACAGAAAGTTAGAAAGTAGATAGTAGAGTAGCGGGTGGATTTTGGGATGAAACCCATTTATTTTTAGCCAGAACTGAAATGGTTTCATGTGCAGCAAACCCAACGGAATCACATTGGTTGCTGCAGCCATGAGACCTAACAGCCTCTGAATTTGGAGGACTCTCAGACGGCGGCCTAGCCGAACGCTGTCCACAGCAGCAAGGATAAACTCCTTACATGCAGGAGACAATTGTGCCTGCATCGTAGTGGAATCCCAAATAACCCTCAGAAAAGTGAAAAAAAAGTGGAGAAAGCATACTCTTCTTGGAATTGAGTCTCAGCCCTAGGCACCTCATATGAGCTAACATCTCGATGCTGTGTTGCTAACTCTTGAGAGCTGGCCATGACCAGCCAGTCATCTATGTAGTTCAGAATGCAGATGCCCTGGAGTCTCATTGGAGCCAGGGCTGCATCCACGCACTTTGTGAAGGAGCTAGGCCAAAAGGAATTACTCAATACTGGTAGGCTTCGCCCCCAAAAGCAAACCTGAGAAACTTCCTGTGTACCGGCAAAATCTTGATGTGAAAATATGTGTCCTTCAGATCTGTCATGACAAACCAGTCCTCGGGCTGGATTTGACACACAATTTGTTTGAGCGTCAACATCTTGAACTTGTATCTCCTCAGAGACCGATTCATGCAGCCCAAATCCAGAATGGGACGCAACCCCCATTACTCTACCACCACAGTCTGTAAAATGCCATCGAAACAAAGAGGACAGGAGGCAAATTGAATTCTGTACCCTCTCTCTATTGTTCTTAACAGCCATGGGGACAAACTGGGCAGAAGCTTCCACGCTGCCAGGAAGTCCGAGAGAGGAACCATCCTGTCTATCTGTCCAGTCTCCTGAAACAGAGGACTGGCAAGAAAAGCCTGGACAGATAAACCGTCGGGTGCTTCTACCCCCCAAAACACCTGAGGTGGCGTGGAAAGTAGAAGCCCCCGCTGGGGGCTTCAAGAGGGGTTTGGCACAGTAGGAAGGCGTGCACAGGGACCCCCCATGGTGGGGCTGGCCCCTAGTATGCTGTTTCTGGCGTCAGGTGTTCTTCTTCTTAATCAGCCTTAGAGAAGATCACGGTCCTCAGATCGAACATCCTCTTTGGCTGTGAGGTCTGCATAGGCTGCCCAGTCCCCTTAGATCTACTAGGGGCAGCTCGAGCAGCCACACTAGTCTTCTGCTGCTGCCTATAAACAGCCGAGGTCTTGGAAGAAGCCGAGGTAGACAGATGACCTGACCACAGCAGGGGAGAAGCTCCTTGAACACATCTGATTGCTTTTTAGCCTCCCAGTATCTGTCGACAATAGAGCTCACTGCAAGCATCTCTTCAATCCTGGGCATCCCCCTATACCTGTGCTCATGTAAACCCACAATAGAGGAATAATTGCTTGTATTGGGAGTAAATACACAAGCTTAGTATGGATTCTTCTATGACTTTGTCACCTCAGTGTGAAGATCTGGAAAGAATAGGTGGTTACGACGGGGAGGCTGCCCCGTCTGCCAGTCTGCCTCAGCACCCATCTGGCCGAGCTCATCCTCGCAGAGCAGAGCAGGCTTCTGAAGCTGGCATGTGCTCATCCGATTCAGCAGAGAGCGTGAGAGAAAGGGTGCCACATTTTTGTGCCAAGTTTTTGGCAGACATATTCTCTAACTTCTTGCTAATCTCTCTTTTTTCCCTCACTTTGCTTGGCTACATGCAGACTAAGAGCTTTCTGAAGACAAACTGATGACGTATTTTACAGGCGCTTTTTAAAGGCTTTGTGGCACACAATGCTACGTCACTTGACCTTGAACTTGCCTATAAATAGGCCTGGTTTTACACGTGTTCAGACACGCCTGAAGCGCTTTTCTCATAGCGCCAAGCTGACGCAGCGTCGAGTTCCCTCAAAAGGGGACTTACTTAAAACGAGGGTTGTAAAAATGATGCAGTATATATTTTTTTACCAAAAAAGTCTCTGAGATTCACCTTTTATTTTATTGTACTTACAAAAAATACTGCATCTTAAATTTATGTTGTTTTAAGTGTTGTATGATATTCCTATACTGTAAAGGAAAATATGATTTTGGTAAACTTTAATAAATTCTGCTGCAATCAGAAGTACATGGTAAATAAAAAATTCAGCCCACAACGCACAAACATCTGTGAAAAATAAACTTTAGTAAGTAATATGTGTGATGTATGTGTTGAATGTATGAAGCATTCCAGGCCCACCTTTGTACCACTTATGTGTCTGATCAGTCTGATCAGTTTACACAGATAGTGTTTTGGCCACAGTCACTGAAGGCATCGTAAATATATTTTGTTATTAAAAAAAATACAGTTATAGTTTACATTTACTGTAATTATACAAGCAGATTTGTTGACATACTTATTATATATGCAAAAATGTAGACTGCATTTATATTGTTACTTATTGATATTGTAACACAGGAATTTATGACTGACTCCATCAATCATTTAATTTGATTTAATTTGATTCTCCACAAAAATAAACAAAACAGGTGAATAGTGATGTGGTTTAGTGCGTTTATAAACAAACAGTGTTTGTTTATAAACACAAACACATGAATGGTGACTTCAAAGTAGGGCTGGGCGATTTAGCAAAAAAAAAAAAGAAAATCCATAACCACTTCGAGGCCAGCAGAAACACAGTGCATGTGGCAGGGCATCCAGGCCATCACCAACTACAGGACAACATTACCTGCCTGTGACAGTGATGCCTCCCTCCCAGATGCGCTGAACAACTTCTATGCTCGGTTCGAAGCACAGAATGACGTGACGAAGAGGAAGACCACCCCTTCTCCCAATGATCAGGTGCTGTGTCTAACCACAACCGATGTGAGGAAGATTCTACACAGAGTTAACCTGCGGAAGGCTGCTGGTCCAGACAACATTCCTGGCAGGGTGCTCAAAGGATGTGCAGACCAGATGGCAGATGTTTTTACAGACATCTTCAACACCTCCCTGGGCAGCACCATTGTTCTGACATGCTTCAAGACCACCACCATAATTCCCATGCCAAAGAAGTCACCAGTGTCCTGCCTCAGCGACTACCATCCTGTTGCACTTAAAATCATCATCATGAAGTGCTTCGAGACACTTGTCTTGAGGCACATCAAGACCCTGCTGCCCCTCTCACTGGACCCCCTGCAATTCACCTACCGCCCCAACCACTCAACAGCTCATCACTACCACCTTCCATCTGGCACTCACCCACCTGCACAATAAGGACACAAATGTTCGAATGCTGTTCATAGACTTCAGTTCAGCATTCAACACAATCATCCCTCAGCACCTGATTGGAAAACTGAACCTGCTGGGTCTGAACACCTCCCTCTGTATCTGGATCCTGGATCCGGATTGGGAACAGCACCTCTAACACCACCACACTGAGCACTGGGGCCCCACAGGGCTGTGTGCTCAGTCCATTACTGTTTACTCTACTGACTGTGACTGTCATGAGTCAACTACTGTTGTATAGCAATGCACAGCTCAAATTACATCATCAAGTTCGCCAATGACACAACAGTGGTGGGTCTCATCAGCATGAACGATGAGTCAGCATACAGACAGGAGGTGCAGTTGCTAACGAACTGGTGCAGAGCCAACAACCTCTCTGAACATAGACAAAACTAAAGAGATGGTTGTTGACTTCAGAGGAGCACAGAATGACCACTCTCCGCTAAACATCGGTGGCTCCTCCGTGGATATCGTCAAGTGTACCTTTCTCCTGACTGATACCTTTTAACAATGAGATCCCTCTGATGCTTTGGAAGCTCTTTGCCGACCATGGCTTTTGCTTTGAGATGTGACAAGGGAAAAGCCTACTAGAACAGCTGAACTTTATTTGGGGTTAATCAGAGGCATCTTAAATGATGGCAGGTGTACTGACTTCTATTTAACATAAGTTAGTTAATTCTGAACACATCCCCAGTTGTAAAAGGGTGTGCACACTAATGCAACCACATTTTAGCTTTTATTTTATTTCCCACTGAATAAAGATTTTAGATTTTGTTGTTTTTCAATTGAGTTGTACAGGTTATAGGTCACAAAAAAGGTGGAAAAATTTCTCACATAAACCTCGCATTTTAACAGGGGTGTGTAGACTTTTTATATCCACTGTACATACACATATAAACAGGAAAAGTAGTGTAATGGGGCATAGGACAATGTTTTCAAGAATAGACATAGAACAAGCATAGTATGCAAAACCTAGATTTATCCTAGTGGAATTAAATTTATCTACCAATATTCATCTATCAATTTTGGTGTTCAAAAGAATAACTGTCCTGTTGTTACTCCTGGAAAGAGGGCTGCTAAAGGAACATAAGGAGGAGAAATTCAAGAAGAGATATCAAGGGCTGCTGAAGAAACACTGTGCCCAAAATCCAGGGTTACTTGAGAGCTCCAAACTTTGAAAGCAAAAATGATTCCTTATGGACACAATGGGAAATGCACACAGGAAGCATGTCCGAGGTAAACCTCTCATGCAAGATGCATGGAAACCTTGGCTTCATCGCAACAAGCTCTACCACCTGAAGCTACTTACACACTGCAACATTGAGTTGGTGGAACAGGTGTATGTATAACTCCAGGAAAAAGCAGTGCATGTATGGTCATTGTGAAAGATGTAAGACCTGAAACGCACCAAGCTGATGGTCTGCTGTCAGGCAATGTTGCATGGTTGTTGAGCATAGGTTGCCTTTAGTTTTGTCAGTGTATTCCACACCATTGGCTGTATTCATACGGCGTCAGCTGTTAATCATCTGGTTCTGCTTGTCAAATCAGCGGTGGAGTTTGTTGTGAATTGGATCATTCTGAATGAAAAAACTGAGCTGATGAACGCAAATCAATGACAGAGTAAAGAGAAAACACACAGACACATTCAGCGCTGCTTGCTTTGTATATCCAGAGTTCTAGCTCTTCCGGTTTCCCTGTTTGAAGGGCAAATGCAGACTTGTACCTCTTGCTGGTATGGGAGAGTTATGTTCCCCTTCAGTCAGTCACGTTCGACGTTACGCCAACGTACTGACGTATGGGGTCTCGCTTGGGAGCCCTATCACCTTTGAGTAGTAGAAAACGCGCCAATGAACATCGGCCCAAGAGGACAGAGCCAATGAGCATTGGGGCAAAGGATATGCGTGCCGAGGCGCGCCCACCCGGAAGCGGGTATAAAGCCGGCCGCAACTCACTTTCATTCAGATTTTGCTTCGGAGCCGAGTGTGCGTTATTCGCGTTATTCGAGTTCCCCAGCGTCTGCTGCATGTGACGGCGCAATCCGCGGTTTTCACTCGCTCCGGCGGCGGACCGCTCGGCACTTTGGCAGACTTGGTTATAAAAGGGTGAGTATCTAAAGAGTGAATTTCCATTCTAAGAGAGCTCCTACGGATGATGGTCGTCTTTTTAAAGACGTTTTCCGTCCGTGTGTTTCTGGATGCAGTCACTTCCCGTCCTCGTCTAATGGCCATGATCGATGCATCACATGCCTAGGCAAGCATGCTGGCGCAGTGTTCATGGTTAGCTTGTACTCTTACTATAAGAGCATGGCCATCTTGACACTGTGGTCACGGCTCTCTCTCTTCGGAGATTGAGCCCCCCCCTTTGCTGTTACCCATTTTGTTGCTCTGGCTACATGCCTAAGGCAACAGAGTTGGTTAGCACTTTGGGAGATCTCAGAGTGATGGTGGAGAGCCCGGTCAAAGGGCTCTCACAGCGGGTTGGTTCCCGGAAGTGCATGAGGGTGTTTAGGTTGTGGAAGGCATCTTTTTCTGCCTGAAGCAGCTTTTACCTCCTCCACTCTCACTACCCTCGATGGGGGGCTGCCAAGGGATGTGTGCAGTTTCTTCCGGTGGAATGTGCTGTTACGGTGCACAGGCGCTGTACCCGTAATATGCTGAAACCTGTATGAGTCGCCCGCATCTCCCGTCCTAGGCCTGTAGACGACGGCAGCCCTTGCTGCTTACAGTGTGCTGGACAGGCAGCCTCCACCCTGCTTGCCGTGTCATCCTGCAGGTTCACCAGGCCAAGGCACTTAAGCAGCTTCATGAGGGTAGTTCTGAGCCGAGGTGATGCAGGAGCTGCGTTTGGTGACTGAACTTGCCCTCTGGGTGAAGGCAGTCACAGCGCAGGCCCTCGGCCAGACGATGTCCACCTTGGTGTTCCAGGAGCGCCTTCGCTGGCTAAATCTTGTGGAGATGTGGGACACTGACAAAGTTCTCTTTCTTGATGCCCAAGATCTTCCAAGGTGGCCTTTTCGGCGATGCTGTCGAGGGCTGTGCCCAGCAGTTCTCGGCAGTTCACGGAGGTCACCAGGCATGTTCTACACCTCCACGCAGCCTGACCCCCATCTGTTTATCGCTGAGGGCGCCCCGTTGCTGCACCGGCTCCGTCGCGGACTGAGGCTGCCCCTCATCCCTGTTGTAGAGCCGGCCGCAGGAAGTAGACGCCTGCTCTTTAGGTCCCTGATAAGCCCTCCAGAGGGATGGCTAAGCGACCCTGAGAGAACTGGCCTGGGCTGCAGTCCTTCCCCTGGACGAAGGCCGGGGGAGGGTCTTAGGTTGTTCCGCTGCCAGGCTATCACCTAGCGGTACCCCCATTCTCAAGGACAGTTCCCCCCCGTCCAGGCCCAATTGGACATTGCCCGACAGTGAGAAACGCACTCCCGTTTCCTCACTCCCGAGCGTGTCCTTTTATTTCGCCAGGGCAGGTGAGGCTGCGTTTGAAGGACGCATTGCCTCCTCACGTGCCTCCCCCCTCTGGTGCCGCTTGTACGGAGTCTGGGGGCCTGGCTACCGCTCCCCAGCCCGTCTCGTTGGCTCCTCAGGACGATTACACTCGGCTACGCGATTCAGTTCGTCAGGCGCCCGCCCAGGTTCAGAGGCATCTTTTCTACCCTGGTGGTAGAAAGCGATGCTTCGGTCCTGTGAGCAGAGATTGCAGTCCTCCTGGTGAAGGATGCAATGTCCCTCCAGCCGAGATGAAGTCCAGGTTTTACAGCCCGTACTTCATTGTGCCCAAAAGAGGAGGTGGGCTGCGACCATCTTGGATCTGCGTGTCTTGAATCTGTCCCTGTACAGCTACCCTTCAAGATGCTTACGCAGAAACGCATCCTCTCGTGCGTTCGTCCCAACCATTGGTTTGCAGCAATCCATCTAAAGGACCCGTATTTTCACGTCTCAATCTTGCCTCGACACAGGCCGTTCCTTCAGGTTCGCAGTCGAGGGTCGGGCGTATCAGTACAAGGTCCTCCCCTTTGGGCCTCCCTTGCCCCATTACGGGAGGTGGGCATTCGCATCCTCAACTACCTCAATGACTGGCTCATTTTGTCTCACTCTCGAGAGCAGTTGTGCGAACACAGGGACCTGGTGCTTCGGCACCTCAGCCACCTGGGGTTTCGGGTCAACTGGGAAAAGAGCAAGCTCTCCCCAACACAGAGCATCTCTTTTCTCGTTGTGGAGCTGGACTTGGTCGCTATGGTGGCTCTCCTCTCAGTCGAGCACGCGCAGTCACTGCTGTGTTGCCTAAACACGTTCAGAGCTAAGACAGCGGTCCCACTGAAACTCTTTCAGAGGCTCCTGGGGCATATGGCATCTATGGTCTCGGTCACCCCGCTCGACCTGATGCATATGGGACTGCTGCAGCACTGGCTACATGACTGAGTCCCATGGTGGGCATGGCGCCACGGCACACGTCGGCGTTTGTCACACCGTCCGGTCGTCAAACCTTCAGCCCTTGGTCGGACATTGCCTTTCTCGGGCCGGGGTGCCCTTAGAACAAGTGTCCGGGCACATTATTATGACAACAGATGCCTCCAAGATAGGCTGGGGCGCTGTGTGCAGGGAGTAGGTGACTTTGGCTCCTCGACAGGATCTCGATGCCTGTGCACATCAATTGTCTCGAGTTGTTGACAGTGCTTTTGGCCCTGCGCCGGCTTCTTCCATTGCTGCAGGGCAGGCACGTGCTAGTCCGTACGGACATCACTGCGACAGTGGCGTACATCAACCGCCAAGGCGGTCTACGCTCACATCACATGTCTCGACTTGCCCGCCATCTTCTCTGGAGGCAGCAGCGACTCAAGTCGCTTCGCGCTGTCCACATTTTGGGCGAGCTCAACCGTGTGGCAGATATGCTCTCACAGCAGCTTCCAAGCCCAGGAGACTGGAGCCTCCATCCCCAGGCAGTCCAGCTGATCTGGAGTCAATTTGGGGAGGCACAGGTTGATCTGTTTGCCTTCCACGAGTCTTCCCACTGCCAGCTGTTTTACATCCTGTCCGAGGGTCCCTCGGCACGGACGTGTTGGCACACAGCTGGCACCGGGGCCCACGCAAATACACGTTTTCCCCAGTGAGCCTCCTTGTGCAGACTCTGTGCAAGATCAGGGAGGACAGGGAGCAGGTCTTGCTGGTTGTGCCATGTTGGCCCACCCGGACCTGGTTTTCAGACCTGGTGCTCCTCGTGACAACCCCTCTCTGGAAGATTCCTCTGAGGAAGGACCTTCTGTCTCAGGGATGATGCACTTTCTGGCACCCGCGGTGGCCCTTGGATGGGACGCCGAGGACCTGAGTGACTTACCCCCGGGCGTGGTGGATACCATCACTCAGGTGAGGGCCCCTTCCACCAGGTGGACTTACGCCTGGAAGTGGAGCCTCCTTGCTGACTGGTGGTCTTCCCGTGGAGAAGACCCTGCACGTGCACTATCAGCTCTGTGCTTTCCTTTCTGCAGGAAGGGCTGGAACGGAGGTTGTCCTCCTCTGCCCTGAAGGTGTACAAAGCCGTTATCTCAGCCCATCACCTAGCAGTAGAAGGTAAGTATTTAGGGAAGCATGAGCTAGTCATCAGGTTCCTGAGGGGCACCCGGAGACTGAACCCCCCATGGCCACCCCTCTCCCCTCTTGGGACCTTCCTGTAGTACTTCTGGGCTACAGGAAGCCCCTCTCGAGCTGCTTGAGTCGGTAGAGCTGAAAAGCCTGTCTTTAAGACAGTGCTTCTGACCACGCTCGCCTCGATCAAGAGGGTTGGGGGACCTGCAGGCACTATCAGTCAGCGACTCGTGCCTAGAGTTCGGGCCTGCCTAGTCTCACGTTTTCTTGAGACCCAGGCCTGGCTGCATGCCTAAGGTTCCCACCACACCCTTCATGGACCAGGTGGTGAACCTGCAAGTGCTGCCCATGGAGGAGGTAGACCCAGCCCTTACTTGTGTCCCGTTCATGCCTGCGCATGTATGTGGACCGTACGAGGAGCTTTAGATGCTCCGATTAGCTCTTTGTCTGCTTTGGAGGTTGTCAGAAGGGAAAGGCCCTCCCAACAGAGGTTGGCCCACTTCCAACAGTGGTTGGATAGTGGAAGCCGTTCCCTTGGTGTACACTCCAAAGGCTTGCCGTGGGAGTGTACACCAAGGCAACGGAGTGCCCCTTGGAGTGGGGGCTCACTCAATTTCGAGTGTTGTCTCCTCCAGGGCGTTGGCGCATGGCACCCCTCTATCAGACATTCGCAGAGCTGTGGGCTGGGCGACACCTACACCCTTGTGAGGTTTAACGATCTCAGGGTGGAGCCTGTGTCCTCCCGTGTGTTGGGGCCCACTAAGTAGTGGGCGGGAGGATATGCGTGGTGCCCTTGCTTGCATTGCCTCCCCCCTGGAATAGGGGGAAATAGGCATCTTCACTCCTTCGCAACGGTTTCCCACTGGTGAACCTTGCGTTGCGATTCCTCCAGCACCTGTCGGTGGGGAGGCTCAGCGGAGGAGCCCCACGCCAGGCCCAGTACTCGTGTGTATGCCACAGTCAGTCCTTGTACTGGGCTAGGTTCCCCATCTGTAGTGATTCCCCATTGGTCATCCCATGTGTGTATTCTCCACGATAATATGGTTTCCCTGTCGGTGAACCCGTGTCTTTCCCTTGGCGCTTACCGCTGCCAGTCTCTGTTGACAGTAGTGCCGTCCCAGTAGGTAGGACCTGCACAGAGACCTTCTTATAGGTAGCACTGCCTTGTCAGTCTAGACCTCATCTCCACACGTTACCTCCTTTTAGCAGGGTGTGGTCTCCGCAGCGCCCCTTTCCCTCGTAGGGGGGCGCTTTCCCCGGTATTCTTGTGGCATCTCAAGAGAGGAAGGAGACCCATGCACTGAGGTGCCTTCTCCTGGGAGGATAGGAATGGCTGTCACGATCTCTCTGCGTCCAGGCTCCGCACCTGGTGGGGCTGCGATGGCTGCCTGCACGGAGCACTGGGTAGGTTACGGAGGCAGGGGAGCTGTCGTACAGAGGCACGCCTCGCCTGCCAGTACTGGCATTCCTTGCCCGTAACGTGGGTCGGCTTGTGGCGTTTTCCACAGGGACCCCATACGTCAGTACGTTGACGTAATGTCGAACGTGACTGACTGAAGGGGAACGTCTTGGTTACGTATGTAACCCTCGTTCCCTAAAGGAGGGAACGGAGACGTTACATCCCCTTGCCGCAAACCTGATTCACCGCTGATTGGCCGGGACACATCTCGGCTCCTCAGCACAATCTAAATGAAAGTGAGTTGCGGCCGTCTTTATACCCACTTCCGGGTGGGCGCGCCTCGGCACGCAAATCCTTTGCCTCAATGCTCATTGGCTCTGTCCTCTTGGGCCGATGTTCATTAGCGTGTTTTCTACTACTCGAAGGTGATAGGGCTCCCAAGCAAGACCCCATACGTCAGTACGTTGACGCAACGTCTCTGTTCCCTCCTTCAGGGAACGAGGGTTACATACGTAACCAAGACGTTCTCTCATGTTGGAACAGAGTGTAGACACTAGTTGGCCATCAGCTATAGCCTGTCCAGTGTGTTCAAGTGCAACTTTTTTTCAATTTTTAGTGCTGCTTGGCTTTGGTTTGGTTTTTCCTTTCCTTGGGGGAACAAACTTTATTAAACCAAACAACCACACATTTTTTTACCTGTTCAATGGTAACATTTGTCAGAATTTCTAAAGAGAGGCGATGACAAGAACCTAACCTTAATTTTAACATCAGCATCAATCTGCCTTCACCAGAGCACTTAAGTAATAACTGTCCAGTCAAGAGTGCATAATACATGTGGGCTTTTCAGAGAATTATGAATGTAAATACAGCTCTGAAGTCCAAGCTGTTTATTTTGGTGCTTCACATTAACAAGCCACTCTACATACCCAGGACCAAATATTCCACCTCTCGGTTTCAGAACTGCCCTTATCCAAACAAAAGGGTTCACCTGCAATTTGGGAACATCTCAGGCCTGTGCTGAAATACAGTAGGCAGCAGTACTCTGCTGTGAAGGCACTGCTTTTTTCAAGTGACAGTCCCAGCACACAATACCGCCAATGTTGTAACGTCTACCTTATTTGCACAGAACTATACAAAAGAGACCTCACAGAAGGCACATGAAATTTTTTCAAGCAAATCATGGCAAGGGGCCTTCTGATGGAGTAGGAGGTGTGTTGTAGAGATCAGATGACCTTGTCAGCAAAGGCCATGGCATACCAGATGCAAGGTGTCTGTTTTTAGCACTGTTCAGAGCACGAACCTCCATGAGACTGTTTTACGTGGAGGAGGAGGATATAGAGAAGGCAATGCAGGCCATGGCTCAGAACATCCAACTAATGTACCATCAACAATGCGCCTACATCCAGTTGTGACACTGGCAAGGAGCTCCTGTGATGTCATTTGCATGTCTTTAGCTATGAACAGGTTTAAATATCAATGCCCTGGCTCCCAGTTCTTTAGTTTTCTGTGTGACCAAACTCTAATCCAGCACAGTGAAGTTGATTGGACCAGTTCATTCTCTTTCAACAGCTACAAAAATGTTATGCTTTCCATAAGCTGCCAGTTATTTTTTTTTACCTTAATGCCTTTGGTAAAATGCTGGCTCCTTTTATGTGCTGGCTGTAGTTGTTTAGTTTTAATGCTGTCAGTTGGTTTTAATGAGTTAACGGTCAGGATAAGATGATCAGTCTTAATAAACCCATTTTTCCATAACCCTTTGTCAATAATGTTTCCATTGAAAGTGCAATTACAAACAGGAGTAGTAAGGTGACTGTAAACCCTCGCCCTAATCTTGCAATTTTTAAGAAAGTGAAACCAAATAACCATCAAAATCTTGTTTTACACGACCATAGGAAGATTAAGATCTGATCATTCTCCTTGCCTACTAATTGAACCAGATCAGAATATTTGACACACACAGACAAGCAGATGGATGCATGGGTTTAATTACAATAGCCTTTAAACATTATATCTCTTAGAATTGTAATATGCTTCACTAATACAACTATACCAGGTAAGTACAAAACAATATATATATGTAATTTAAAAAGGTTTACAAAATTAGGTAAACAAATATGTACAGTGTATGCTGAAGAATGTGTGTCCTGTCATTCCTGTTACTCTGGCCAGTCCTGTAAATATGACGTCAATCCTGTTGCAGTCAATAATTTAATAAAATAAATATAAAAATTATATTTAAAATGGTCTTCCAGGTTTTTCCATTGTAACTTTAACTCTATTATTTTGTACAAAGCCCTTCTATTAATTGCTGTAAAAATATATATTTTTCTTAACTGACATGTTTTCACCCTGCAAAATTAGGACTGTTTTGGTCATTGAATTTGGTCATTTGGTCATTGACAAATATAAGTTAAAATTATCCAAAATTTTAAACAATTTCAATGAAAAGAGGGACTAAAATACTGCTCATGTATATGAAAACTATTACATAGTTCGAATAAAAATTTGAGTATATAGTAAAACATACTATAAGTATACTATAGAGTAAACAAACATATAAGGTATGTAAATAGTCATAAAACAAAACATTACATGGCCTGAGATGGCAAAATACAATTTATTGTCATTTGAAGCTGTCAATTTGTCATTTGACTCATGCATAATTGCATGGGTATTTTAAAAATTAAAAAAATAAATAATAAATAATAATAAATAATAATTGCGAATTGCGAATTTGTTCTGTGCATTTTAGCATGAATTGTTTTGAGAACAAGGCACACAACAAATTTGTTGTCTAAAACATTAGCCAATCATACACATTGACAATTACACACAAAGGTTCTTAAAAGAGAACACTGCAATCTGTCATGACCCAGGGGCGGTTCTAGACACTTTTTAGGGGGGCTTAGTCCCCCCTGTCTGTCATTTTAGCCTCCCTAAAACGATCAACTATCAAACTTTTAAAATTTATTGAAAGTATATTTTTTTCTTTTTAAAATAAAAATGAAAATAGCTAAAACATGCAGGACATGTCAATTAAAAAAAAAAAATTTTTGTTTAAAAAGTTTTTTTAAATTTTCTTTGCTATTCTGCGCATGCGTGATAGCCCTTCCTTAGAAGTGCCACGGCTTGTGCTGTATGTCAGCCGAAGGCAGGAGACAATGTCAAGAAAATTACTTTCATGAAATGTCTTGCCATGCGTAGGTGGTTATAGAAGGAACTATCATTTTTAATTATTTAGCTTGTATTATTGCATTCAGTGTGTACAGTGTCTACAGAAATTTGCCATCTCAGATTAGCTGTCCATAAATAGTACGGAGCCCAGCACATGATAATATGCAGACAAAATGTAAAATAACGTAACAAACTAGCCAACAGTTAAGAATCCATAATTGTTTTCATTTAGTTAAATCGTGGACCGTGGCTATGATTTACCAAAACGAGGAAACATACGTTAATAAGTTGTGAGAACAAATTCTCCATAATAATCAACATCCAGTTTATAATTCAGCATTGCTTGGTCACGTTTTGCAAATAGAAGCAATGAGTTTTTTGTTGACTGTCATAAAATAATAAAATAACTGAATACAGAATCTATATTTTTTGCATTTAGCTAGCTAACAGTAATACTGGTTGATGATAATAATGAGATGGTGACTATTATTCTTGGTTTAATAAAGTATGTCACGATCCTACCTCCTGTAGTTGGTCTCTGTGCCTCTAGATGCCCCCTGTGTTCCCCTCTGCCTTAGTTCTTCCTCGTATGTCCTTGTTAGCATTATCTGGGTCACCTGTGTTTTGTTTCCCCTAGCGTATTTTAATTGTTTTTTCCCCTTGTTCCTCACTCAGTTTTTGAGTCTTGGCTGTGAACGTCCTGCTTTGTTTCACCAAGTCTTTCCAAGCTGCTTTAAGTAAGGTGTTCTTAGTTATTTGATTGTTAATGTTCTCTAGTTTTGTTTTCTCCCCTCGTGGAGTTCTTATTTTCTCATGTGATCTTTTTATTACCTCAACTGTTATTAATACCTCTGTCTGAGAAGAACTTCTGTTGGATTTTTTCTTGCAAAAACCTTTTTTTAATCTACTTTGTCTGGAGTACTGCCTTGAGTGTTTCGTTTGTGTCCAACAGTACTGCCTCTGTGGTTAAGTGGTAGATCTTCTAAACCACCACCCCATAGACCTGAGTTCAAGCCTGGCTTGTAACAAAATGCATATTGTGTTCTACAATCTGCAAATACTACAATTCAAGAAGTCATACCAATACTAGTGAAATTCATGATACCTACTACAAAAGAATGCAAACAATCCTTCTTAAATGAGTTAATTAATAAATAACAAAAACTGCCATTAGTTAAAAAAGTAAATATGAGTGAAAAGAAACAGGAAACACTCTACTGTCTTTTTTTAATTGCTTTTAAAGTTTATTTAAGCTACAGTAATTCAGCTACGAGCACAAATGTTGTCTTTATCTTGTGAATATTGCCTTATTGGCTTCATTCATTATGTAACTACAGCATGTAATGAGCAGAGATTATGTTGGTTCTTCACATATAATATTCATTATATTTGTACTATCGACATTCTGCAATACACAGCCACAACACTAGGTAGTGTGAAAGCTTTAGATCTGAAACTGGCCTAACATTCAATTAAAGTGACAGTGCATTGATTATGATCAAAATACACATGGATTGACCCAAAAAGCAATTTTAACACTTCCTTAAAATAAGCTAGCAATGCAAAATTAATAAAATACCATAAAAGTATGTGCCAGAGCTCTTCCCACCATATACACATATATAATTACAGATATATTTAGATTTCACAGTGATCTGATTCTGTAATGTTTTTAGTTACTGCAACATTACTGTAGTAAAACCATGTTTTACTACATTTATACATGTGAAGACGAGCGGAGAGTATACTAGTTTCAAAAAGTTGGATGAGAGGGCTGATGGAGCTGCAGTGTTTTCCTTGTTAATCCATATCTCTGTCAGTGCCAGAGCACTGAGATTTGACTGGCTGGCAAAGGCGGAGATGAAGTCTGCTTTGTTGACCACTCACTGGCAGTTCCACAACCCAATGGATAGGGACAATGGCTGAGTAGAGGTGCTACTGAAGGAGCGTAGATGGTGTGGGTTACGTCATCGCCTTGTGGCTCACTGATTGCTTCACAGCTGAGCCCACCTACTCAGTTAACAGGTCCAAGGCTCAAAAATGTCTGAAGGTGTTAACTGAAACTCTACCCAGATGGCTACACACAAACAGCAAATTAACAGAGCTTACCTTAGGAAGTGCAGAGTAGTTCAAACTTCCTTCTAGCAAACACCTACAAGTCCAGCACCAAATAAACACAGCAAGTACACTACAGATAAACAACAGAATCTATTAAGAAGAAATTCAACTGGCATAACTGGAAATTCTCACAGCATATAAGATGCCCTCAAGTCAAGTCAAGTCAAGTTGAGCTTTATTGTCATTCCGCTATATGTGGGGACATACAGTGGAACGAAATGTCGTGCCTCACAGGACCACGGTGCTACATAAATACAGACATACAACAATGACGTGAAACAGTATAAATCTAAACACAAATACTAACAGAATTAGATTATAAATATACTTTATATAAAGTTGCCTATACATAAACTATTAAATACAAACTATACAAATGTTCCACATAAATATTGCATGAGGAAAAAGAAAGTCAAGCACTGTTCCTGGCTGGAGAACAGTACAAGATGATCTGTAGTGCATGGGCTTGTAAACATACATATGTTATGAGTCTTTTTTGTGGGATTATGTACCCTCGGTTGTAAAAAGTGTCTAGTGCACATAGAGGAGAGTGTGTTACTACAGGTGGTCTGTGCGGCCTACTCACCTGTGTGTAGCACACTCAGAATTGCACAAGGGAGAAATTAAAAAAAAAAATGTGTTAGCTCTCCTGTTAGCTGTTAATAGGGATCCTTCTGTATTGGTACATTTCAGTAAGATATTACTTTGTAACATTACACACACAGCATTACTCACGATGGAATTGTCTACATCACCACAGTGCTGACTGATCATTTTCTGAACTGCACTTTGTAATAATGACTGTGAAAGTAAATGGATCTGGTTAATCTGTTGAATTATTTCTTGTGTAGCACTTTCAGATACGTTCAGGATTGTTTGCATGTTCAAAAACAATGAAGCCAGGTTACGTTCCAGTTGAATTTCTAAGTCCTGTATGTCATCTACAGACTCCTCACACTTTGTCATCCTGTAAAAAATCTTTTTCCATTTCAGTCAAATTATCTGAACGTTCAATGTTTGACATTTTTCCACTTTTGAATTGTGTTGTAGCACTCCCACTGTGTACATTACTTTTGTGTGCATTAAACATTGAATATACATTGCTCTGAAAATGACAGCCTTCGTATGGACACAGAACACTTCGTTTAACTTTTAAATGACTGTGCAAATGTGTAAAAAACTCAGCTTCTGTGCAGGGCTCCATGTATTTACATAACTGGCAGTGAAATGCAACTTTGCGTTTATTTGCTTGCCCAGTGTTTGACTGATTGCCAAACAGATACAGTTAGGTCCATATATATTTGGACACTGACACTGTTTGGAAGCTGTTGCTGTGAATCCCAACATGCGGTCAAAAGAACTTTCAATGGAAGTGAAACAGACCATTGAAACAAAAAAAACATCAGAAATACATCAGAGACATAGCAGAAATGTTAGGAGTGGCCAAATCAACAGTTTGGTACAGTCGGAGAAAAAAGAGCGCACTGGTGAGCTCAGGAACTTAAAAAGGCCTGGATGTCCACGGAAGAGAACAGTGGTGGATGATCGCAGGATCCTTTCCATGGTGAAGAAAAACCCCTTCGCAACATCCACTGAAGTGAAGAACATTCTGCAGGAAGTAGGTGTATCAGTATCAAGTCTACCATAAAGAGAAGACTTCATGAGAGCAAATGCAGAAGGTTCACCACAAGGTGCAAATCATTAATCGGCCTCAAAAATAGAAAGGCCAGATTAGACTTTGCCAAAAAACAAAGCAGGCCCAGTACTTAAACAGCATTCTTTGGACAGATGAAACTAAGATCAACCTGTACCAGAATGATGGGAAAAAGAAAGTAAGGAGAAGGCTTGAAACAGCTCATGATCCGAAGCACACCACATCCTCTGTAAAACATGGTGGAGGCAGTGTGATGGCATGGGCATGCATGGTTTCCAATGGCACTGGGTGACTAGTGTTTGTTGATATGACAGAAAACAGAAGCAGCCGGATAATTTCGAAAGTATATAGGGATATACTTTCTGCTCAATTTCAACTTTCAATTTTGTTTTTTCATGATTTACAAGACAAAGAAGTGAAATATTCTGCAATGGCCAAATCAATCACCAGATCTCAACCCAATCGAGCATACATTTAATTTGCTTAAGAAAAATCTTAAGGCAGAAAGACCCACAAACAAGCAACAACTGAAGACAGCTGCAGTAAAGACCTGGCAAAGCATCACAAAGGAGGAAACCCAGCGTTTAGTGATGTCCATGGGTTCAAGACTTCAGGCAGTCATTGGCTCCAAATGTAAACTAGTACTAAAAATGAACATTTTATTTACGGTAATGTTAATTTGTATTGTTACTTTTAAGCCCCTGAAATGAGGTAACATTTCAATTCCAATGTGGTGACACGCATAGCCCAAATCATGAAGATTGTGTCACTGTCCACATATTGCTGGGCCTGTAAATGCACTTTGAGTGCATTAAATAATTTAAAAGTGCATAAACAATTCTTATGAAGACATGGTATTGGCTGTTGCTGAGTGAAGTCTTTATGTTTTAACGGTAGTGTTTTTAATAACTGTCCTGTTTTCACTGCAGAAAAAATACAATTCTTACAGGTCCACTCCATCAGAAATAAATTATTTTAAGGGGTGATTTTAAGTGAGGGAAGTTTGTAATTAATTGCAAATAAAGCGTATCACTGTGAATGCTGTGAAAACTGCTCTGCTCCTCACACCTGTTTCCAATTTACTCCTGCATATATTTGACCCCTCATTACAGAAGATTTTGCCAATCAACGATCCAGCAGCTGTTACCGAACTATCCAACCACGCTAGCCAGTTAGCAGCCCATTATCAACAATTAAATTGACTGGTAGCACATACCAAGGAGCTCATAAGGGCTGTCCAGGACCTACCTCTACCTTCTGCCACAACCCATGTTTCTCAGAACGGCCGGCCCATAGAAGAATATGTACATGAGTTTTGGAAAAGAGATTATCTCGCCACTAATGACAACCTCATCTTAATGGAGAGGTTTTAGTGCGGGCTGGAATCCGGGCTGTGTTTTGTCATGCTGAGAGCTGATCCGCGCTGGTCTTTTAGAAGTATGTAAACTTTGCGCTATGGACAGCTGGATCAGCGTTCCTATTAGACGAGGCCAAGCCCAGTCCAACAGCATCTCATGAGAGCACCACCAAAATAGAGACTTAACCAAAGCCAAGAGAATCACCACCCCGCAGCACAGATTCTGTGCTGGAGCCCACTGTGGATGGAGAGACCGCCGTGACCTTCAAGCCCTCACCATCAGGAGTGATAGAGCCGAGGATCATCCCGGAGCCCGCTCCCGTCTGACCAGGTGCGTGAGCCGGCATTTTAAAATTGCTGCAATGGACACAATCTTGGAGGATGAGGGGATGTTGAAGGACCCCGTCTGTGGCACCACTGCTGAAGGTGAGTTTGTGTTGGACTCTGGAAATTCTATTGATTGTGACACAGAGATTCTTGTTTCTGTGGTTTCAAATGAACTGTTAGCCTCAGTGGAGATCCCACCCAACCTCCCTATCCCACCTCCTCTCATGCCTGTGTGTCTTCTATGTCTTCCACCGGGGTCATGGATTCACTGCGGGTCTGCCAGTCTCCTGCTCCACCCACGCAGAGGCTGGAGGATTCCTCGACTCCGCCTTCTGTCTCCAGCTCCCAGACTCCTTCTCGGTCCTACGACCCTACTGCTCCACCTCGTCTTCCAGTTCCCTCGTCTCCACCATCACCCATCTGTCCACCAGCTCCACCTGGCTCCCTCGTCCCTCCAGCTCCTCCTCGGGCAGTCATTGACCCGGCATCACCTCTGGACTCCACTCCTTTGGCTGCATCTCGTCGCCCCGTCCCTCTGGCTCCGTTGGACTCCTTCCCTCTAGCTCCTCTTCAGTCCTCTGTCGCGGATTTCCATCTCTGCCTTGGTCGCTGAATCCCTCTGCTCCGCCTTGGCCCTCCGGATCCTCGTTGTCACCCTGGCTCATTGGTTCTCCATCTCTGGCTCTGGTCCCATGTCTCCGGTCCCATGGAGTCATCGGTCTCTCCTCCACCATGGTTCCTTCCTCTGTCGGCTCCACCGTGGGTCATCCGGTCAATGGTCTGCTGGTCTCTCTTGTCTCGGCCCTGGCTTCTACCTCCATCATCACCGCTTCCTTTCTCACTTCAGGAGCCGCTCGTAGGAAGGGGGCTCTGTTATGATGGAGGCTCCCGCACCGCTTTCCCCGAACCATCAGAGGGAGCCATTACCTGAGTACTGATCTCTCTCCAGACTACAATTCCCATAATGCACATCTTGGGACTGATTGCACTCACACCTGTTTCCAATTTACTCCTGCATATAAACCCCTGGCTTTCGTTAACTCTTTGCGAAGTCTTGTTTTACCCCGGCAACAATTCTGAGCATTTTGTATTGTAAGACCTGTGCTGAGGCCAAGTAAGGCCTGTACTAAACAGCTGTTTCATCAGCAAAGAACCCTCTGGCAGCTGCCATAAGATTTCTATAAAGAAAAATAATTATTTAGTAAAATTTCCAAAGGTGTTGTGGCTTGTGGATTAGAGACACAATCCTTCATTAATATGCGCATGATTTACAAGCATTACATTAAAATTACTTTTCATTTACATTTAGGCATTTAGCAGATGCTTTTAGCCAAAGCGACTTACAAGGTGAGGAAAACGACGCAATAAATCATAGGGATGCAATAACATCACCCATTCATAGTTAAAAACAATTACTGAGAGTACAACATTTCAGTGCTTAAGAAGCAGTACCTTTGGGAGAGAGGAGAAAAAAGGTTAGTTTTTTCATGCTTGTGTCAGGTATTCATGGAAGAGGCAGGTTTTTAGCTGTTTTTTGAATGTAGTGAGAGATGTAGCAGACCGAACAGTTTGGGAGATTATTCCACCAGCAAGGGATAGTGAAGATGAACCTGCGAGCAAGTGATTGAGTGCCCTTTGAAGAGGGTATTACCAGGCGACATTCTTTTGCTGACCATAGGGATCTGGAAGGGGTGTAGATGTGAATGAGTTTGTGAAGGTAGGTTGGTGCAGAACCAGTAGTGGTTTTGTATGCAAAGAGTAGAGATTTGAACTTGATGCGCGCAGCAACTGGTAGCCAGTGAAGGACAATGGTGAAAAGGTGTGACATGGGCCCTTTTAGGTTCTTTGAAGACCAGTCGAGCTGCTGCGTTCTGAATTAGTTGTAGTGGTTTGAGTGACCGTTGTTGAAAGGCCGGCCAACAGAGCATTGCAGTAGTCCAGCGTTGAAATGACAAGGGCCTGGACAAGGAGCTGTGTCACATTTTCAGTGAGGTAAGGCCAGATTTAAATACAGCAAAGCAGTATAACAACAAAAACACTTCAATCAACTCCGAACTATCAACAGGTATTAATCAACATGACTGAAACAAGGTAAGATAAGCTAAGATACAAGGTAAGATAAGGTAAGATAACAACTTACATGCTACTGCTGTCTCTTGCTGACTAATCACTTCTCCTGGATTACTAGGGTAAGCAGGCAGTTTAAATATTCTTACAGTCACTGAACATGGCTTTTAATTAACAAAAGGCTATAGCGCGTGAATGGCTCAGATCGATACTATGGTAGAGCATTGCTGAATTTTAAAAGTGTAAATGTATTAACAAGCAACGCAAGTTATCTAATAGGCTCAAGCTTCTTATTTTATATATGAATGTGTATGCATTTCTGTAAGCATTTAACACCTCAGTCATAAAAAACAAATGAAAAGCAGCATGTTTGTATTACTCTGTATTACTTTAATAATTGTGTGCCAACAACTACTTCACTACAAAGTGTTCATTTAGTTTAACTAAACCTAAAAAGGTGTAATCATATAATGACCGTATTATGATTATCATAAGTTTGTGTATTTATGGCACTAAAATTTATATTTCGAAAAGTAATTACTAAAAAATGTCTTTCCAATTGTCCTGACAAGATATTAATGCAGAAACTAAAAAAAAAAATCATTTTTGTCATACTGTATTGAACAAGGCCTAAGGGTTAATGCCATGTTACTCAGTTAACAATTACAGTAGACAAGTGAGTGAGTAAACGACTGAGGGGATGGAAGGATGAAAAATTCATTGAAAAAAATAATTTATTCTGTGTGTTTCTTAAATGCAGACATTGGTTAAAGTATGTTAAAATAAATGGAACACATATCTTTAGAAAATGAAATATTAAATGTTTACAGACACACACACCTACAAATCTGTATTTCCCAAATGGGGTCTAACAAATGTAAACTATTTAGTTTAATTGTATTTAATTTTTCCATTTAATTTTATTTTATCAATTTAATTTATGCCACACATTAACCTTGATATATTTTACAGAAAAAGGGTATTTATATCAAGAAAATCAACAGTAAAGAACTATTTTCGGCATGGACTGGGTAGTGTCAAACAAAGTTTTTTAAAATGCTTTATTGTCAACAAAAATCATGGCATTATACATATCCCACAAAGAAAATTTCACATGCATCATCAATAAGGAACAAGGAAGAACAAAAGAAAGAAAAATAAAAAGGAGAGAGGGTACATGAGCATCAGTTTACAGACAAATATACAAATAAATACTACACATTTTACACTTCCACACTGTAAAAAAAACTTTGTTGCCTTAAATTTTTAAGTTTAATTAACTAGGCTATACAAGTCATTTCAACATAAAAATTTAAATCCTGACTGGTATAATAAAAAAAGGTTAAGCAATTTTTTAAACATTTCTTAAAAGTTACAGCAACTCAAGATCAGTCAACATTACAAATTGATGTTGAAATGCCAAATTGATTAAACTTAAAATTTTAAGGCAGCAAAGTTTTGTTTTACAGTGCATAGGATGTCACAATGCAGTTTTAATACAGTAAATGTACTTTGTAGTTAAGCACCATTAAGTATTTTTTTTATATGTGAAGATGTTAAAGAAGGAGCATGTAGTAGCTATTTTAATTGCTTTATTATTTTCAACATCACACCTATATACATTTTAATCTCTTTTTCAATCACTATAAAAAGAGGTTTGTCCTTTGTAAACTTGCATTCATGAACAAAAATAAAATGTATAATAAAACAAACATCCTTTAAAGAGCCATCCTTGATATAAAAACCCAAAATCACATGTTTATAAGACCAGGAAAATGTTTTTATCAACTATGAAAACCTCCACATTATTCCAAAAATGCTGGGTAGTAGTAATTACAACTGACTATGTGTCAACTGTCAATCAAAAAACCGTAATTAATTTATTACCCTGTTTAGGGAGGGGTGTCCGATTTTGGGTCTAGTTTTACATGTCAATCATGTTTATGTGCAAAATGTACTTTTAACCCGTGTCTCCTCCTGAAGAAGTACCCCCCTCCCTACTCTGGCTCTGCCCCCCTCCATACCTTTCTCCAAATTTATTGCCCCTGTTTTGGGTTTTGTCTGGTTTTCAGTTTACTTTGTCCATGTCATTAGTGTTTACAATCATAAGATTTAGTCTACCCTGTGACCACATGGTTCTGCCTATCACTGAGGATCTGAACTCCTCTCCACCTTTCTACACCAGATGTTTTTGACTTTCTCCTAACAGTTGTGTGACTGTGAGCAATTAGGTTTGAATGTGTGAAAAGTTTTGTAAAGCGTAAATAACTGTTTACGCTGTGCGTGTGTTGACTGTAGTAAGAGCTGCGTTCCGTTTGTAGCGTTTACACTTCAGACACAAAATGAAAGTGTGTGATCTGAGACTTTGGGTTCCCCCTGCATCCCCAACATATGTATTCCATGCTTGTTTATTGCAAACTGTGGGGTGTATCGTTCAAAAGTGTGTGTATTATCACCTCCATTACCAAGGTAATGGCTTTATAATGCCTGTGAAGACAGAATAAACATTTTAAAAGAAAACATGGCCCCTGTCTGACCCCTTCTGACAGCTAGTTTTCTGATTAAAGGACATGCCCCAACTTGTTCTTCTGGTCTGGGGTGATAACCGTGTGAACAAAGTCTGATGCTGTCTGCATCTATTGGTTTGTAGAAGCTATTGAAACAGAATAACGTTTTAACAAAGCACATGGCCCCTATCCTGTCTGACCCCTTCTGGTTTGGTAAGATACCTATCCAGAGTGAAGAGTGTTCTTACTACGATTGTTAATAATGAGAGTGTGCACTAGATGTCTAGGTGGACATCAAGGAATGACATTTTTGACAAAAAAAATAAAAATAAAAAACCTTTATTTAGGTTTAGGGTAAGTATTTTGCATCTTCATCTAGTTTTCTGATTCTAGTTTCCTGACCAAGCCTCCAACTTGTCCTTCCTGACTGGAAGGAATATCCTTAATGTGTGTACTGACACCCATAGACTCCATCCACTTCCACTGAGCTTCATGTCTCAGATAAAGAATCTTTCACATAAATACATCTTATACTACTTTGTTATGTTTTCAGCTCTTAGAAAGCTCCTGATTTAAAGATAACATTGATCGTTATCACAAGATTTAGTTTTTCAAATGTTTTTTTTTTTCATGTTTTCAGCCTTTATCTTATGGATTCTTGATTCTTGAGTACTGTCAAACATATATATTCTCTTTTGCCTTCATCTTAGGTCTTTCATTGGAGTAGAATGAAAGGCAATTTCCATCAACATGAAAAGGTAAGACAGATGCATTACCCAATAAATATTTTTTTATTTATTTAAAATTAAAATTAGTATTTGCAACCATATACAGATTTATCGTCAGATATATAATCTAAAAATAAACACTTTAAAAGAAAAATGTAAGATTGTGTACAAGTTTTCTGGTTTCCATTTGGGAAAAATATTACATAAAAAGATGTTTTCATGAAAGTCCATAGATGCACCCTAATATTTTTTTTGGCTGAACAGATACAGCGAGAGTGGTTAACACAAAAAACATGATTATGATAGCATTATCTTTGTTTTGTTTTTTATATGCATATATTAAACAGGTCACCTTTAATTTAAGATAGTCAAAAGTCTGTTTAAAACTAAACATTAAATAAAAATGATTAGAAATAAAAGCTTTGAAAAGTAGATTATGTACCGTTTTTCTTGTTATAATGTGAAGATTTACCCTAAAGTAGTATAAGATGTATTTATGTGAAAGATTCTTTATCTGAGACATGAAGCTCAGTGGAAGTGGATGGAGTCTATGGGTGTCAGTACACACATTAAGGATATGCCTTCCAGTCAGGAAGGACAAGTTGGAGGCTTGGTCAGGAAACTAGAATCAGAAAACTAGATGAAGATGCAAAATACTTACCCTAAACCTAAATAAAGGTTTTTTATTTTTATTTTTTTTGTCAAAAATGTCATTCCTTGATGTCCACCTAGACATCTAGTGCACACTCTCATTATTAACAATCGTAGTAAGAACACTCTTCACTCTGGATAGGTATCTTACAAAACCAGAAGGGGTCAGACAGGATAGGGGCCATGTGCTTTGTTAAAACGTTATTCTGTTTCAATAGCCTCTACAAACCAATAGATGCAGACAGCATCAGACTTTGTTCACACGGTTATCACCCCAGACCAGAAGAACAAGTTGGGGCATGTCCTTTAATCAGAAAACTAGCTGTCAGAAGGGGTCAGACAGGGGCCATGTTTTCTTTTAAAATGTGTATTCTGTCTTCACAGGCATTATAAAGCCATTACCTTGGTAATGGAGGTGATAATACACACACTTTTGAACGATACACCCCACAGTTTGCAATAAACAAGCATGGAATACATATGTTGGGGATGCAGGGGGAACCCAAAGTCTCAGATCACACACTTTCATTTTGTGTCTGAAGTGTAAACGCTACAAACGGAACGCAGCTCTTACTACAGTCAACACACGCACAGCGTAAACAGTTATTTACGCTTTACAAAACTTTTCACACATTCAAACCTAATTGCTCACAGTCACACAACTGTTAGGAGAAAGTCAAAAACATCTGGTGTAGAAAGGTGGAGAGGAGTTCAGATCCTCAGTGATAGGCAGAACCATGTGGTCACAGGGTAGACTAAATCTTATGATTGTAAACACTAATGACATGGACAAAGTAAACTGAAAACCAGACAAAACCCAAAACAGGGGCAATAAATTTGGAGAAAGGTATGGAGGGGGCAGAGCCAGAGTAGGGAGGGGGTACTTCTTCAGGAGGAGACACGGGTTAAAAGTACATTTTGCACATAAACATGATTGACATGTAAAACTAGACCCAAAATCGGACACCCCTCCCTAAACAGGGTAATAAATTAATTACGGTTTTTTGATTGACAGTTGACACATAGTCAGTTGTAATTACTACTACCCAGCATTTTTGGAATAATGTGGAGGTTTTCATAGTTGATAAAAACATTTTCCTGGTCTTATAAACATGTGATTTTGGGTTTTTATATCAAGGATGGCTCTTTAAAGGATGTTTGTTTTATTATACATTTTATTTTTGTTCATGAATGCAAGTTTACAAAGGACAAACCTCTTTTTATAGTGATTGAAAAAGAGATTAAAATGTATATAGGTGTGATGTTGAAAATAATAAAGCAATTAAAATAGCTACTACATGCTCCTTCTTTAACATCTTCACATATAAAAAAAATACTTAATGGTGCTTAACTACAAAGTACATTTACTGTATTAAAACTGCATTGTGACATCCTATGCACTGTAAAACAAAACTTTGCTGCCTTAAAATTTTAAGTTTAATCAATTTGGCATTTCAACATCAATTTGTAATGTTGACTGATCTTGAGTTGCTGTAACTTTTAAGAAATGTTTAAAAAATTGCTTAACCTTTTTTTATTATACCAGTCAGGATTTAAATTTTTATGTTGAAATGGCTTGTATAGCCTAGTTAATTAAACTTAAAAATTTAAGGCAACAAAGTTTTTTTTTACAGTGTGGAAGTGTAAAATGTGTAGTATTTATTTGTATATTTGTCTGTAAACTGATGCTCATGTACCCTCTCTCCTTTTTATTTTTCTTTCTTTTGTTCTTCCTTGTTCCTTATTGATGATGCATGTGAAATTTTCTTTGTGGGATATGTATAATGCCATGATTTTTGTTGACAATAAAGCATTTTAAAAAAACTTTGTTTGACACTACCCAGTCCATGCCGAAAATAGTTCTTTACTGTTGATTTTCTTGATATAAATACCCTTTTTCTGTAAAATATATCAAGGTTAATGTGTGGCATAAATTAAATTGATAAAATAAAATTAAATGGAAAAATTAAATACAATTAAACTAAATAGTTTACATTTGTTAGACCCCATTTGGGAAATACAGATTTGTAGGTGTGTGTGTCTGTAAACATTTAATATTTCATTTTCTAAAGATATGTGTTCCATTTATTTTAACATACTTTAACCAATGTCTGCATTTAAGAAACACACAGAATAAATTATTTTTTTCAATGAATTTTTCATCCTTCCATCCCCTCAGTCGTTTACTCACTCACTTGTCTACTGTAATTGTTAACTGAGTAACATGGCATTAACCCTTAGGCCTTGTTCAATACAGTATGACAAAAATGATTTTTTTTTTTAGTTTCTGCATTAATATCTTGTCAGGACAATTGGAAGGACATTTTTTAGTAATTACTTTTCGAAATATAAATTTTAGTGCCATAAATACACAAACTTATGATAATCATAATACGGTCATTATATGATTACACCTTTTTAGGTTTAGTTAAACTAAATGAACACTTTGTAGTGAAGTAGTTGTTGGCACACAATTATTAAAGTAATACAGAGTAATACAAACATGCTGCTTTTCATTTGTTTTTTATGACTGAGGTGTTAAATGCTTACAGAAATGCATACACATTCATATATAAAATAAGAAGCTTGAGCCTATTAGATAACTTGCGTTGCTTGTTAATACATTTACACTTTTAAAATTCAGCAATGCTCTACCATAGTATCGATCTGAGCCATTCACGCGCTATAGCCTTTTGTTAATTAAAAGCCATGTTCAGTGACTGTAAGAATATTTAAACTGCCTGCTTACCCTAGTAATCCAGGAGAAGTGATTAGTCAGCAAGAGACAGCATTAGCATGTAAGTTGTTATCTTACCTTATCTTACCTTGTATCTTAGCTTATCTTACCTTGTTTCAGTCATGTTGATTAATACCTGTTGATAGTTCGGAGTTGATTGAAGTGTTTTTGTTGTTATACTGCTTTGCTGTATTTAAATCTGGCCTTACCTCACTGAAAATGTGACACAGCTCCTTGTCCAGGCCCTTGTCATTTCAACGCTGGACTACTGCAATGCTCTGTTGGCCGGCCTTTCAACAACGGTCACTCAAACCACTACAACTAATTCAGAACGCAGCAGCTCGACTGGTCTTCAAAGAACCTAAAAGGGCCCATGTCACACCTTTTCACCATTGTCCTTCACTGGCTACCAGTTGCTGCGCGCATCAAGTTCAAATCTCTACTCTTTGCAAAACCACTACTGGTTCTGCACCAACCTACCTTCACAAACTCATTCACATCTACACCCCTTCCAGATCCCTATGGTCAGCAAAAGAATGTCGCCTGGTAATACCCTCTTCAAAGGGCACTCAATCACTTGCTCGCAGGTTCATCTTCACTATCCCTTGCTGGTGGAATAATCTCCCAAACTGTTCGGTCTGCTACATCTCTCACTACATTCAAAAAACAGCTAAAAACCTGCCTCTTCCATGAATACCTGACACAAGCATGAAAAAACTAACCTTTTTTCTCCTCTCTCCCAAAGGTACTGCTTCTTAAGCACTGAAATGTTGTACTCTCAGTAATTGTTTTTAACTATGAATGGGTGATGTTATTGCATCCCTATGATTTATTGCGTCGTTTTCCTCACCTTGTAAGTCGCTTTGGCTAAAAGCATCTGCTAAATGCCTAAATGTAAATGAAAAGTAATTTTAATGTAATGCTTGTAAATCATGCGCATATTAATGAAGGATTGTGTCTCTAATCCACAAGCCACAACACCTTTGGAAATTTTACTAAATAATTATTTTTCTTTATAGAAATCTTATGGCAGCTGCCAGAGGGTTCTTTACTAAACAGCTGTTTCATCAGCACAGGCCTTACTTGGCCTCAGCACAGGTCTTACAATACAAAATGCTCAGAATTGTTGCCGGGGTAAAACAAGACTTCGCAAAGAGTTAACGAAAGCCAGGGGTTTATATGCAGGAGTAAATTGGAAACAGGTGTGAGTGCAATCAGTCCCAAGATGTGCATTATGGGAATTGTAGTCTGGAGAGAGATCAGTACTCAGGTAATGGCTCCCTCTGATGGTTCGGGGAAAGCGGTGCGGGAGCCTCCATCGTAACAGAGCCCCCTTCCTACGAGCGGCTCCTGAAGTGAGAAAGGAAGCGGTGATGATGGAGGTAGAAGCCAGGGCCGAGACAAGAGAGACCAGCAGACCATTGACCGGATGACCCACGGTGGAGCCGACAGAGGAAGGAACCATGGTGGAGGAGAGACCGATGACTCCATGGGACCGGAGACATGGGACCAGAGCCAGACTAAATCTTAGGATTGTAAACACTAATGGCATGGACAATCTAGAATGGAAAACAGACAAACTCCAAAATTTAGAGGGGGCCATATCCTTAGGTTTGTGGTGGACAGAGCCAAAGGTTGGAGCAAATCTTGTTCATAAACACACATGACATGGACAAAGTAGACTGAAAACCAGACAAAACCCAAAACAGGGCACTTCCTCAGGAGGAGACACGGGTTAAAAGTACATTTTGCACATAAACATGATTGACATGTAAACCTAGACCCAAAAATGGTAATGACCGAACTTAAAATATAAAATACTTACTACTATACAAAATATTGACATTATTCTAGATAAGAATACTTTGGGGGGAAAAGTTGTGTTTATAAAGTTTTTGTATTTTATAATTACACAGTAAAAGAAATTCTAAGCCACCCAAATGAAAGAAAATAAACTGGAACTATATTCAAGATAGAAGAAGGATTTTGAAGATATTTCCTTAGCCAATTTATTTTAAAATGATTGTTTAGAGAGGTAAAGTCAATAAAATTTAGACCATCTTTATCATACGAATTCAGTATTACTGAATTTCTTAATGTAATGAATTTTGTTTTTCAACAGAAATTTTGTAAACATGATTTCAATTAGTTTACATGTGTGTTTATCAACAGAAATCGATTCAGCAGCATATGCTTACGTGTTTTTTCAGTAATCGGAATAAAATTGAAGGGGCATCTAATTTTATCATTTTAATTATTTTAACTCGCAAATAAGTAGCACTCTCTCAGAAACATTACAGCAATATTACAAATGAAGGATTCCAAACAATTACAAATTGGAAGCAGCTGACCTTTGTTAATGTTAAGGTGAAGACCTGAGGCTTAAGAAAAGGGCTTAAGAGACTGTAATGCTACAGTAGCTTAAGAGGCATCCTTCAAAAACAAAAGTGTCAAAAAAATATTGTACAATACGGATAACATAATACATGGTATTACTGCAGGTGTCTAGATTAAATAGGTGGGTCTTTAATCTAGATTTAAAATTACATAGTGTATCTGTCTTGTGGACAATACTGGGAAGACTGTTCCAGAGTTTGGGTGACAAATATAAAAAGGATCTACCACCTGCACTTGAATTTGAAATTCTGGGTATTATCAGCTGGTCAGAATTTTGAGATGGCAGTGAACATGAAGGACTGTAATGAGAAAGGTGCTCGCTCAGGTGATTGTCTGCACACATTTATGTGCTTGATGAAATCTGTCTTATTAATGATTGATTCGGGACAGTGGCAGCAGTGAAAATGCTTTTTTACACTCTCCAAGTGACAGACTAGGATTATAAAATCTGTTAGACTCATAAATAACAGAAAGGCAGATAGTAAATAAATATAAAGTAAAATATGTTTGACATGAGTTTCAAATGTTAACATGATACATAACATCACAGTTCATCATCACATCACATAAATAACATGTGTCATATAAAACCAGATATGCCTTTCTATTCAACCTGAAGAGAATGAAGAGTTTTACATTACATAAAGAATGTGCAATAATACCATGAACAGGAATGTAAAAACCCTAGAGTTTGTAGCAACAACATTGTGCATCCTAGCACCACACACCCACAAAAGTAATAGTGAAATATTTAAGACTGTAGCTGAACCATTATAATAAAAGCTATATTAACAGAATTTACTAAACCCCAAGCTAAGTTAGATGTCAGCAGTTTCGCAATAAGCAAGCCAACAGGTCATAGTGGCAATGAACCAGAACTCTACAGTCTGGTTCATTGGACAGTACTGTGAAGACTGTTCCAGAGTTTTGGCACCAAATACGAAAAGGATCTACCACCAGTGCCTGATTTTGAAATTCTGGGTTTTATCAAATGGCCATCGCAAATCGCAATGAACGCGAAGGACTGTAATAAATGAGGAGCTTGCTTAGAAATTGAGGAGCTAGACCATTCAGAGCCTTGAAGATAATCAGCAAAATTTTGAAGTTTATATGATGCTTGATAGGCAGCCAGTGCAGTGTGGACAAAACTGGGCTAATATGGTCATGCTTGCACGTTCTCATGAAAACACTGGCTGCTGCATTCTGAACCAGCTGGATTTTTTGTATTAATCCTGCAGGGCAGTAACCAAGTAGGGCATTGCAATAATCAAGCCTTGATGTCATGAATGCATGAATTAATTTTTCGGTGTCTGACTTGGAGAGCATGTGTCGTAGTTTTGATATATTTTTGAGATGGAAAAATGCAGTTTTACAAATATTGGAAATGTGGTTAAAATAAATTAATATAATAAATATATATGAATTCACAAAATGCCTCTTTCTTTCAAATCAATTCTCAGTAGTAAACTCTTCAATAAAACATTGCATTCAATAACTCAAATATGCATACAGAATTGTAATTGTATGTTCAATTTAGCTCAAATGTAGATTTCTTAAAGAGACACTTTTCCTTTCAAACTTAACAGTACATTCAACAATATTGGTGAATGAGAAACAATGACATGATTCATTTGAACAAGGTTTGCGAATCAAACGACTCAATTGATCAGAGTTCGTGAATGTTTCAGTTCAGAGAGTTGAACACTCACTCGAATGAACTTCAAGTTCAGAAATATAAAGTCTCTCCGTTTCAGAGGAAAAAAATAGGTCAAACAAGTTAGAGGAGTCTTTTGTGTCCAGTTTATGATTTCAAAGCACAGTTTAAATGTTTGTGGGCAGCTCGCCATTTCTGCACATGTAATTGCATACAAACACAGATGATCCCTCACCAATGATTACATTCGGCACAAAACAGGAAAATTAGAGAAATCATGTTCATACAAATATACACATAAGAAAACCCAGCCAGAGCAGAACAGAATAATATACTCTCACAAAAAAAGATTAATCACCAGACTTCAACACTCTGGGATCCACTTTGTCTATACTTTTCTGATTTTCACTTCACTCTTCTCTCTCTTTCTGACAACACTTCAGGCTGACTTGAACATTGACTTTGAAAGTTCCACTTTCCTAGTGCACTTAGTCACATTTCTTTTTAGATCAATGTTTAATGCAGGGGGTTTCTGGGGAAAGTCTGTTACTGAAGTGAGATCAACATCAAAGTGATTTTCCTTACATTTTGAATTACTATTAATCTCTTTACTAATAGCCTGGGTTACCCGGGTTACAGTTGCAATTATAAAATGTATGTATTGGGCCTGATGATCCGTGTCACGTTAATTTATCAGTCTTTAAGAATAGCATGCACTGATGTTTACATGTGTAAAGTAATGTATTGCAGATTTACAACCCAGTCTTGTAAAGTCTGAATGTCTAACCGCAAAACTATCTTTACTGTGGTGCATATGCCTTACAATTGCTGCCTCACCCATGTTGGAGATGTGAAAATATTTTACACAAAGTTTGCATTTAGCTTTCTTTTCCATTTTGGAATCCTTATTCAGCCGGTCTGTATATTTAGGATTGTCAAGCCAGCCTTCGCAAAAACTTGTGAGAAATTGGATGACGTTCCATGTGTTTAGTCACACAGTTGGAAGAGCTGTACTGCTACCTAACAATGTGACAACTAATCACAGCAGACAGTCCTCCAGCAGGGATCATACTCCAAGATTTTTTTTTTATTTTAGAAATATTTCAGAAAACCGAATGGGCTTGAAACACACATTTTTCCATGCTCAGTTTTCTTTATTCCATACTAATCCAGACCCGAAAATCATTCAAATTTCAAACTTTTCATAAATGACTAGGAACCCTGAAAATAAATAACAACTAAAATAAGCAAATGCAAACTCAAATTATTAAACAATGAAACTGATGCAAATATATCACAAACCGTGAAACATGCAAGCAAGTGTTACGCAGACAAACCAAAAATAGTTGTTCAGTAAATAAGGAAATGCAAAACTGCAAAAAGTCTGAGATCACACTGAAAATATACTAATTCTTATTAGACTCTGGAAATAAAAAGTTTCTCTTCTCACTAAAATGTGAAAGATTTATATGATTCATAATCAAATCATTTATTACATTAGATTAATGCCATATAGAGGCATTTTTACTAGTGTCTCGACTTTTGAAGCTCACAGCACAAACGCAAAGGCCTGTTAACTTTATCAAACTCTTTCTTACATGCTGGTTGTAGATGATGAAACCATGGTCACACGAGGACCTGTGTGTGCAGATGTGCAGGTGAATGCACCAGTTACACTGCCAATGGCTGCTCACGCACCCACTACACCTAAAAAAAAGACCAAAAGGAGAAGACAGTGGACTGACAGTTTAGACTTTCGATCCTCAAGAGTAACTCTATGTCTCTAGATATTTTGGCCAACTTGCACATTTTAAAAAGGAGACAGGCAACAAATCTTAGCCTTTGGCCCTCCACATGGAGATGACTGGACTGAATCAAAGAGAACAGAAACAGGCATTACTATCCAAAGGGGAAAACCATTTGATCCTCTTAGGGGAGACATCATCCACACAAACAATATACATATACAAGACAAATATACTCTTAACATAACATAATTAACATCAAAACATTAACAATAATTTTCAATATAAACACCCAAACATATACATAATAGACCACCAAATCTAACCTTAAAGTACATACAACAGTAAAAATGATCTTCTCTCAACCAAAAACCCAGATGTCCTAATCCTACATTACCCCCAATTACTCAATAATGGTATAAAACAATAACTCAAACTTCCTTTTAGAAACAGTCCTTTTAACTCAAACCCTAGATATTTCTACTATATGATGGCTGAAGCAGCAGCGAGTGGCAGCATGACAGTGTTTTTATGGTAATAAAAAAAATTGTATCTAGGTCCTGCAGACCATACGTTTGTTTAAGCAGAAATCTACATCACAGAAACATGTCAGTGCGAACAGACTGTTTGGAAGCCGAACATAATTGTCAAAACTGTCTCTAGTATAGTGTATAACTTAACACTTAACACTTTGGATAAAAGCGTCTGCCAAATGCATAAATGTAAATGTAAATGTTTAAGAAGGAATCTATCTGTTCTGTCGTCAGACTAGCTGAAATATGAAATTCTGTTTGGAAATTATGGACACCCTGTCCTTCGGACTAAAGACGAAAGGGACCATCTGGGGACCATCTGGCTTGTTATCAGTGCACAGTTCAAAAGCATACATCTCTGATGGTATGGGGTTTCATTAGTGTCTATGGCATGGGCAGCTTACACATCTGGAAAGGCACCATCTATGCTAAGAGGGATATAAAAAGTTTTAAAACAACATATGATCCCATCCAAACAATGACCCAGTCTTTTTCAGGGAAGGCCTTGCATATTTCAAGACAATGCTAAACCACATACTGCATCTATTACAGCAGCATGGCTTTGTAGTAGAAGAGTCCAGGTGTTGAACTGGCCTGACTTTCTCTAGGGACTCAAATGAGACCCTCTGTAGGCACTCGAGGACTACGGAAAGAGCTCAAGAGGGAATGAGGTGTGGTCTAGGGGGATTCAACCTCCTAGTGTCTCTGAGGAACCTTACAACCAAGTCATGCCATCCCAAGGGTCTGCTCCCAATGATATTTTGGTGAGCAGAAATGGCCCCCATGTAGACATTTAGAGTGGAGGGAGACAGGCATCTTCCCAGGTGTTCCTTCTGAGGCACTTCTGTGGGTCCTCCTGATGGGAGGAGCACCAGACCGCAAAAAGATGCCACTTCAAAGCGTAGAGCTGCCTAGCAGAGGGGGCTCTAGCCTGAGTGATACTGTCAATCACTGCTTGTAAATGATCTCCTAAGACTTCCCAGCTCTGGTCTGGAATGCTGGAGCATACCTTGCCCCTGAGTGAGAAGGTCCTGGCTCAGAGGAATGTGTCGGGGGGAGCCACTGTCAGAAGCATAAGTTCTGAGAACTAGGTCTGGTTGGGCCAAAACATGGCTACCAAATGAACCTGGTGCTGCTACTCCCTGATCTTGCACAGGACCTGTGCACAGAGGCTCACTGGGGGAAACGCAAACAGGTCCACTGGACTTCTCTGAACCCCTCCTAAATCAACTGGACTATGCAAAGATGGAACCTACACTTGGCCCAAGCTGTAACCTGCCAGGACAGCATGTCCGCTGTGCAGTTGAGGTGACCCAGGAGATGAGTGGCCCACAGGGACTTGGTCCACCACTGACTCCAAAGGAGGAGGCGACAAGCGAGCTGTGACATGCGACGTGACCGCACACCACCCTGGTGGTTGATATAGGCCACTGCTTCTGTGTTGTCCATCTAACACAGGACTAACACGTGTCTGCCCTGGATCAAAGGTAAAAACCTCTGCAGGGTAATTTATGTGCCAATGCAGGTGGTGCCCTGTCCAGAGTCCCAACACTGCATGCTCATTGCACATTGTCCTTCCGAAGGACAGGGGCCTTCTTTCCCCGTACAGGGGATGGTGAAGAGCTGACCCCACTGACCCCAAACTGAATCACACTGCCGAGACAGATTGTCCTGAGAAGCCACTGTGACGGGTTGGGGGGACTAGAGGCACAACCTGCTTCACTGGGCAGGAACAGCACAGCACTGAATTCCCAGCAGACTGGGAGTGGACAGACTCCTGCCTTGAGGAGGAGGACGGGTCTGGCATTAAGCAGGCTGACCGTGAGGTCTGACGGACCTGGCCGAAGGCACGTCGCATTGAGGCAGAATATGTTTAATTGCCTCAGTCTGCTTCTTCACTACTGAGAACTACTGTGCAAAGTCCTTTCTGGTGTCACCAAACAAGCAGGTTGGCAGCAAAGAGTTTTCTCTATACTGCAGGTATAAAGAATGATCAAGAGATGGAAAATCTTTTAAGGGCTCTGCAGCTCCCACAAGTTGTGATGTTGAAGGTGAAGCCTCATACTAAGATAAATTATCTTGCTGACCAGGCAGCTAAGGTTGCCGCCACATGAATGGCTCATATTTCTGCTGCTAAGCATGCCAATTTGGGTGACTGCACATCACTCACAACTCACACATTATTCAACTTTCTAGCTGTTACCCAATCATAGCAGAGGGTGTTTACATCCAAGCCTTGCTTTCAGCATGCCCATATAAACATAAGTAGACCTTAGAGAACAATATAAATTTAAGATAAAAAATTTGTGACCCCTTTAATTGGAAATGCTCATGAGTCCCTTGTTTTCAGATATGGTTAAATGAAATGGTCTATGGTATTGGAGTACACTTTAGTAAGTTCTGCTCACAAAAAAGATTTGAAGTCACATGGGGACCTCTCTTGAAAGTTTAACAATGATACATTCTTTAAAACTCCTTTTCTCTTATTTGTTTTCCTCTCCTGTAGTGAATTCTCTGATTTACAATTGTAAATATTGTTTACATTTGTTTATATTTTTAATAATTGTTTTGTATATTTTTGCTAACCAAGGCAATTCAGATGTTTTTTTCTTTGATTGTAAATTTGTCTTTTGTTTTCCTTTTTTTGGTTACTGTTTTTTTTTTTTTGCTTTGTTTGTTATAACCTTTGTTTGCAAACAGAAACAGATGCAGAGCGGCTAGAGGTCAGGTAGCGGTATCTACCGGAACGATCTGACACAGGACGCAACACGAGAGGGGAATATAAAGGGGAAGAAATCAACGGGGAACAGGTGTGGGGAATAACAAGGAACGAGGAAACAAGGGAACAAGGAAGCAAGGAGGGCGGGGGGAAACACGGACGCTGGGACACGTGGCGCGCTGCCAAACAATGCCACGCGCCCCGACAGAAAAACAACAACAACACAGACTGGGCTGATCACACCGCGGTCCTGACACAACACTTGTTTTGAAAACTTTTCATGTATTAAAATTACACGGAATAAAATAAAAAACACTGTTAACACATTTAAAAAACAATTTTATTGTATTACACTTTATAATTACATTGCATGTTACTGTATTATAAATATATAACATTTTACTCTGTTAGGATTTACACTTTATAAAACTCTTTTTACACTATAAAACTACTCTATTATAATTATATTTTATAATACAGTAAAAATACAATGTAATTACAATATAAAGTATAAACAGACAGTTTCTTTGGAGTTTTTTTTCTGGAAGAAAGTCGAGCTTTCAGTGACCTCCCTGTCACATAAATTTTCCTTGCTCTGCGAGCTGGTGGTTGGGCTGCAGGGCCATCATCATCTCCTTCTGTGGGGTTGTGTTCCTAATGACAAAAACAGACAACAGACTTTCAGTTTTTAAATGGATCCTTGATTACATGGTGGCCTATACAACTGATTTTAAAAAGTTTGATGATAAGTTTTATGTTGTATTTGATAAAGGCGACTGACAAATTCAAAACCACTTTGTCTGTGTTCTTCATGTCATGACAGTACAATGTGTGAGAGAGAGTGTAACAGCATGCCAGCAGAGGGAGCCCTCACTGGAATACTGACTGCTCATGCTCCCTCTGCTGTTTACATTTTAATCTGCTTGTGAGTATTGGTGTAGCTAAACTTGAGGGAGTAAGAGTACACAGACGGAGTAAGTCTGTGTCTGAAGTAGTGAGACATTTAAGTAAAAACTGAAGTGTGAAGATTTATTCATAAGATTCCGATGAACAGGAACTCTGAATAAACTAACTAGACTAGACTAACTAGACTAACAAATATTTTAAAGTAACTAGATAATGTATAGTCACTGTAACAGCAAGCTGTAAATGCCTATTGCATTATTGCACATAATTCAGAAAGATTTTGGAAATGGAAGAGCTGATTGTTAAATACACCACCAAGCATGGCTGAAAGGGAATGTTTGACGGGACAGAGAACATTGTTGATAAACCATATGACTGGGCTACCTCCAAACTTGAAAATTTCCTAAAATGTTTAAAAAGTAACTCATACAAAGCCTCATACAAAGTAACTCAGAAAAAAATTCATTTTCTCAGAAAGCTTCATTCTAAAATCAGTGACAGTGCTATGTCTATAAGAAATTACCAGGCAGGTGAGATTATTCTAAAAGAAGAGATATTGCAATTAAGACAAAAGAATTGCAGTTTGAATCAGATCGTTTGAATCAGTCTTAAAAATCTAAACACAGATAGGCACCACTGTGATAAAAGGCTTCTGATCATTCTGTGAAATCCCAATTTGCACCAGTGCAACTACGACATACAGGAATGGGATGTGAGAGAGACAGTGAGCCCAGTACTCATAATGTCCCTGTTTTCAGGCAGCTGACTGTTGCAGATATGCAATGTCTTGTTATTGGAGTGAGTACATTTCAACCTTGTTACAGTGATTCTACTGAGTTCTTGTCAAAGCAGGAGAATGTAATGGACCTCTACAGTTTGTCAGATCCAGAGGCATGTTTATTTCTTATGACTTGTGTTTCTTCATTCAGTAAAGCGGTTTCAGGGTTGTCCCTACCAAAGAGAAGACAAAAGTTTAAGGACAGACAACCTGAAGAACATCTTGTAGCATATGCATTAAGGTTGTGGGAAAGGTTTTACTCTTATAGTGGGATGCCAGATGTGACTCAACAAAACCTCATGTTATGCACTGACAGCACAGAGTAGCCCAGACATGCAAAAAGCCATTGCTCTGCATGTACATGTAAATACACCATATAAGCAAATAATTTCCAAAATGACCCGGTACTTTAATGCAACCAGGCAGAGGAAAGCTGCAGAGCCTAGAAATCCAGTTGCTGCTGTGGGCAAGAGAGAATTTTATTGGATATCTTGTGGCTTCCCTCACAGAATAAGGAAATTCAGTGCAGTGCCAGTCTAGAAAGTGTGTGACAGTCTAAGACATTGTCCAAATGATGAAAGACCTCATCAAGGCTTTGTCTAGTATGTATGTGGAAAGTATGGACACATAGCAAGACAATGTGTCTTGTGTCCCTTTTTTAAATATTCCAACAACTCTTATTCTTCACACAAAGTTTCACTCTATCCACAAAAGAAAGATGGCTTATCAAGATTTGCTTAAGAATGTAAGCAGTTTAGAAAACCAATTGGCACTGTTGAAAGAAATGATCTATGATTGTATTAACATATTTCAAAATGTTACCTAGCATTGGGGTTATTGTTTTGAGTGATTGAAGTCATGATTAAAACTTATAGGATAGGTATAGGATGAATGATGAAAAGTGATTGGATATAATGATTGAAACTTATAAAATACATTTCGCATCTTGATTTGTTTGATTACAACAATGATTTTGTTTTATGATGAATGCGCTTTGTTTGATGTTTGGAATGTATGAATGTTCTTGTGGGAAAAGGGGGAAGCCTCTTCTTTTAGTTCTTGTTTTAGATGAAAGCATCAAGATGTTTGTCTAAAATGTACAATGTCCTGGGGAGGCCAGTCATGGAGAGCAAAAATCCAGCCCCCCAGAGACTTAAGCCCATTTCAGAGACTTAAGGACAATGACTTCTCTGGACATAGAGAACTCATGTGGACAAAGATTGTGTACACTGAGAAAATGCACAAAGGCACAGACACAATGCCCATGACACCCAAAAGCAACAACACACCTGGACCCACACAGACAACTAGGTTTTTGGAAAAAATATTCTTACATTTGATTTTGAGTTACCAAAACTAGACAGTACGTTTATGTCATTAATGCGAAAAAAAGACAACCACATTATTAAAGCTTAACAAGATCTTGATTAAAAGGACAAGATATTTATCAAGCAAATGCATGACAGAAATATAGCTAATGCCTATTCAGGTGTAATTTGAGATGTAACCTTCAAAACTGCTGCTGTCATTGTTTGGCAGCATATTATGTCATGCTGTGTGTTCGATACTAAGATGCCAAATTACAGATACCTCAATAACCACCTTAGGATGTTCCCGATGGTTGTGTTATTGAATGCCTTTTTTCCAAAACGAAAAATTTTATACAGTATCAAATTTGACAAGAAATAGGGCTGTCGCGATAACCGCAATATTGTAATACCATGCTTATTTCAATTCAATTCAATTTTTTTGCAACATTACATTGCTTCAAAGCAGCTTTACATATAATAAAAATAATTATAATAAAGAACAGAAATGTCAGACATGTTAAACATTATTTTATTATTGCAAATACTACCATGCCAACTTATAACAAGCTAAATGCAAAGCAATCGCCGAAACTGCAGCAACAAAACGTGAGTTGAAAAGGCTTAGTCTAACTAAATTTAATTAGTCTATTAATCAAAGAAAAAATTAAAGATTGCTAAGTCACACAGTCTGTGATGGACATATGTTTGTGGTAGGCTAATTATGACAGACAGGAAATCAAAAGTGATCATTTCGAGAAGGTAACAGATGACCCAAAAAGGTGATGTGCAAATTCTGCTGGCAAACGTTAATCTATAATTTATCAACATCAAAAATGAAACGTGAGTAGCAGCTTAACCTTAGCCACTTTACATGACTGCTCGCATTAGATAATTGTGTGGTATTATTAGGAGCATATCCAAGTTTGACTAAGAACGAAGGTAAATAGTAATGTTAGATAATTGTCTATATTGATGTAGCATTTTCATCTTTATCTTATTTATTCGTTTCTATATAATGCATAGGCTTTTTTTGGTTTGTGTTCACACTCTCATAATCATTACTTTTGCTGGTGTCATGCAGATCGCTTTATGCGTGCATCTATATATTTTAAAAACTCATTATGATTTAGTATTTCTCTGTAATGTAGAACAATGTTACATTGTTGTTGTTGTTAACATTCTCATTCCTGAAACTCAAACCATTTCAACAGCTAATGTTGATTTAATTAAGAGAAGTAGCAGAAAGACTTCAGGAATCAACTTTGATCAAAGGGATATTTGATTGTAATTCACTTTTAGGAGGACATTTTGTCAGACAACAGCATAACAATGACCACTTTGTGAGAACGGAAAGTTATCCCTTCTTAAAAGGAAAAGAACAGTATAAAGTATCTATGCTGACCTATACTGATGTTCATTCTGACTCCGCTAAAATTGATTTTGTCAATGCAATGCAATGTCATTTAATTCAGTTTTAGCTTTTGCTGATCAGAAGTATTTGACAGCATGACTACATTTTTCCTTAAATATTTGTAAATAGTTGATTGTTGAAGCTGAATGAAGCTGCTTGGCAACTTCACAGAAGTTGTTAACAAATCAAATATATAAAAGGTTCTAACAAGTTCATACTAATTTTAAACAACACAATACTAATGTTTAAACTTAGAAAGAGTTCAATAAATATTTGCTGAACACACCTCTCCACCACTCTTTCATATTACTGTTGGGTGACTTTATGCCACTTGTGGCGCAAAACAGCTCGGCTTTGTTTGATAGCTTGTGATCCATCTTCCTCTTGATGATGTTCCAGAAGTTTTCAATGTGTTTCATGGGCAGGCCATGACAGACTGCTGTCTTTGGAATTTTAAGAATGGAAGCAAACTGATGCTCATGTTCATGTTCTTAATTCTTCTGGAATTCATTTACATTTATGCATTTGACAGTCACTTTTATCCAAAGCAACTAACAATGCGTTCAAGTTATACATTTTATCAGTACGTGTGCTCCCTGGGAATCAAACCCACAATCTTTTGCAATGCTAACGCAATGCTCCACCAACTGAGCTACAGAGTATTCGAGGATTTGTATGTCATTCTTTGTAATGCATGCACATGTTTTTTTTGTTTCAGTGTTTTCATTGTGGATGAAAAAAATCCTGACAAACAGGATGTTATGGCAATAACAGTATTGATTTCTTGTAAATACTCTGTGTGATAAACTCTCTCTGTGTGATGTAAAATTTAGCAAATGAAGTTTAACAAGCTTCAGTAATTTATTTGCGTTATTTGTGTTAAAAAATGTTTAACTTTCATTCCGGTTTGTGCTGAGGAGCCGAGATGTGTCCCAGCCAATCAGCGGTGAATCAGGTTTGCGGCAAGGGGACGCAACGTCTCCATTCCCTCCCTCAGGGAACAAGGATTACATATGTAACCAAGACGTTCCCTTTCAGTCAGTCACGTTCAACGTACTGACGTATGAGGTCCCTTGGCTTGCGGTGTGGAAAACACCGCAAGCCAACCCACATCACGGGCTAGGAATGCAAGTACTGGCAGGCGAGGCGTACCTCTGTACAACAGCTCATCGCAGCCCCACAGGGTGAGGAGCCTAGACGCGGAGAGGTCACGTCAGCTGTTCCTGTCCCCCCAGGAGAAGGCACCTTGGTGCATGGGTCTCCTTTCTCTCTTGAGATAGCCATGAAAACACTGGGGAAAGCATCCCATTCCAGGGAACGGAGACCACACCCTGCTAAAAGGAGATAACGTGGAGATGAGGTACAGACTGACAAGGCAGTCCTACCTACTGGGACGGCACTACTGTCAACAGAGACTGGCAGTAGTAAGCGCCAAGGGAAAGACACAGGTTTACCAACAGGAAAACCATATTATCATGGAGAATACGCACATGGGATGACGGGAATGGGGAATCACTACATATGGGGCACCTAGCCCAGTACAAGGGCTGACTGTGGCATACACACGAGTACTGGGCCTGGCGTGAGGCTCCTCCGCTGAGCCTCCCTACCGACGGGTGCTGGAGGAATCGCAACACAAGGTTCACCAGCGGGAAAACGCGGCGAAGGAGTAAAAATGCCTATTTCCCCCTATCCTAGGGGGGAGGCAGTGCAAGCAAGGAAACCAAGCACGTCCCTCCGCCCCCTACATAGTGGGCCCCAACACACAGGAAAATACGGGCTCCACCCTGAGATTGTTAAATCTCATAAAGGTGTAGGTGTCGCCCAGCCCACAGCTCTGCGAATGTCTGCTAGAGGGGTGCCATGCGCCAACGCCCAAGAAGATGCCTCTCGTAGTCAAGTGATCCCTCACTCCATGGAGTGGGACACCAAGGCAAAGCTTCCACTATCCAGTGGGCCAACCTCTGTTGGGATGGCCTTTCCCTTCTGCCAACCTCCGAAGCAGACAAGAGCTGATTGGATCTTCTGAAGCTCTGAGTATGGTCCATGTAAATGCACAGGCTGCGAACGGTACACAAAAAAAGGGCTGAGTCTGCCTCCTCCACAGGCAGTGCTTGCAGGTTCACCACGTGGTCCTTGACAGGTGTAGTGGGAACCTTGGGCACGTAGCCAGGCCTGGGTCTCAGGATAATGTGAAAGTAGACAGACCTGAACTCTAGGCACGAGTCGCTGACTGACAACACCTGCAGGTCCCCAACCCTCCTGATGGAGGCAAGCGCGAGCACAGGAGCGCTATCTTGAGAGACAGACTCTTCGGCTTAACTGACTCAAGCAGCTCGAGAAAAGCAATGCAGGGTCTTCTCCATGGGAAGAACACCAGTCAGCAAAGAGGCTCTACTTCACGGTGTAGCCCGCTGGTAGGAGCCCTCGTCTGAGTGATAGTGTCCACCACATCCGGGAATAGATCACTCAGGTTCTCCACGTCCCATCCAATGACCACAAATAGCAGTTCTGAAAATCGGTCATGGGTGCCAGGTAGTGCCCCATCCCTGAGAAGAAGGTCCTTCATCAGGGGAATCCACCAGGGAGGGGTTGTTGCAAGGAGCATCAGGTCCGAAAACCAGGTTCTCTCAGGGTCTCTTAGCCAGGTCTGGGTGGGCCAGTATGGCACAACCAGAAAGACCTGCTTCTCGTCCTCCCTGACCTTGCACTGTGTTTGTGCAAGGAGGCTCACTGGGGAAAACGCATACTTGCGCGGACCCCGGGGTCAGCAACGCATCCATGCTGTGGGGGACTTCGGACAAGGAATAAAACAACGGGCAGTGGGAAGACTCCCCAAATAGACTCCAGATCAGCTAGGCAGCCTGGGAATGGAGTCTCCACTCTCCTGGGCCGACAGGTGCCATGAGAGCACTTTGGCCACACGATTGAGCTTGTGTGGAGGATGGTAGCGTGAGCGTCTGGGTCCTGTCCAGGAGCCCGAAGTCGCCTACCCATTGCACACAGTGCCTGTGTGGGTGTGAAATCTGTTGTTACAACAACGTGCCTGGACCATTGTTCTAAGGGCACCCAGACCCGTAGAAAGACAATGTCCAACCAAGGGCTGAAGGTACAATGGCAGGACAGTGTGACAATCACACAGTGTGTGCCACGGTGCCATCCCCATCTCGAGACTCGTCGTGTAGCCAGTGCTGCAGCGGTCTCATATGCATCAGACCAAGCGGTGTGACCACAGCCATGGATGGCATATGCCCCACGAGCCTCTGAAAAGTTTCAGTGGGACCGCTGTCTTGGCTCTGAACAGGTTCAGGCACAGCAGCAGTGACTGTGCATGATCGTCAGAGAGGCACGCCACCATAGTGACCGAGTCCAGCTCTATACTGAGAGAAGAGCTGCCCTATGTTGGGGAGAGCTTGCTCTTTTACTAGTTGACCCGAAGCCCCCAGTGGCTGAGGGGAAGACAGGTCAATCGCTGTAAACCAATCGTTGAGAGGGACGCACAAAAGAGTGTGTTTCTGCGTAAGCATCTTGAAGGGTAACTTCTTGCAAGGACTGCTCAAGACACGCAGATCCAAGCCCACCTACATTTTCTGGCACGAAGGAGAGGCTGTAAGCCCTGACTTCATCTCAGCTGGAGGGACAAGCTGTATTGCGCAGGAAGGAGGTGTCACTGTCTACCACTGGCATAGAAAGGATGCCTAAACCTGGGTGGACGCCTGGCAAACTGAATTGCGTAGCCGAGTCTGCAACAGACGTGCCTAGAGTGGTGCCAGGGGTGAGCTCGAGCCAGAGAGGAGGCTGAGTTACTAAGCGACCCTGAGCCAGTTCTCTTATCAGGGACCTAAAGAGTGGGCGTCAACTTCCTGCGGCTGGCTCTATGACGGGGATGAGGGACAGCCTCAGTCCGCAACGGAGGCGGTGCAACAGGTGGGAAACCTTTGCTGATAAATAGACAGGGTCAGGCTGTGGTGTGGAGGTGGAGCTGGACCATCAAGGTGGACATCGTCTGGCCAAGGACCTACGTTGTGACGGTCCTCACCCAGAGGGCAAGTTCAGTCACCAAGCGCAGCTCCTGCATCCCCTTGGCTCAGAACTACCCTTGTGAAGCTGTTAAAGTTCCTTGGCCTGGTGAACCTGCAGGATGGCCATGGCAAGCAGGGTGGAGGTTGCCTTTCCAGCACACTGTTAGCTTTGGCTCTGAACAGTTCCTGCTGAGTCAGACTCAGAGCTGACGGCCATGTTTGCCCGGGCAGCTGTGCCTTTGGACTGGACAGACTTTTGGAGTCTGACTCAGCAGGAACGACCCAGCCCTAATGGGGAAGTTCTACCTCATCCTCAGAGAAGAGCAGCCCACTCGCCAATGCAGCAATCAACATCTGGTCCTCATCTGGAGCACTAAAAGTGACAGCGGGTCCCCGGGGGAAACAGCGCTGTCATCCGGCAGCTCTGATCCTGACACTGCAGAGGATGGGGAGGTTCACAGGGACTGACCCAGCAGGAGTCTTCATCATCACTCTGAGATCTCCCAAAGTGCTAACCAACTTCTCAAGATGGCGCCGCCACGTTCAGACGCTGTCCTGGATGCTCCACTCAGACTGTATTTTTATTTATTTATTTACTTACAACTACTCTTACCTTTTGTACAAATTACATCTGCACTGACGCTTATTGACGCTTTACCCACCGATCCAAAATGGCCACCTGAGATTCTTCGCTCGGCAGGTGAGAACAATGGCCGTCAGGAAGCTCCTCCAAGGCGACGGTACAAGAAACACAGAGGTCAAGTCTGTTGTGCTGGGGTTCCCAACAGACTTAGGACCAGAGCACACAGTCCACCTTTGCCCAGTATTCTGTTCGCCAATGTCCAATCACTCAAGAACAAGATGGATGATCTCAGAGCTAGGATAAGATTCCACTGGGACATAAGGGACTGTAACATTATCTGCCTGTCCAAAACATGGCTGACCCCTTCGGTACCGGATGAAGCTGTAATGCCGTCTGATAACTTTTCTGTTCTTCGGATGGACAGAACTGCTGAGGCCAGTAAAAGCAGGGGCGGTGAGGTCTGTTTCATGATTAATAACAAATGGTGTGACCCTAGGAACATTTCCACTCTGTCGCGTTCCTGTTCGCCTCACCTGGAACATCTAACAATAATGTGCCACCCGTTCTACCTGCCTCGTGAGGTTACAGCGGTCATCGCCACGGCTGTGTACATCCCTCCTCAAGCAGACATGGATCTGGCCCTATCTAAGCTCCACGACACGCTCAGTGTTTGCCTAAACAACCACCCGGACGCGGCTATCATTGTGTCTGGTGACTTCAATAAAGCCAACCTTAGACAGGTAATGCCGAACTTTTACCAGCACATCTCCTGTCCAACGAGAGGGGAAAATACATTGGATCACTGCTACACAATATTCAGAAATGGTTACAAAGCTAACTTGCTACTGGCTTTTGGAAAATCGGACCACACCGCCATTTTCCTCATACCGGAATATAAACAAAAGCTTGTACGGGAAGCTCCTGAGAGGCGGGAGGTGAAACACTGGTCCGCCCAATCAGAGGATGCGCTACAGAACGCGCTCGATGACGTAGACTGGGACATGTTCCGGTCTAGCCATGCCGACGTCAGTGAGTTTGTGGATGTAACCGTGAGCTTTGTTCCACTTTGCGCACTGCATTCCACTTGCACACTGCACTTACACTTTATTATAATTTATAATTTATACAATTTATCTACGCCATCCACATATGATCTATTCAGTTATTCTTTTGATCAGTGGCTGCTAGGTTCCCCGTCCCCTTATTCCCCTACCTCCAACTGTATTTTTGTATTTTATATATTTTTGTTTTCTAAGTACTTTTACATTTCTTGTGTTTTTACTTTTTAGTATTTATCTTACAGTTTAACAGAGCATTCAGATACACATTTCACTTCTTGTATTTTTATATAACTTGTATGTGACAAATAAATCTTGACTCTTGACTGTCTCTCAAGTCGCCTTAGGTGTGTAGCCAGAGCAACAGAACAGGTAGCAGCAAAGGGGGCTCGATCTCCCGAAAAAGAAAGAGCCGTGACAGCAGTGTCAAGATGGCCATGCTCTTATAATAAGAACACAACCTGACCACAAACACTGCCTCAGCATGCTTGCCCAGGCAACTGATGCAGCAATCATGGCCATCAGATGAGAACAGGAAGTGACTGCATTCAGAAAGACATGGACAGGAAACGTCTTTAAAAAGATGCCCATCTTCCGTAGGAGCTCTTTTAGAATAGAAATTTACTCTTTAGATACTGACCCTTTTATAACCAGGTCTGCTGAAGCGCTGAGTGGTCCACCACCGGAAGCAAGCAAAAACCACTGATCGTGCCATCACACGCAGCAGATGCTGGCGAACTCAAAAGGCGATAGTTGAGTGAAACGCACACACTCGGCTCCGAAGTAAAAATCGCAATGAAAACGAGTTGCGGCCGGCTTTATACCCGCTTCCGGGTGGGTGCGACTCGGCACGCAAATCCTTTGCCCAAATGCTTATTTGCTCTTTCCTCTCAGGCCATGTGCATTGGCATGCTTTTCTACTACTCGATGGTGATAGGGCTATCAAGCAGTATTAGCAACAGCAGTATTGGTTATTCCTGGATGCCAAAACTATTAATAGTTAACTAGTAGTTATAAACTGTAGTAAATGCATAAACAGACCAACATTTACATTTATGCATTATATTACAGGTTTTTTTACAAAGTGTTTGTCATTGTCATCCTTACTGTAATTAGAAAAAGTGTTTTTGTTTAATTGGACCATATAAAAAGTTAGATAACTTATTAACTATAAATAGTTCTCACTTTAGATTCCATGACTTAATCTAACGTGAAAAATATACATTGTTAATAAGTTGTTAACAAAGCATTACCTAATTCTTTATATATAAGGTAATTCAACAATAATTTGTTAAGTGGCAATGATGAAGAACTTAGTGTTTGTATATAGTCAATTAATGTATTAACTACAGATTATAAACTATTAATTAGCTATAAATATAATATAAATATAATAGTGGTTGATATAGTCATATGAGATCACTGGCAAAACAAATTAACAAAAAAGTTAACAGGGTGACATGTGTACCTATGGACTTCTGGACAGGGGGAAGGCCCACAGAAAATGAAAGGTCCAATGCCCACAATGCTACACAAGGAAAATCCATCATGCAAAGAGTAACAGAAGATCTACCAGCACACAGACAGCAGATTGACCCTGACAGCTCAAGTAATTGTGAATCTGACCACAACATCAAAAACATAAAATACTCGCCTGTGCAGTAGAGACAGAAATGGCTTGGGAGTAATGTGTAGGGTTATTCTTTAGTCAGACATGGCCATTTTTTCCCATGAATCATGAAACTATATGGTGGAGACAAATGAGAGAACTAGCAAGAACAATGTAGAAATGTAAAAATCTGTGCCTTTCCAGAAAACACATCATAGGATATCTGCAGCTATCAGTCCTTTCTGTTGAACACTTCCTAAAAAAGAGTTATAACTTTTACAATATAACAGACTAAAGCAGTTTTAGACTGAGAAAGTGTCAACTGCAGATTTGTGAAGTAATCATTAAACCAACGATTTTGTTGTCGTTAACAATCACAATCACTCTGCCACCTTGGTGAAGATGCGGGGTGACAGGGCTAGACCAAAGGGAAGGACCTTTTACTGGTACGCTCACCCCTTGAAAACAAACTGGAAAAATGGTCTGTGTCGAGGGAGGATCGACACATAAAGGTATGCGTCCTTAAGGTCCATATGTGCAAACCAATCCTGCTGGTGAACCGCCAAGATGTGCTTCTGTTTGAGCATCCTGAGGGGCAGTCTGTGGAGTGTCTGATTCAGAACAGGCAGTTCTAGGATTGATTGCAGTTCGGCCCCTTTCTTGGGCACAATGAAGTGGGGACTGTAAAAGCCCGTTCATCTCAGCAGATGGAACGACTTCTATTGTCGTAAATTAATTACCAGCTTTATGGCTAAATTTCCAAATCACCTCAATGTATCAACTGACTTTGATTATGTGACACCCTTAACGCCAAAATCCTTATCATGCATATCACACCACTGTGAGAACAAAGGCTTTATTTCCTATGAGTGATGAATCATGGGATATGCTGTCACATGTAAAAGACACAGGCTGTGATTTTCAGCCTGAATGAAAAACAACAGAGAGCGATGGAAGCTCTGTGACAGAGTTAGGTGTTACATATAGTGTTACATATATAACACCTAATATATATATATATTAGGTGTTGGTCTCTTTCACATTCCATGTGAACGATCCCTACGCTCATATAAGTCTGTTTTGTCTCCCTCTCTCTCTCTCTGCTGCTCTCTCTCTCTCTTCTCCAAGGGACTCTGAATGATACAGATTAAGTTCCAGTTCGACGTAACACCGCTCACAACAGACTAAAGGAGGGGGTGACCCCCATGGGAACTGTGGAAAAATCAACCGCCACTACTTTCTATTACAATAATGCTAATGTTAATCTATATTTATATTTTTAGTAAAATACGTTATTCTGTCTATACCAGCAGTCTGATGTTATAGCTGCTCTCAGTGTCCATTTAACATTGACATCCTTGCCTAAACATCCCTTATTGTATTATGTCAGCCATAATAGTTGTAATCAGGCTAACATAAATATAAAATAAATATAAAATCACCAGACCCAAATTAAAACTTAGACTTTGCAAATCTATAAAACTTTGCAACAGAATACTGATTGCGACGCTGTAAATCTATAAATCTTTACATCAAAGTACTGATTGCAGCTGTAACGTGTCAAAGGAGAAATGACCCTTCTGGTGAGCCTGGGTTCTCCCAAGGTTTTTTCTCCACACATTCATCATTGGAGTTTGGGTTCCTTGTCACCGTTGCCATGTTGGCGTGCTCACTGGGAGACTGCGGATAACAAATATTTGATACTCTATAGTAGATATCTGACATATCGTTGTTACTGTGTATCATTGTATATATATTTCCTTATTCTTTTTTATTCTCCTTGAAAAGTGTCTTTGAGACATTGCCACAAAAGTGCTATACAAATAAAGTTGAACTTAGTTAAATTATGGCAGATTTCATCATGTTCTTATCAACTGCCATTTTCCTTTCCTACAAACATGTTGAAATGCAATGCACTTTTAGTGTTTAGTGACCAGCAGTGGCCTGGTCTGCTATACTTACCTGTCTGCATCAAACCGCTAACAGTCGACCACTTTTAAAGAACTGAAAATGGGTCCAATAAGACCCAGGGAGAGTGTCCCAGTGGAGTAGCAGGACGGCGAGTCTGGAGTGAAGCAGGCCGTGTGCGAGGCCTGGTGGACCTGGCTGAAGGCCAGGCAGGTTGCGGGGAGGCAGGATGTGTTTCATTACCTCAGTCTGCTTTCGGAGAACTGCTGTGCAGTTGATTGTGTCGCCAATCAGGAAAGCAAACTCTTGATGGTGTCATGCATCTCTGCAAGAGTCAGCCACAGATGCCTCTCTTGAACCACCAGTGTATACATCGTCTGGCCCAGGGCACGTGCTGTGACCTTCCGCGACAGCAACATTCTCATGGATGCCGTACCACTGTGGGAGCTATAGAAAAGGAAAATCGCTGTTTTAAGATCTGTAGCTGACCTACCAAAGTGCACAGGGGTTTGACAAAGGACGGGATGAGGCAAGCCACAGCTGAACGCACTGTATATCCCCAGCAGGAACAGTTTTTCAATAAAGCATCAGGACCACAGAAACATCTGCAGGCTCCAAAGAACAAGTCTGAGTAAGTGCTACCGCCAACGCGCTTATATACCCGTATATCCGGGGCAGAGACTGGCATGCAAATTCCACTCACCAATTTTCATTGGACTTTTCTACAAAGATCAGAGGCAATTGGGTTCCCAAGAACAAATCCCTTAGTGTCGTCAACAACACAAAGTAGAGTGACCAACAGAAAAGGAACCGAAAACTAAACTTTTTAGTGCTGACTAAAAGACATTAAAAGTAAGAATCTATTTCAGTATTAATTACAAACTAAAACTTGACTATGATATTGTTAGTGTCCATACAGCCAACATGTTTACCTGTGCAAACATAGTTTATCCATGTTATGTGCATAAAAATAGACATTGCCATTCTGCACTTTTACACACCTCTGTCATTTTCTCTTTTATGCTGGCACAACGTGAGCCTATTTTTTTAATTAGCAGGTGTGCTATCAGTGGTGAATTTCGACAGAGATTAATAAATCTGATATTTTTTTATTTTGACATGTTTTTGTCAAGCAGATCCTTGCTTTCTCTGTGAGTTTTTCAAAACTGCATTGTTTCATTTTTTCACATCAACAAAACAAAAGAAATGATAGGCTAGTAAACAGGAAATGCAGATATAAAGGCATATAAAGGCATTTTTAAATAATAACATACTGTAAATTTAAATTGTCACCACTGGGAATCTAAGCAAAAAACATTTATTTCACACTATACTCCAAATCCAAACACATTTCTTGACATATCACTTAAGATTTACTGATATAAAATTACAACCCCAATTCAAATAGTTGGGACGCTGTGTAAAATGTAAATAAAAATAGAATGCAATGATCTGCAAATCTCATATACCCATATTTTATTTCATGCAAAATATTAGCTCACCTCAGCACAACTTCTGCACAATTAAAGCACATTAAGTAAAAAATTAGTTGTTACAATGTAGCAAACTTATTAAACACATAAATATACATAGATATAAATATACTACATAAATATACTACAAAAATATTTTTTGTAGTATACTTAGCACAAAATAAATGTATCTTAAATACATTTTAGTATATTTTTTTTCCACTGGGATACTTTATAAATTTGATTTTCAGCTATAATTGAGGACCTTTTAAAAGCTTTCTCACTTTGAATTCTTACCTGTTTTTGTTTTGCAGCTTTTGTCAGTGCTTTCATGGTGCATCTTCGTGCCTCAAAACCCTCCTGCAAATCAAATAGAGCCTCGTAGAAGGCTTCAGCCGTCTGCTGGCTATGGCACATATGCCGGCGGACAGTTAACATTTCTCTTTCTGTTAACTGCCTACCAACCTAGGAAAAATAATGACATTAAAATGGTCATGAAATGGAGAATGAAAAAATTCTTGACATTTACAGAGGATATTCTTTATTGAGTTTCAGAACTCAAAACTAACTTTCAAGTTTAAAATATTAAACTGCCCTTCTGAAATGTCTGGATTTGAAATTTTGATGTTACAATTCTCCTCGACACTTATTCAGCATTTTTACAAAGCTTTTATGGCCCCCAGAATATTTTGTTTTATGAATATCTCCACAAACAATTTATCAAAATAAAGATCAGAACCTCTGCTTAAAAAAAGAAAACTGTTTTATTCTTGCTTCATGCATTCCTTTATCAAAAAATTGAATGCGGGTAGGTTTCATTTACAAAACAACATTTTGAATAAAAGACTGAGAAACTGTGCAGTTTTGGGGGGATTTATGGCATGTATTTTTTTGAATAGATGTTTTTTTGTAACAACAACCATTTATGTAAAATTCACTTTAAAAACATCCACATTTCTAATTTTCATTCATGGAGATAACATGGACACAATTTGTCATTGTTTAGTTATGAGATTTTTGTATATGAGCATGAACATTTTAAAAGTATTTTGAAAGAATGCATTTTTTTCCCATTTTGACTTTGTTTTCACCCTGTTTTCTCCCTTTTTGACCTTGTTTTCACCCCATGGATCTACCTGCAGTTAGTTCTCTTTTCCTGGAGCAGAGTGATCTTCTGCTAGAAGACCATACCCGGGACATCCATCTAGCGTGCCAAACAGCCTATGTTTTTAACCACACAAGCCTGAGTGAGCGGTCCACAGCACATCTTCCAGTGGATGGTCCAATAGAAGACTTCACAGCATTCACAGTATTCGAGTGGATCTGATGAACAACTTCTCATATTTTGTGATTTGCCTTTGTGCTTCAGATCACCAGCTCCACCCAGTAAGGAGGATCCCCTGGCTCCGCCTCCAGCCTCTAAACCCATTACTCCACCTTGGCCTGTTGACCTATTGGCCCTGCCTTGGCTCCCCCTTCTACTCCACCGGAAACCATCATCATGTTGGCTCCACCAGGCTCCCTCGTCCCTCCAGCTCCACCATGGCCAGATGTCATGTGCTAATGTAATGTGCATCCTCTGTTTTCCTCGTGTTTGCTTAAGTTTATCATTCTTTTACCTGTGGTCTTATTAACTGACTAGTTCCCTCATTTGGTCTGTATATCTATAATCCCTAATTTGTTCCATTCTTTGTTTTTGGTTTCTCCATGTGACAGTCTCCTGTGGATTTCTAAAGTTTAGATTTTTGAATTAAAGACTACTGTTTGGTGTTTCTCATCTTTTTGTGCTTTGTAAAGCCACAACTTGTAACAAGGGGGTTATAGATTTCTTTACTTGTTTACCCTGCATTTATGCAATCAATTGTGTACCGTGTCTAAGAAAATGTGTCATCTCTAAATTAGATTTCCATAGTCCGGAGCCCATCACATGGCACGCAAACAAAATAGATAACATGCCCAACTAGCCACTAATTAATGGCCTGTTCACCCCTGATCACTTCATGTCTTTTTTTACTAATTGGGAAGCTATATGATTTATCAAAACCATTTCCACTTAGAAAACATAAATTACTATAAATGGATTACACTGGCTCTTTAATTCCCACAACAGAGTTCACGTCATAGAAAGCAACTTTATTCGTCTCACTACTTTTACAGACTATTACAGTATTCAGCGTCTGCATCTTACTTTCAGTTTCATTTCTGCAAGTTTGCACATCAGCTACTGAAGAGATACTCAGCTACTTTCTGTGGCGATGCATGTTGCAGAAGCACTGTCATATATAACTATAACGCTATTTAGCACATAACAAGTTCTTATGTTTATTTTTTAATATTTTTGGAAGTATAAAATTTGCATATGTGGTTTTAACAACCAGACATTTGAGTAATTAGGTTCAAATCTGTCCCAAATGTGTTTTAAAGGGGATTTACACCTGGTAAGATTTCAGATCTCAGATAACAGAACAGATTTCCTATCAAAGAAAATGCAAAAAGTGACCAGGTGTTGTTGACTGCCATAAAATAATTTCTTGCCTTCAGCTAGCTAATACTAATATTGGTAACTAACAATATTATTGTTATGGAGAAGGTCCCTGCTCCACCTCCTCCGCGCCACCAGAGGAAACCATCTCCAGAGTATTAACTTTTGATTCATACCTGAGATTGATCACTTCCTCCTGTACCTGACCTATTAGCCACTGTATCTAAACTCCAGTCTTGCTTACAGTCATCGCAAAGTCTTGTTTTCCCCTGGTGACATTTCTGAGCGTTTTCCCACACCTTTGAATTATTACGTATTTTGATCTTGAACTGTTTATCACGTTTTTGCCTGTTTGCTGCTTGCCTCGCTTATTGGACTGTACCTTGTTTATATGATTGTTTGCTGCCTGCCACGACCCTTGCCTGTCTCACGTTTATGCCTCTGCCTACAACTTCTCTCTCTGACAGAGGACAGACAGTGGCAGCATACGCACTCACCTTCTGCACTCTAGCTGCTCAAATGGACTGGGTAGAAAATACGCTCAAGTTGCTGTTCCAAAGGGGATTAAATCAAGAACTGAGATGGTAGGTAAAAATCTGGCAGACTACATTGAACTCCCATCCAGATAGACAATCTGATCCGCTCATGATGCCCAATGCTTTCCACACCTCGTCATATGTTCAGAGAAACAGCTCACTTAAAACCAATGCAATTAGGTTTCACTTGCCTAACATCAGAGGAAAGAGAACACCGAAGACGACTTTATCTGTCTTTACTGTGGGCAGATAGGTCATATCAAGTCCTCTTGCCCCAATCGACCTACTAGAGATTCAAGGCTGGTGAGTACAGTCTCAGTTACATCTCCTCAAACCACCATAAGTGTAACAGTGTAACAGTTGAACTAACCACCGTTAACAAGACCATCTCTACTCTGGCCCTGGTAGACTCTGGAGTGGCTGGGAATTTCATTTCCTATGAGTTCGCTCATCATCATAAAATTGTTCTAACCTTATGTAATTCCTCCTTATTAGATGCTAGATGATTGACCACTCTGTAAAGGCAAGCCACAACAGTTAACCAAAGAAGTCAAACTACAGGTTGGTGCACTACATTCTGAGGAGATACAATTCTATGTCATTTCATCACCAAATCACACAGTGTTACTTGGATTACCCTGGTTATGAGTACATAACCCTGTTATTTCCTGGAAAGAGGGACAAATAACCAAATGGGCTTCATCTTGTTATGATCACTGTCTCTCTAAAGTTATTCGCTAATCCCTTCGTCAGGTCTCCCTGGAACAAGTAATCAAGCCAATATTCTACCTCCCGAATATGCTGACCTAAGGGAGGCGTTCAGTAAGAGGGGAGCTTCTTAACTCCCACCACACAGAGCTACAGACTGCGCTATCGATCTAATACCCGGCGCATTTCTTTCCAAGGCTAGAATTTTTTTCCCGGAAGCTGTCATCTGCTGAATGGAATTATGACGTGGGAATAGAGAACTGTTGGCCATGAAGCTAGCTTTGGGAGAATGGCGACATTGGCTTAAGGGGGCTACCCATTCTTTCACTTTTCTAAAAAATCGAAAAAATCAAAAAAATATTCAAAAAAATCTAGAGTATGCTCTACAGTGTATCCACCAGTGAATATCCTCTGGCTATCCACCAGAGTCTCAAGATCTCCTGTAACTCAATCCTAGGTATGTCGGTCCTTTCAAAATTTTAAGGCAAATAACTGCAGTTTCTTTGCGTTTGGATTTACCCAGTAACTACCGTATCTCTCCTACTTTTCATGTGTCTCTGCTGAAACCTGCTGGTGGTCCAGTTGGAGAGTCGGAGGAGGGACCCAGAGAGCAGACACCCCCATTCTGGTCGACGTCAAGGAGGCTTATCGAGTTCACAAGCTGCTTGATTCCAGGTGCCGGGGTAGCTTAATCCAGTATCTGGTTGACTGGGAGGGGTACGGCCCGGAGGAACGGTCCTGGGTTGATACTGCAGATATCTTAGATCCCACTCTCACGAAAGAGTTCCATAAGAAGACCCCGGCGTCGCTTTCATCCTCGCGTCAGGAGACACTCACAGGAGAGCTCTGTTATGGAGGAGGTCCCTGCTCCACCACCTCCATGTCACCAGAGGGATCCGTCTCCAGCGTATTAACTTTTGATTCAGACTACTTTTTCCATAATGTCCCATACCGCTGATTGATCACTTTCTCCTGTACCTGACTCTCATTATATAAACTGCAGTCTTGCTTACATTTCTGAGCATTTTCCCACACTTTTGGATTATTTTGTATTTTGATCTTGGACTGTTTATCCCATTTTTGCCTGTTTGCTGCCTGCCTCGATTATTGGACTGTACCTTGTTTATATGATTGTTTGCTGCCTGCCCCGACCCTTGCCTGTCTCACGTTTATGCCTCTGCCTTGCCTCTGCTAACCCTGTTTGCTGGTACACGACCCTGCCTGTTTGTTTGTGTAAATAAATGCTGCAAATGGATCTTTGTGTCTCACTCGTCATTACAATTATGTTATACAATTTAAAGGCATGCTTGGATTTGCGATTTGAAATTTGACTTTGCAGGAATAACCCTGGTATACATATGACAACAACAACACTTACATATCTGCTTAAGCTGGTATGGAGCAAAGAAAATGTTGGTGGTCTGGGCAGTCCAAATCACCTCCAGCACTCCTGAAATACTTCCAGGAGCCTCCCATACTGCCCTCCTTTGGAATAAAAAAAAAAGTGTTTTGAAGAGCCACCCAGCAGGTGTGGTCTCAGCTTCAGGAGCCTTGCAAAAAATGCATACCCTTCAGGAAGTAAGATAATTTGAGCCTGTCCAAACGTTGAGGCTGTTTTGTGCTCATCAACCTGATGCAGATGAGGAAAAAACCAAAGACACCAAAAAAAAGTTAAAGACAGCGGTTCTTAATACTTGTCCTCATGACCCCCTGCTTTAGTATGTTTCTCTTAGTGCTTCAGATGAATGAATGATTCATCTGATAAGTGAATGCTCCGAAGTGACTTCAGCGGATTTCTCATGCTTAGGGAGTAGAGAGCACTTTGTAAGGACTATGTCATTCAGAATGCACTTCATTTGTGAAGCTCTCTTCTAACGAGCTGGTGATCTGACTCAGGTCAGGTGTTAAATAAGAGCCATGCAAAATATGCAGAGCAGGGAATTGTGAGGACCAGGATTAAGAACTGCTGTTATACTAAAAGATAAGGGAAAAGGTAAGGTGAAAATGCGTTAACTTCACTTTTAAACTTTGTGGGAGTTCGATTGTGTGGCTTGTTGGATTACGCTTGTGGATTACTCTTCAATAAAGAACTGCAACTGGATCCTCATGCCAGTGTGCTTCAGAGCAGTGTTTGTAACAGCATGTTTGTTTACAAATACTAAAATATGTATAATGTAAAATAAAGTGTAACATACCAGATTTGGCTGCACTGACTTTTTGACGATGTGACATCACTTTTTTGCCTAGGTCTTTTAACAGTATTTCTAGCCAAAAGATTCCACTGTTAATAAACTTTTTTGTTGTTGTTGTTTCTTTTAGTTCAGCCTTTTTTAAAAATCTCAGAAACCCAGTTATGCTGGAAACCCACATACACTGGGTGGTGACTGCAAACCTTTCAAGACTCTCCGCCCATCTGTGAAAAGAGAAGAGAGTAATTTGGATTATATAACAGGGGATTATATAAAAGGATTATATAACAGGGAAGCCAGTTAAACATATTTCAGCCTCTGGAAACACCAGAGCCACAGCCTCTCTCACCATACACATTCTTAAAACAGTAATTTTTGTGGACTCATATGTTGTGTTTCCTTTGGCTCTCTGTATTCTCTTTGTTTATTTTTATGGTTGGTTAATTAACCCTCTGGGGGCGTGACCACCTCACAATGCACATTCTGCCACCTCTCTCTCTGTGAAGTCCACTCTGAAATGTGTCTGAAAATAAATTTAACTTAGCAAATGCTTTAACACAAACATCGGCACAACGCTTGTAATGTCTACTTTTAAATGAACTCAAATCAGGAACAAATACTCTCTCATTACTCGTATGAAAACAACAAGAGTGTTCCTGTAGCTGGGCTGGTAGAGTGCTGTGCAAGCAGTGCAAAAGGTTGTGGGTTTGATTCCCGGGGGCACATGTACTGAAAAAATATAACTTGTATAGTATAACTTGAATGTACTGTAAGTCACTTTGGATAAAAGCATCTGCCAAATGTGTAAATGAAAGGTACAATCTGTCCTGTCTGCTTCATTATTATTAATAATTTAAACTACCACTATAAACAAAGCTGTGTCCTTAAATTCATCCAGTTTTGAAAAACCAACAGTATGAGGAATAACAAGCGCTGTGAGGAAGAGCACAATGCATGTCTCAAGTTTATTCTGTTACATTATTTCTTTTCTGAAATAACACAAAATAACAGCAAGGAATTAGCCAATGTTTCATAGTCACTTAGGTGTTTGAAAATACAACTGCCAACACATATCCAAAACTTTAAATACATAAAAAAAACTTTAATACTTTCTCCCCAAAAACGTAACATGTTAATAAATGAAGAAAATTTATGATTAAAACAAGAACAACTGTCAATGAGCTCAGAAAAAATCAGTTGTGATATAGCCGCAAAGAGTGAACACACACTGAGACACATGAACACACACACACCCGGAGCAGTGGGCAGCACTGCTTTGTGGGGACCAATCGGGGGTCAGCACTGGAATCAAGTGTCATTGTATAAGTTGCTATAATGATCAAGACATTTGTGTATTTCAGAAAACATGGCTGCCATCGGCCAATAAAGTCTGACCATCTATTAGATAAGGTAAACCAAAGCAGATTGGAATGAAACTTGTGGGCCTGTTTAACTTATGGGCCGAGAGGCCTGTGAGAAATTTAAAAGAAATCATCCACTGGCGGATGCTGTCACATTTTCATGCAATGTCACACACTGTTTTATGCAAACATAATTATTCATAGCATAGGCAAGATCTCCTCATTCTGGACAACTTTGCCTCTAGGGCCCTGTCCTAGAGTACAGCAGGGGACTGAGAACGCAATCTTGTGGGGCTCTTGTACTCAGGGTGATGATGTTGGAGGTGTTCTGATCCACCCTCACTACCTGAGGTCTGCATGAAAGGAAGTCCAGAACCCATTCGCAGAGGTGGGAATTCAGTCCTAGATCTCTCAGTTTGGAGACCAGTCTAAGAGGGATTATGGTGTTGAAGGCTGAGCTATAGTCTATAAACAGCAGTCTCACATAATTTCCTTTATTGCTGTCTGTATCTGTGAGAGTGGCATGGAGAATGTGGAAAACAGCATTGTCAGTAGACCTATTGGGGTGATAGGCGAACTGGAGGGGGTCGATGTTGTGCGTGATGGAGGAGCAGATGGTGTTCTTGATAAGCTTCTCAAAGACTTTCATGATTAGTGAGGTGAGTGCCACAGGTCGATAATCGTTTAGGCAGGAGGGCATGTTGTTTTTTGGCAGTGGAACAATGACAGATTTTTTTGAAGCAGGTAGGGACAATTGACTGGGCAATTGAAGATTGATGTATACAAACCAGCCAGCTGATCAGCACATGTTCTCAATACACGTCCCGGAATGCCATCTGGCCCAGCCGCTTTCCTGACATTCACCCGCTTCAGAGCTTTACGAACTTCGTCCTCCGTCACGACGATGGCACGCTCCTCGCTGACGTTGCTGTACTTCTTCACAGTGCGCACCGGCAGACCACCGACGTCACCAGGGCAGTCCGCTTCAAAACGTGCATAGAATGTGTTCAGCTCATTTGCCAGAGAAGACTTAGCTTTAACCATGATGGAGGGTTTACTTCCAAAAGTGCAGATGGTCCTCAGTCCCTGCCACATGCTCTCTGTACCGTTGTTTAGCAGTTTTAACAGTGCGTTGTAGAGAGTAGCATGTTAACTTATAGTCATTCATGTTCCCCGACAGGAGTCCCGCGTTGTACGCTGCTGTGCATGCATTCACCACTGCCCTGATTGTACTGTCGACCCATGGTTTCTGGTTTGGGAATGTTTTAATTGTAAATGTCCCAGTCTACGTCATCAAGCGCGTCCTGTAGTGCAGCCTCTGATTGGGGTTCCTAGGGTCACACCATTTGTTTCACCTCCCACCTCTCAGGAGCTTCCCATACAAGCTTTTGTTTATATTCCGGTATGAGAAAAATGGAGGTCCGATTTTCCAAAAGCCGATAGCAAGTTGGCTTTGTAACCATTTCTGAATATTGTGTAGCAGTGATCCAATGTATTTCCCCCTCTCGTTGAACAGAAGACGTGCTGATAAAAGTTCGGCATTACCTGTCTAAGGTTGGCTTTATTGAAGTAACCAGACACAATGATAGCCGCGTCTGGGTGGTTGTTTAGGCAAACACTGAGCGTGTTGTGGAGCTTAGACAAGGCCAGATCCGTGTCCGCTTGAGGAGGGATGTACACAGCCGTGGCGATGACTGCTGTAAACTCACGAGGCAGGTAGAGCAGGCGGCACATGATTGTTAGATGTTCCAGGTGAGGCGAACAGGAACGCGACAGAGTGGAAATGTTCCTAGGGTCACACCATTTGTTATTAATCATGAAACAGACCCCACCGCCTCACCACCTTTTACTGGTCTCAGCAGTCCTGTCCAGCCGAATAACAGAAAAGTTATCAGATGGCGTTACAGCTTCATCCGGTACCGAAGGGGTCAGCCATGTTTCGGACAAGCAGATAATGTCACAGTCCCTTATATCCCATTGGAATCTTATCCTGGCTCTGAGATCATCTATCTTGTTCTCGAGTGATTGGACGTTGGTGAGCAGAATACTGGGCAAAGGTGGACTGTGTGCTCTGGTCCTAAGTCTGTTGCGAACCCCAGCGCAACAGACTTAGCCTCTGTGTTTCTTGTACTGTCGCCTTGGAGGAGCTTCCTCACTGCTATTGTTCTCACCTGCCGAGCGAAGAATCTCAGGTGGCCATGTCAGATCAGTGGGTAAAGCAACAATAAATAGGTGACTAAGGTGGTTTCCAATGTTTAAAAGTGTTCTACTGTTGTATGTCATCTGTGCAGATGTAATGTGTATGAAAGGTAAGAGTAGTTATAAGTAAATAAATAAATAAAAACACAGTCTGAGTGGAGTGTCCAGGACGGCATCCGACCTTGGTGGCACCATCTTGATTATCTGTTATAAGCTTGTGCCCTGTTGATTACCGTTATAAGCCTGTGCCCGTCTGGTTGGTTGTGGTGGTGATGTTGCAACTATCTATAGAGATTTTCTAAAGGTTTCTCTGACAAAAGGAAAATAAAATCTGTTCTCTCTTGCACTGGCTACCGTGTATAGAATCCAGGGCACTACGCTGAGTTTCTGAATGAGTCTGCAGATTTTCTTACTAACTTGTTAGTGATGCCTACTCATCACTTCAATCAAACACTAGATCTAATTATATCACATGGACTGGACCTTATAGTTATAAATATCACAACACAAAGTGATGAGATCACTGATCACCGATTCCTGATGCAGAAAAGCTGGTTCATGCAAACCTCCAGACTGGACTATTGTAACACACTTCTAGGTGGTGTAGCTTATATAACCCCAATTTTGTCATCCCTACACTGGTTACCTGTTAAATGCAATAGTACAAAGTATTACTGACATCGGTCCTGGGTTAGCTTCAGATTACTCCTGCTCCAGTATGGATCCAGTATTTTAAGATGACTACAGTTGTTCCAACAATGTGTAGAGAGGACGCTGACCCGGTGAGGATTTGAGACTTTGGGTCATATACATACACAATATTAGCCAACAGCATACTCTGATCTAACTAATTCAACCCTTCAATTAAAGATTACACCTTTTACTCTGCAAGACACAAAACCTACTCTTGATTAGACTACTTCCTCCTACCTCAAGCCTATCTCTCCTCTGTCATCTCCTGCAGTATAGGTACGATTCTTATATCAAAATGTGCCAATTTACCTTCAGCTATTCCTGCAGCAACAGATACATTCAACCAGATACTGGAAATATAACTCTTTGCTTCTTACAGATACTGATGCCTGTAAAAATATTAGACAATAGCTGGAACAATATAAGCAGGATAATGATGCCTCCAGCAGTGATATGGGATGCAGCCAAAACTGTGATTAGGGTGATGGGCAAAGCAGGAGAGCGGCTGAGTGGTGGATGTGCGGAGGTGCGAGCAGTCGGGGAGGGAAAAAGGCAGGAGCGGCATCGCGGGATCCAGGGAGGAGAGAGAGAAAGTGGATGAGGGAACCAGAGCAGCGATCTGAAATGGGGCGAAACAGGCAGAGAAACAAACACAGCGAAACAAAGACTGGAGTCTCAAAAACACGACTGGACAAGAGGTCAGGCATATGGCTAAACCAAGACGATCTGACAATGCACAGAAAACGCAAGGGATTAATAAAGGTAAGAACATAATGTGAAACAGGTAAGGTAAACAATAACAAGGAAACAAGGGGGTAGGGATACGAGGATGCTGGAGCATGTGGCGAACTGTCAGACAATGCCGCATGCCCCAACAGAAAAACAACATAAGACGTAAAAACACAGAGACTAACAAAAACCCGGGGTGATCACACCTAGGACCTGACACTTAGCCTATGAACTTAAAAGGAAACATGCTAAATGTACAATAAAATGCATATGTAATAGGGAAGGGTGACTAAATATGATATGAAATCAATCAAGTCCTCTTCATGGCATTTACACAGTTACACACAACAGAAAACCCCTCTGGTATGATATTAATGAGACAGATATTAATTTGTTTACTGGAAGAAAACAGGGAGCAGCTGAACCATCCGTTTACTCCAAGAGGAGGTATTTCAAGCAATCTCTCAAATCCCCAGGCCTAGACGCATATCCTGTTTAATTTTATAACATCTTCTGGCATCAAATTGAGCCTTTGTTTATGCCCATGATTGCAGATTTTGTGCAAAATGAAACTCTTCCTGAAACATTGAGCACAGCTGTAATATCACTAACATATAAGAAAGATAAGGATGCTGCTGAATGTGCCTCTTACTATCCAGTTTTGCTGCTTCCTGTTAACTTTAAGATGATATCTAAATCAATTGCTCATAGGTTAGAAGATTTAATGCCCCATCAACCCAGACTAATCTGGTTTTATAAAGACACGGAATGCGTGTAATATTTGAAGGCTACTGAACATAATTGACCACCAGGCTCTGCACAACCAACATTGGTAATATCTTTGCATGCAGAAAAAGTGTTTGACAGGGTCAAGTATCTTATCTCAGTATTGAAGAAATTTAACTTTGGCGATGTATCGAGTGGATAAAATCTATGTATAGTGACCAACAGGCAAATATGTGTAAATGTCAATCTTTAAGAAGCTCAGCCTACAATGGGCCTGTCAAAAGTGTGCCGGTGATATTTTGAACCACCATGATAAAAAGTTGCAAGACCTTCTGTTCCTTGTCCATATAACTGCGATATAAAGATGTAATGCAGTATATCAGTACGCTCCACTGCACATTAATAAAAGTTCACAAGAAGTGTCTGAGGCAGTCCATCTTTTTTAAATCTTTTTTTAAAAATAAATGGGTTGTTGAGCTTTTCCAATAATTATGGTGGTGTGTGCAGTCCAGGAAAAATACTCTGTATTATTCAACTTCAAGAATTTTAAACTGCAAACTCTCTACATTTATGAACACAGGACTCCTAAAATCCACTACTATCTCTTTTGTCTTTTTGGTGTGAAGGATGAAATTTTTGTCAGAGCTCCAGGTTATCAGCATTTGTACCACATTCCTTGTACGTAGATTCATCACTGTCAGTATTTAAGCCAATGATTGTTATAACAACTGCAAACTTTACAATGGTGTTTGTTACATGGGCAGGTAGACAGTTGTTGGTAAAGAATGCATATAACAAGGGACTCAACACACATCCCTGAGGACCACCAGTATTCAGACTGGTGTAAGACTTGTATAAGACTTGAAGAGGTGTACTTGCCTAGTCTGACATTCTGGGAGCTGTTGGTACACGTATGCCCAGGCTGTGAAGCTTGGACACAAATGCTTTGGGCATGGCCGTGTCAAAAGCAGAACTAAAATCAACAAACAGCATTCTGTCCAACTTATCCAGATGCTTTAAGGCAGTACACATGGCAAGGGTGATTGCATCCTCTGTAGATCATATCAAGAACGTAAGCGCAACTGATGGATAATCATTCAGGCAGCTCATCTTATGTTGCTTGGGTATAAGTACAATTGTTATCATTTTAAGACACTAAAGAATGACAGCACAAGTCAGAGAGAAGTTGGCTTGAGAAAGCCAACATACTGTTGTTTGATTTAAACATATTACTATGTTGACTTGAGAAAGCCAACATACTGTTATTTGATTTAAACCTAAGTTTAAATCAGATGCCTGCCATGGCAAAACCGCATAGAAATACCCTAGCAACCACCCTGAGTACCTTAGAAACCACATAAGAACAGCCTAGCAACCACCCAGAGTACCCTAGCAACTGCATTGCAACACCCTAGCAACCATCTTGAGTATATCAGTGACCACACGGCGACACCCTAGCAAACACCCAGGGTACCCTAGCAACTGCATAGAAACCACATCTATCAGCCATACATTTACCATCTATCAAACACTATCATTCATAATATATCCATCTATCATTCATTCAGTCACTTTACCAGTCACACTTTTTCCATCTCCCCATTCATCATTCTATCAGTCACACTCCATCCATCCATCCATCAAATGCTATATATCATTCATACTATATCCATCTATTATTAATTTATACACTCACTATTTCTTTCCATTTATTTATCCATCTATCCTTTCCCTCAAATTAAAGCCAACAAAGTCTCCACAGACCTTTGAGAACTTTCCACAGATCTTCTGGTCTGGACTGATCTGAGGATTCAGACTGGTCTTTTCTAAAAGAGACCGATTTTCCTAAAACAATCCCATAGACTAACATTGATAGAATGTTTAAATGAGCCAAGATTCTGATGTTATGTTTAATTTTTAACTTGAGAATTCAAACTCCATGAAGACTGCCATTCTATGTAATATGTCTAAGCCAAGTCTGTCTGTCTGTCTGTCCAGCTACACTTTGTATTATTCTGTCAATTACACTTTTATGACTGTAACAGACACATTCTTTTCATTTTTTGTCTTTCTTCTCTGTCTTTATCTTATCAATCTATCCATCCATCCATCCTTACATTTTTAAGCTTTAAAAACTAATACAATCTTACATATGTCATACTGTTTTAAACTTTATGTTGGCTTGAGGAAGCCTAGTTTTAATTACCTTAATTACCATTTATTACCATAAATTACCTAGTTTTAATTACCTTCATTACCATAAATTTAATTTTAATTACCTTCAAAACCATAAAACCGTCTTTGATAATTTATGTTTTTTTATTAGAGAAGACATGTATCTCCTTACACTGTCCATGCAGTAATTAAGACAGGACAGGACAGATGAAGAATTCTGCTCTAGAACAGCTGTTTCCAGCAAAAATGACTCTTGTAATTGTAGCAATTGCACCAACAGGGAAACATGGTCAGACCGTCCAAGATAGGGATATGGCAGAGCTTTATATGCATTATTAAGATTTGTGTAGACGTGATCTAAAATGTCCTTGCCCCTGTTTGAGCATTGAACACTGATAAAATCTTAGACATACAGACTTAAGATTTGTTTGATTATAATCTCCAGCTACAAGAAAAAAATCATTTTGTTTACTAATAGCGGTGTGTATTAGCTCTAGTTTTCATCGCTCACAACAGCCTGACTAAGGAGGGCGTGAACACCATGGGAACTGTGAAAAATCAACCACCACCATCACCTATATATATATATTGGAACAGAGTTTTATGGACAGATGAGACAAAGATTAACCTCTATCGAAGTGATGGGAAATCTAAAGTATGGAGAAATAAAGGAACTGCAAATGGTCCAAAGAATACAACCTTATCAGTCAAGCATGGTGGAGGTAGTGTCATGGCATGGGCATGCATGGCTGCTTCTGGAATTGGGAAGTTCTTCATATTGCAACAGGACAATGACCCAAAACACACTGCCAAATTACTCAAGGAGTTTGTTAGGGGAAAGAAATGGAAGGTCTGATTTAAATCCCATTGAACATGCATTTACCAGTTGAAGTGGAGACTAAAGGCAGAAACTCCCCAAAACAAGCAACAGTTAAAAATGGATACATTAAAGGCTTGGAAAACCATTTCAAAGGATGAAACCAAGAATCTGGTGATGTCTATGGGTCGCAGACTCGCTGCTGTGATTGTATGCAAGGGAACCGCAACTAAATTCTAGCTATTAAACTTTTACATTTGCTTGTTTGTCCCAAGGTCATTTTAGAAAGAGGGATGCAGCTCTTAAGGTGCTGTTCTTCTTAGTTGTTGAAACATGTACGTGTTGAAACAACCAATAATAAATTGTGACATTCTGTATTTTTGCCTCATATTCATCATATGCATTGATAAATATTGGGGTCAGTATATTATTCTTTCTTTTTTGAAATAAATTCATACTTTAATTCAACAAGAATATGTAAATATATAATAAATTGATAGCAATTGGTAGTAAAAAGTGATAGTTACAGAATATTTAATAATTATATTTTTAAAAGATATTAAAATAAAAAAGCATTATTTTAAATGATAATAGTTGACAATATTGCTGTTTTGTATTTTTGATTAAAAAATGTTGCCTCTTTTTTAAATGTTGACGAATGTCAACATATGCCACGTTGCAAAGCGGGCATATTTTTGTAACATGGCTGGTTCGCTGTTAAAGAAAGAAAACAGTATCAATGCACATAATAAGTAAAATCCAATTCACCTATAATTCATTAAATCTTCACAACAGACAGACAGAAACATAGCAATAAATACAGGCAGTGGGAGAGGGGTCATTAATTGTTTAAATTTATTTATATAGCACTTTTTACAATTAATTTCCAGGGGTCGTCAGTGATGCCGGTGATACCACTTGCATCTTTCCTGTTTAGACCGAAACAAACCCAAAATAATGTTGCTTTTTGTCAGACAGATGAAGTTTCATAAATCATTTAAAACTATAGAATGTGTACTTTTGTGTACACTAATAATAACAACAAAGAATTTGTTTCTGTTTTTGCCTGCATATATGAAGATCACAATGCACTCTGTTGCGGTGGTGGGCATGCATATATGCACGTTTAATACTAATTACAAAGTCTGAGAACATTTGTTTACACAATAAAAAATGCCAGTCTGCAAGAAAAAGAACTAAGTTTCAGTGCTACATTAAACTGATATACATGTTTAATATAATTTATAATAAAGGAATGGATGGTTATTTGTGGGCCCTAATAATGCCAAATGTCTGATTTTACCAGTAGAAAGTTCTATATTATTTATATGTAGTCAGTGAGAGAGTGCGAGCATGTCTCCAACATAATTCTGTAAATTTAGCTTCAGAAACATTAATATTTTTATTCTGGTGTCACCACTGTCCACAGCATTGTGCGTTGGTAGGTTAATCAAATCTTTAATATTTAGCTGCTAATTACATCTTCAGTAGTGTAATTTGATTACAGTACTAAATGCTCTTTCTAAAACGTTTTGCATTACTTAATCATTACTAAATATTTTATTTATGCCATATCAACTTCAACCAGGTGAACAATACTTGCAGATACACAAAACTTTTTTTAAAATTAAAATTAATAATGAACTATTGCACTTTTTCTTGAACTTACCAAAGTGTTTAAAAGGGCAAGGTACGATGGTGTATACAGTAGGCTATTTAATGCAATTACTACAGAAGTAACTGTAGACAAATTAAATGACAAAAACATTAAGAGCAAAATCGGAATCCTGGCAAAATCGGTATCCACGGATATGCCATGACACAAGGAATCCACAAACACCAATATTGTGATTTTCTGAACTATTCAAAAGTTTTTAGCAAAAATAGCCATATTTTATCTCTCATTACCCATAGCTGTCGTTGTTTCCAACTTGGCATGTGTCCAGGTGTACTAAGTTTTATTTTTATTTATTTTCATTTCAATGTTGAATTTTTAACATAATTTGCTTCTTTATAGTGCTAAAGGTTCTTGTCTTCTCGAGTGACGCCACTTCCAATTTTACCAGCTGCTGTGTGGCTCTGCATGTTAGTCTCTAGATATGTGAATAACTCAGAGGGGAACTGTCAGTCTAAATAAAATTTTAATTGACATTTTGTTTTTATCTTATATCTGTGTAGTGTCTAATAATGTCTTTTTGACATTAATAATGACAATTTGTCATTGAGAAAAAAAAAATGTCATGACAATAATGACATTTTGACATTAACAATAATGCCTTTTTGTCTGCAGCGGTCACCGTGGAAGTGGTTTGATTTTGGCTGTTCCATGGGCACCACCTACTTTTACAGAGTAAGTCTTTATGAGAGTAAGTGCTCGTGCTCCGGCACGCTTAAAGAGGTGGGCTGGAGCACATTTCAACTGGGCTTGGGTGCAGTTTGCATGTAGTGTGATTACTAACCGTACCAGAGCATGAAACAGCTACTCATTATTATGAAAACAAACACCTTCTTATATTACTTGGATAGTACATTTTCCAATTAACCTAATTTAATATTAGTATATTTAGGTTTATAACTGGTCTGGTTCTCACCCTGTTGATGAACAGGAATTGTAGTTTGCGAGTAAAGCTGCACATACCTCCATCAAGTCAGATGTCTCCACAATAATCTTATAAGTGCTGTATAATCAAGAACTTTAAGCACAAGAATGAGTGAAGGCCAGCGGGGGAGGGGGCAATCACACATGCTTGGTTTAAAAGTGGTAGGTTTTTTATTTACAATTGGTGAAATGATTTTAGTTGTGCATCCATATTCTTGAACATTTCCAGCAATAAGACTGATAAGACTGATAACCATGTTTATTGTCAAATTACTTCAACACGTGTAGAGGTGAGTGAAAATCTTGAGTGTGGCTCCAGACAGTGCAAAACAGTATGTAACAGACATGTAACAGAAATAATACAATAATATACATATAACAGTATGTAGTATATACAATGGACAAATGGACAGAATATACATAACTGCACATACACACAGTAAATATATTATGTGTACATTCAAGACCAGTGGACAGGAACTGTGTGAAGTAGTTAAAGTGCACTGTGTGGAGAAGGGTGGGGGTGGACTGAGATTATGTCAGTTCACATATTAAGTAATCGGACAGCTTGAGGAATGAAAACTGTCCCTTAGTCGGCTTGTGTGGGACTGGATGCAGCGGTACCGTCTGCCTGAAGGCAGTAGGGAGAGCAGACCGTAACTTGGGTGGCTAATGTCACTGATGATCCTCCAAGTCGAACTTCCTCAGACGCCTGAAGTAGAAAAGGTGCTGGTGAGCCTTCTTCACCACTGCATCTTCGTGAGCGGATCATGTGAGGTCCTCAGTGATATGAACACAGAGGAACTTAAAGCTGTTGATCCGCTCCACTGGCGACCCATTGATGGTGATGGGGGTGTGTTCTCTTTCCTGTCTCCTGAAGTCCACAACAATCTCTTTGGTCTTGTCGATGTTGAGTGAGAGGTGGTTTTCCTGACACAAGTGTGTCAGAGTGCGCACCTCTTCTTTGTAGGCCGTCTCGTCATTGGTGGTGATCAGGCCTACCACTGTTGTATTATCAGCAAATTTCACAATGACATTAGAGCTGTGTGTGGCCATGCAGTCGTGGGTGTATAGGGATGTGGAAAGTGGGGCGTGGTTTCAGTGTCGCTGCTGGTGGAGAGACAGGTTTAGACAAAATGGTTAAGGGAAATGGCTCCCTCGTAATGATCTGACAGGGTACAAGAGACAGGGTAAAACGGGGCTGCAAGAGAAGGTCGGGTTCGAGGAACGGAGCATGGACAGGACGGGGAAAAAGAATGTTATAGCGGACGATTCAGAAGGCTGCATGGACTAAATTATTTGTTTATGCTGGCTTGTTTTGTGTGAAATAAATATGTTTCCCGGTCCAATGATCTGTGATTGTTGTTTACCGCTCCCATAACCAAGGAAGACACAGACAGTGTCACAGTGGTGTCGAAACCCGGGACTTGTTTAAACAGGTTTGTTTTTCTCAGTTTGTTACGTATGCTGTCATGGAGTCCACGCCGCTGCGTGAACTCGTCAAGTCACTGGCAAACTTGCATCACGCACAACATCAAGCCCTCCTGGAGCTGTGCGAGGACCAAGAATAGAGATTCCGGTCTCTTTTCAAGGGGCAGCAGGAGGATCGGAGGCTGCTGCGGTCCGCGCTGGAACGGGGGAGGGGGGTTCCTCTTCCCCAGGGAGCAACCTGCCAACTCATCTACCGCTGCAAAAGATGGGGGCAGAGGACAACCCTGAGGCCTTCACTGAACTCTTTGAGCGCTCCGCGGAGGCATGCTCGTGGCCGGAGGAGAGCTGGGTGGTCCGGCTAATTCCATTACTCTCCAGGGAAGCCCAGCTGGCTGCCGCCAACTGCCGGTCCGGAGCCACCCTGCCTTCGCCGACCTCAAAAAGGCCAACCTGCAGTGGGTGGTCGTTCCCCGGAGCAACATTGCCAGCGCTTCCGCTCACTGACCCTCCAGGAATCAGGACACCCCTTTGTTTTTGCCCAGCAGCTCAGGGAGGCCTGTCGCCAGTGGCTACGTCCGGACGAGCACGACACTGAGGGGATCATGGAGCAGGTGATGCTGGAACACTCAGCCTACCGAAAAGGACAGCAGAATGGGTCCAATGAGGACCATCTGGCAGCGTATGGGGGAAGCTCACCTCTCTCTTCTTCCCCCCTTTCTGTTTTTCCTGTTTCCTGGAGAAACCTGTCTCTCCATCAGCAGTGACGCTGAAACCACGCCCCTCTTTCCACAAGGGAGTACAGGAGGGGGCTGAGAACGCAGCCCTGAGGGGCTCCAGTGTTGAGGATCAGCGGGGAGGAGATGTTATTGCCCATTCTGACCATCTGACGCCTGCCTAATAGGAAATCCAGGTTTCAGCTGCACAGGGAGATGTTCAGACCCAGAGCCCGTAGTTTCATATCAAGCATAGAGGGCACAATGGTGTTGAATGCTGAGCTGTAGTCCACAAACTACAGTGTATTCTCACAAAGGTGTTCTTTTTTTCCATGTGGGGGGAGCAGTGTGTAGGGTAAGTGCAATGGCATCATCTGAAGAGGGGTTGTCATGGTAGGCAAACTGTAGTGGGTCCAGTGAGGCAGGTAGTACAGAGCAGATGTAGTCTCGGATCAGTCTCTTAAAACACTTGCTGATGATGGGCATCAGAGCAACAGGGCGCCAGTCATTTAAGCATGTGATCTTTGATTGTTTTGGTACAGGCACAATGGTGGATGTTTTTAAGCATGAGGGAATCACGGATAGAGAGACGGAGAGGTTGAAGATCTTCGTAAAAACACTTGCTAACTGGACTGCGCATGCTCCGAGTACACAGCCCGGAATGCCGTGAGGTCTTGCGAATATTTACCCGATAAAAAGTACTGAGTGACATCCGGTACTACTAGCGGGGACATGGGGAAAATGTGATGTCCTGAATATTGTGAATTCGTCTGACAGAGTTCTTTAGGCATTAACTAAAATGTATCCATGGCTCTAAATTTAGTTACATTAATTGTTTATTACAGTATTTGTATTGTTACTGTTGTAGGAATTTTTATCGTTTCATTTCCCCCTTTATTTATGTTATGGTGCTGGCCACCTCTTTTTTTTGTTTGTTTGATTTATTGTACCCTGGAAAGGTGGTGCTGTTCTAGTCCTCTGTCAGATTGAGAGACTCAAGCACAATTATGTCTCTGGAATATCTCCTGTGATCGAACTTGAATGGATATTATATCTTGACTCGTTTTGCCATGGGCTAATGCTCATCCATCACAATGTTGCTCGTTAGAGGGCTTTAGTGGCACAAATGTTAATCACAGGTTTTAGCTCTGCACAGTTTACATTCATGAGACAAAGTGATTTTGGAAACGTTCCCATGCGACAAACTATACAATATCAAAC